>KZ505844.1:693512-720208 GCA_002844005.1 Limosa lapponica baueri
TGTTTTGTTTTATACCCAGGGCAGTACATACTTATGGAGTTGTAGAAAGAGAGAGAAACTGCAAGATAGGGGTTGTCTCAGTGGAAACAAATTCTGCTCTTTGTCAAAAAATGGGTTAGAATAAGCTGTTTTATCAATGGGGAAAAGTGCACTTAAAGTAGTCATGAAGTTTTAAAGGAATTTGAAATGGCAAAGGACACTTGAAAAACATGGTTGGAGAGCTACCGTGTGGATAGTGATACTGAAGCGAAATAACATATTAGAAGTACATCAGAAAAACAGGAGAAAACTTATTTATATGCCCATGCACAGACTTGAAGTGATCAAAATGATCCTGGGTTAATAATTTTTGGTGGGGTTTTTTTTGTTTTTAATTTGAAAATGCATTCTTGACTGTATATGTATATTTACTATTTTGCATTCTAAAATTCCTGAAATGGCTTAATCCTGAGAAGGAATGTCAGGATCTGCAAGTATGCAGACAGCACATGAACTCTTCAATTTTATCAATATTCTTTTAGGTCTTGTAAACTTGTTATCAGAAAATTATTTGCCAGATTAAAAACTCTTCAAAATTTCTAATTGGGAGTGCATTTTGGAGAACTTGACCTTGGTCAAGATGAAATTTCAGAACAGGATAACATTGTGCACTCTTCTACTTGGCTTTAAGTGAAACTTCATTTCTAATATGTTGGTGAAAATTTAAGCAATTGACAAATATACAGACCCAGTGAATGAAATGACATATATATTAGCTTAGCCTATGTATAACAGGAAGGTCGGTAAATATCTTTAATTTCTTTATTTCAAATAAAGCAAAATGTTATAAATTCTGCTATTTGAAATAATACATACGTTAGTTATGCTAAAGTAAATGTGTCAGTGGTTACAATGATACTGTTAACTCATTCACACTCCAGCTGCTGTGTAGGTGTAAGTGGTATCATGTGCTGTGGCTCATAAGCTAGTCTCATGAACTGTTCAAAAATTTGCTTCCTGCAGAGCAGCAGAATAAAAGTGTGTCATCATGCTATGTAATCTATCAATGGCTGGCACTTAAAAAAAAAAATTTGCAATATGAAATACATAATCAACAAACCTTCTAATGCATCTCGCTATGTTGCTCTATAAAAGACTATTTCAGTGAGTTGCATTTCTGAAAACAATACAAGAAAGTTAATTTGCTATAATACATCTTGTATGTAAAATGTTGAGAATTTTTGTTAGTGGGTCCATAGGAAACTCGAGCATCCTAACATGGAAAGACAGGTCCCAGCATTTACAACTGCAGCATTGTATATAGACACATCTTAATGGTTAAAAATACGCAAACCTATACTCAGCTAGACCAAAATTCATTACTGATTTTGGGGGTGTAAATCCACAGTAGGTCTGGCATTTACTGTATAAGTGCCCAGTTTCTGATACTGAGAATTCAGGGAAGGTTTACTCCTTACCTCTGTTCATCTCTTAGCTAGTAGGAGTCTGTTTAGAATAAAGCAATTTGCTTAAGATGAGTGCTTTGAATCTTTTAATGCAGTATCTGAAGTCTTTCTCCTTTTTGTAAGGATAATGGAGGTACTGGGTCATTGTCATTTCTTGTATCTTGCCTATTTGAGTGTACTCTCCTGTATTGAAGTGGTCTTCAAAGCATTGCTCTTTGCAGTAGGTTAGTTTTGCTTGTACTGACAGAAACATTGCTGGTGGTTTGGTTGGTTTTTTTTTTTTGAGGAAACTGTATGATCTTTTTGTAGTATTCCTAAATTTTGCATCGTGCTAAGCAATTTTTGAGATTTTTTTAGGGTGATTTTCTTTCCTTTATGTTTGTTTCATGTCTTTACAACCAAGACAGAGCCCATCAAAGGAAGGTGTGAAGTTCTAAGAGGTGAAAAGGACAAGTATGAAGGTGGCAGGTACAGTCATGGTATCTGCTGAGTTCTTTGGTTTAGCTTTATGCTTACTTGTATCACCACAAAAACAAAAAGAGATGATGAAGAAATTAAAACATGCAAAGAATTGAACTTCATTTAAAAGTTGAATGAAGAGGAAGAACCATGGAAAAGAAAAAACATCGCACCTATTCTGAAAAGCCTAAAGTAAGACTAAAGGGCCTAATGTAACTCAAATATAAATCAGAAGATGATGTATAACTTAAATGATATATAACTTGTCTCTAGGCCTTGCCCATTCTTTGTTCAAAGTAGTAGGCTTTTAATGCTAAAAAAGCATACCAAACAAGAGCATGGAGGAGCAATGAAGAAACTAATAGACATATTTAGGGCAGAAAAAGAGGTTGATTGAAGAAAGGAAGGCCAACTGGGCAGAGGGAAAAAATAAACACAGAAAGTTCACTCAAAGAAAAGCGTGAGGAAAGAGATGACAGTTCAGCGGGTGAGAAGGTTCCTGGGTGTATTTGTGGGGTTTTGAGTTGCAATTTTAGGCATATTAATTTCAGAATCCCCAGGGGCTTTAGAATAATAACTTGCTATATTTCATCTTTTGTGTTAAGTTGTTTAATTTTGTTCCTTGTAATGTGTATTCTGAAGGGATACTATTACTTCTCTGAGTAATCTGGTAGTATTGTTTGTGTTTGGTTTCCTAGGCTTGAAGAACACTTTTTATGCAGTAACAATTCTATATTCCAAGATAATCTTTTAAGAGGATTTCCCTATTTGCAGGGCCGGAATGAATTGATTCTCAGTAGATAGTTGATTATCAAGTTCCACCACACAATATTTGAAAAGAAATATTTATTACTGTGTATTTTGCCAACTAGCATGGCACAGTTTAAATTAGCAGTACAGTTTGCTTAACTAAAAGTAATTTGCAATAATATAAATCTGCTCAATTAGTTCTAGAAATATCAGTTATTTACTAGCAAGCTTAAGAGAGTATGTTCAAATGAAGAACTGAATGTTCACAAATAGCAGACATAGAAATACAAAGAAATAAACCCTGTCTTACATTTTTTGTGGGAAAGAAGGATGAGGATAGAGGTAAGAGGCTCAGAATATGAGTACACTAGGACATAAGGCTTTGGATACTTCTGTAATCATAAGTGAATTGTTTTACTTAACTAATGTGCAATAACCTCACCTCAAACATGCACAGAATTGAAAATTGGCTAAATGCTGTTTAAATAACGGCATCTCCATATTGTGCATATATAACACACATAAATCTTTCTGTCCTGGTTTCAGCTGGGAAAGATTTAATTTTCTTTCTAGTGATTGCTGTGAAAGGAATGTCAATAATGCATATTGTTTTAGCCATTGCTAGACAATGTTTATACTTTTCAACTTTATACTTTTCAACTTTATACTTTTCAATGTTCATACTTTTCAACTTCCCACAGAAGCTGAGAAGGAGGATAGACAGAACAACGGAATGGCCAGTAGAATATTCAGTACCATAGACGTCATGCTCAGTACATAAATGGGGGTTGGCCAGGGGACAGAATCCGTGATCACTGCTCAGGATGGGGCCAATTCACCAGGTGGTGAGAGTGACTTGTATTATTATTATCATCATCATCATCATCATCATCATTCTTTTCTGCTAGTGCTCTATTAAAATGTCCTTGTCTCAAGCCAAGAGTTTTCTTCCCCTTCCTTTCCCTTCCTTTTCTCCCTCTTCTTCCTGCCTGTCTAAGGGACAGGGGAGAGCTGTGTGAGAAGCTGCATGGTCCTAGATGCCAGCTGGGGTTAAATCATGACACCTTTAAAAACTCATGCACATTTTAGAAAGGATGATGACCTGCTTAAAAACCAAGGTTGACTAAAAGGAATTGGAGAATTTTGGCGCCCACTCCTGAGATTATGGTCTCTTGACCACAAAGCGATACCATGTTCATTAAAATGTCCAGGTTTCACGTAAAAGGAATAAGCGCTAAATGAATGTGGAGTTGGGGGGAAGAGGAGGAAACTAGATGTTGCAAGTTATGTGAAAGAGATTGGATGAAGCTAACACGGGGTTTCTCCCGGAGTTTGGAAATAAGAAACGTTAAAGAAAGAATGAAGGGAAAGTATTAAAAAAATATTGTTATTTTCTTGGGCTCTTTCTGGACTCTTCAGCTAACCATTTCTTCTCATCTGTAGCCAGCTTCGTCTTTTTAAGATGGAAATCTAGGGCATCTACTGCAAATGGTAGGGTTGGCAAACACTTTTTTTTATTCCTCTGTATCTCTTTCTCTATATTCTATGAGTCCTGGGAACTTTTCAACTTCTATTTAGCCACTGCAGATACAAACTGCTTTTCCATTTTTCCTTTCCCAGTCCTGGACCATGGAGAAAGAGTTGATGACTAAGGGGATTGCATAAATGTGTGTCCTTGAGGGTCACACAGGGGCCTGCTGGTTCTTTATTACTGGTAGAGATGTGTCAGAATACTATCCAGATTTCTGAGCCGGGCATTAGTGACCACACTTCCAACTAACAGAATAAGGACAGGAAGCAAAATCTAAACCCTGCCACAATACTTCAGAAACTAAGTAGATGTCCTACGAATGGATACAAGATACAGTAAAAGTAGAAATCACTCCATATACCCTGATACAATGCCACTTGATGCTTCTATGGATAAAGCTATCTTCATTCTTACGTCTATTCCATGAAAAATTAATAAGGCTTTTTAAAGGTGTTTTTCCAGGCTGAGCCTGACACTGCTTCCTCATACTGAATTTTAATTGATTCTGCTTTAATATCCTGTTATTGATTTGAGACACTCTCATTAAAATTATTTGGACTATTACACTCAGATTATTCACTTAAAGCTATACCTAAGTCATTTACTTTTCTGTGTAGGATACAGTATATAAGATAACTTCACAGCATTACAAATTCTTTACTGTATCATGTGATTTGTATAAGAAACAGAGAGTCAATTTAAATGAACTGTAGCAAGGGTTCTTTCAATAAATTCAGTACATAGTTCAATGAATAATGCATTGGTGAAGGTGTTTCTACATATGGAACATCAGCTAATTTTACACACTGTCACTTATTTATAAAATAGTGTTTGATGATTTTTATCAAAGAGCAGAATACCCAGCAGTTGACTGCTGTGAATGTGTCGAGGCTGAATAAGCTCCAGCTGCCTGATTGTTTTAGTCTGAATGAAACATGTTGTGAATTCTTGAAGCCATCATGCCTCAGATAGTCCACATTTCACATCACTATATGCATATTTAATACACATTATCCTTTTTGATTAGTAAATATTAATGCATTTTCTGAAGTGATTCAATTGGAGTCTGTATCCCTTCACAGAAATGGATGTCTGTGCAGTAAAATTCAACTGCTGTTTCCTACTGCAGGAATAAACTTTTTAAAAAATCTAAAATAAACATATTACTTCATATTCTATGCTTTAATCTCTACCCCACCCTAATTTACTTCCCACAAAATGATATGAGCTGGCCAGGTAGAGTTTAACTGCAATGAAACCTAATAATGAAAAAGCCACAGAACTTTGGGGGAGGCAATTGACTTACTGTGCAACCGGTCACCTACCAGTCAAATGGACAAGACAAAGGAACTTAAAGAAAAAGCAGCATAGAGCTGAGTGTGTTTGAAAAGGAAAATTGAATGAAGTAGTGGGTCGCGGATTTAGGTCATTCTATTGAAATGAAGTAGTCTTGCTTGATGAATAAGGCCCTAATTATCTGACTTACACCTCGCAAGAAAATACACTTCAGTTGATGAATTTATGTTTTCCAGCATGACACTGTGGAGAACTGTATCCAAATCAGTAAACAGATTTTGGCTGTGTATGAATAGATAGGTTCTAGCTTCCATGGAAAACTGCAGCAGTGACAAAATTGTCTTGTCTGTTACGAGAATGATGAAGACCAAAAAAAAGTTAAAGCATTTTCTAATTTTTTTAAATGCTATAAACAAAAACCAGACTGAAATTCTCCTCCAGCTCTATTGCAGTGTACTAACTACTGCTAGAAACATTGACAGCAGCACCTGTATCACTCCTTCCTAATGTCTTTTTTAAAGAGGTGATGACTGAAACTATCTAATATAGCAGTCTGCATTCTTCTGGCCGTAAATACTCCTCATTCCAATATGGTTAGCAATTTACTACACCTAGACAACATTTCCCTCCTCTTATTCCCAGCACAGAATGCCCTCAGGTAGCTCCTTCCTTTGTTGCTTCTGCAAGGAGAGATGAAAGCACGGTTTAGGAAATATTTTCTTTTCAGAATGTTTTTGCTCTGTTGTACTACCTCTGAAAAAAGGATGCAATTTTTGAACACTGAGTATAAAATGAGCCCTGGTTTTTGTTCTCAGATTTAAACAAACAAACAAACAAAAAACCTCTAAAAGCCCCCAAACAAAACAAACAAACCCAAACCAAACCAAATAGTTAATAATCACTTCCTTTTATTTAACTGCAGTGGCAGCTTGCCATTTCACATTTTCATTACTAGAGTGATGAATATCAAAGATATATTTGAGTACAGCAGATACCTGTTGTTGATTGAAATGTAAGTCTAACAACAACAGTTTTTTGATCTACCAAGTATTGAAAGAAATTAATTTTTTCACATCTCTTATCGTAATCAGTGCAGAGCAGCTGCTTGAAGTTTGACTTGGAAGATGCTTTAATGGTGAATTCTGGGTGATGGATCTAGTTGCTTGAACTGTGAGATGTTAAATCATAGAATCACAGAATGGTTTGCGTTGGAAGGCACCTTCAAGATCATGTAATGCAACCCCCTGCCATAGGCTGGGACACCTTCTGTTAGACCAGGTTACTCGAAGCCCCATCCAACCTGGCCTTGAACACTTCCAGGGATAGGGCATCCACAGCTTCTCTGGGCAACCTGTTCCTGTACAGAGTATACATTTTTAAAAAATAACCTTTTAGTATTTTTATTTAGTCCAAGCTTCCCATCAAATGCCTAGGGAAAGAGATCTAAATTCCACATGTGATGAGCTGTTCCTTACAAGAATAAATATTTCAAAATAAGGTTATTTAGTGTGACTGCAGTTTTGAACGTGTTAGGAAATACCAACTGTTTATTCAAGACAACGCTTATCCATGCTGAAGTAAAAACTATATTTTGTGCATCCTTCCTTTGAAAATAACTTTGTAGATATTCTCTGAGATCCAATAGGTGAAAATGTTTCAAAACTTACAGTATAGGGAACAATGTACACTGTAAGATGAAAACTATAAGCTCATGGTTTATTTAAAAGCATATAGATGACTTGCAGAATGCATTATAATATTCAAACTGAGATAAGAAAAGATAGGTTTGCATTCATATCTTTCATGGGTTATTTAATCTGTTTTGTATAGTGTGCAATTTCAGTTCTAATAATACCGCATTCTGTTCTGAAATTTTTCATTTGTTGAGTGAAGTTTCTATGGCTTCTTTGTTATTAGCATATATTTTTCTCTTCTCTGCTTTTCTAGTTAATTTTAATTTACCTGTTGTTTATACCATTTTCTTCCATCTAGAATGGAAATATTTCTTCTACACTGCATTCACAATCACCATCTTCATTATTAATCCTGAGAAGAGCATTACTAATGGATTCATTATCATTTTCATCACTTAAAAACAAGTTCATTATCTGATGAGATGCAATTTTCTTCATATGCATTTTGAGACCCTTGATTTTCTTTGTTTATATTTTTTTGTAGACAATCCTTCCTCATGATCTATAAAGAAGACAGCTTATGAACAGATTGTTAAGATTCTCCTTATTCCTTGTGATCCTTTTCCCTGTTGCTTGTCTGTCTATATATCCTTGTGGAACAAAATCCTCTAGCACTTTTCAATTATTTTTTTTTTTTAATTTAAAAAAAAATGGGTTCCCTTTAATGAGCTGGATATTTCATTTTAAAGATCTCTGAGATCAGCAAATGACATGTTCTACCAGGAATAAATATTTATTTTAGAATACACACACACTCATACTTCCTTTAAACACAATCCATATGGATTTAAGGTATCCTTAGAGATGTCTTATACAAGCCAAAAATCTGAATTTTTTACCTATTTTATATTGGTACACTTCTATTGACTTGGGAGTAACTTAAACCAATGGAACTGATTGGGCTGTTTGAGTGCATGTCCACTTTGTTTAATAGTTATACATGGACTTGTTATAGGTGCTTCAGTAGAAGTATTTCAATTTCATGATCTGGTCTGTGTTTGAATACGACTGTGGATGGAAATGCATATGTACGCAGCTCTACACAAATTAAAAAAAAAAAAAAAAACAAACAAACAGCTGTAGTTGTCTATAGTCTAAGATACCTCTTAAAGAAAATATTTTTGTTTCTTCTGGACCAAATCAGACAGTTGACTTTTTTAAAAATCTGGACTTTACGTATACTTCATGAAAGCAAAAGGCCAGGTGCTACTTACTGTAAGTAGACTGCTAATTTAACTGAAAAACATTTGGTTACTAACTAAAGATATAAGCTCAGACACTGATTTCACTAATAAGGTATTGCCCCCCACTCCAACCCTGAACTCTAGTGAATTTGTGAAAATAAAAGCATCTAAATTTTTAAAAGTAATACATTGTAATGCTGGGTATGAACGTATGTTTTAAAGTATTTCAAATTTATTAGTAGAGCATAATCACTAAGAAAACACTGTAAGGTCCTTAAAATATTGAATGTAGTAAAATAAAATAACTTTTTATTGCAAAGAGTTATTGGAAATGTGAGTCAATGTTCTTCTGAAACTTGAGGTATTCAAAGCCTGTCTATCAGTCTAACACAAATATGATTTCATTAGCTGACTATCATATTTGGTAGAATATCTGGTTAGAAAATAATTCTAGATGATTTGTATAAAATGAGATTTATCCTAAATTAAATCCCCATTAATCAGCAATCCAAATCCTGAAATGTAACAAATCAGATACTTTTCTGCTCTAATTAGCATGCAATAGTCATGAAGACCTCAAGAAAGCTTACTTGTTAGTTTGTCTTGGTTTGGATTTTTTGGTGGTTTGTTAGCATGGCAGTAAAAAGAAGAATTTGAGAAAGAAAGTTTCAAAAGGGAGAAAATAAAACCTTATTATTGGATACAAAACGGAACATCCAAAATAAATCAATCTATTAAACAAATTTCCAAACACATAAGATTACTTTTTTTACCAATTTTCCTGTGTTTTTTTTCAGTCTCTCTCCATTGGAGACTAAATAAGACTGTACTAATGGCTCTCAATGGGTCACTAGCAGCCATTGGCTACAAAACACCACATATTTTCCATGAGGCTATCACTTGGAGCCCCATAAGAAATCTGCATTTCTAAGAAATTATATTGCTTTTCCCCAGCCCTACCCCCACTTTAACAAAAATAACTGCAAAAGCCTGGGTTTGGAGAACAGAAGCAAACACAGATTAGTTACTCTCTAATTCTGGCTTCCTATTCAGTTGCAGATTGGCAACCTCTTCCTCTGTTGGCAGCTATCAGGGTAAGAAGGGACATCAGATCTGTGTAAAGATGAGCAGCTACCCATGTTTTTCCCATTTGATGGACAGGATTTTTCTATCCTGCTGAAGAAAAGATTTTGTCTTTGCTCTTTTGCTCTGCTGTTTTGAGGCAACAGCCTCTCTCTGGAATGGAATTGGCTCTCCTTGGTATGTTCTTCATGTCTGGGCAAGTTAACTTTTTTTTTCCTTTGCTTCTTTGCTTGGTAAATGTTGGGAAGGTTAAGTAATCCTTCCAGGTTGCTTGTCAACAGGTGGTCTAGCAGCAAGTGTTAGGTGAGAAGAGTAGTAATAATGATCATACAATTTACATTGGTTTTATATTGGAAAGATGTACTATCGAGCTCTTGAACCTGTGTAAGGGTCTTGCTGATAGGAAATATAGGACACCAACAATGCAGAATAGCAACAACAGGGACGAGGAATAAAAGGCTCTCATCTGACTGTTTTTCTTCTGGATTATTTAGTACTTCATTTTAAGCCACAGTCCCTACAGTTGTAGTCACTGATCAAAAAAAGTAAGCTTGAGTTTGTTTGCCCTTCCACATGTACTTTTTTGAGGTTTTCTATGTTGTTTAGCTCATGACATTTCACGCGCCCTCCCTGTATCTGAACTCTGATTGTTCCATGTAAGAATTTCTCCAGTTACCTGGGTTAAATTCAGATCAAGATGATGCGACATACCGTAGGAAGAAGATTGTTTCTCTTTGACCTGCTGTTCTCAGCACAATGAACAATTTTTGCTTACAGGGCAAATTCCTGAACTGCACACAAATTGACACCAGGAGCAGACATGCAATAATATCTTATCTGACCTGTGCTATATTTGGCAAAAATCCCTGGTCAGTCACCTTTTTTTATGTCGTCTTCCTTGCCTCCCCCAGAATATATATGCAAAAATTTTTGTATGCAGATTTCAACATCACTACCACTGCTGATTCTTCAATATTGCTTCTGGATTATTCTTAATGCAGCATTTATCTTAGACTCTAGCCAGACTGCTTTTCTTCTTCCTTTTACTCCTTTCTTATCACAACTCCTAAGTTATTCAGGAAATTGTTGAGTATTATCCCTAATCCTTTTGTTTTTATTAACTCACACTGATTTTTTTTCCACTGGGGCTATATGATTCAAAGTTTACCTTCTCCATCAGAACGCTACAGGTATGCATCTTTTACACACATGCTCACTGACTCTTAGAATTTGGGGGGGTTGAAGGGAAGGGGTGGGAAGTGCTTTGTCATGCTGTTCTATTGCTTTGTCACTCTGTTCTATTCGTGCAAAAAAATAACATCTCCCATGAGCAACACAGGAGGACTGGTACCTAGTGAAACCCTAGCATGTGTTGTTACTTCAGAGATGATAATGGTAATACTATAAAGCATACTTTTTTGTAACTGAAGTTCCTTGATGGCATTTTTCACTTGGGGATTCAGATACTAAGTGAAATCATTTTATTCAAAACATAGTCCTGGAACAAGAAAACAAAATATGTCTATTCCTTTTTATTGTAAACTCCTTTTAATTGAACTGTTAGGTCCTTGCCTAGATTGCTATTCTCCATCAGCAGTTAATTACGTCCTTAATGTGAACTTCAGAATAGACCAGAGTCTGTATTTACTTAGCTCAATCAGGAAAAAGACCTAGTGCCTAGTGACTTCAGTGAATATCATACCTGAGGCAGAATTTATTTTACACTTAGTATGAATTGTTTGAATTCATGAGACAAATGCAAAATAAATTCTAAAGCAGAAGACTGCTAAAACGTGACCTACATAAACAATAAGGGATGCAATTTGGGAAGTTGTTATCAAATTCAAGTCTCAAATGCAGGAAATTCTACTGAAGACGGCACAAGATATGCAGAGGAAGCTGCAGTTGAAGAAAGTGAGAAAGGGAAAAGCCAAAGGTATGCAATTTACCGTTACAGTTCTTTGGGTCAAAGTTTTGTGGACCATTGAAGTCAGTGCACTTCATAGCTGATTTTGAACTATTTGAAGTTGTTTTAGTTGTACTTTGAACTGGGCTTAGGTTATGATTTTTATTTTTGCCTAGATTGGTTTTAGTCCACATCATTGTCTGGTGTGATTTGCAGTTTGGTTGCACAAGTATTTGGACGAAGGCAAGGGTGGAAATGGACTGGAGGTGAGCAGACCGGTTAGACCAGAAACAGAAATACTCTAATACATCCACTATACTGTATCCCCAATTAAGTAACATAAAAAATATCCTTGCTACTACAGAGGACAGTCGAGTCTTGTTCAGGTTTTCCTTTGGCAGTGGATAAATTTGGGACAAGTCTTAGTTATTTTTTCAAGGCTAAGAAGTAGATTTTTATACAGATAAATCACATGTCTTTTAACGGTGTAAGCTACCCACTGACTTAGGTAATACTATGAAATGCACTGACCACAAACCATGAGATGTTAAAAAAGGAATGAAGGGGGTCAAATATAATTTTTTTAAAGGAAGTTAACACTTTAGACTAAATAGTCACCACCTTTTTCAGAGTAATCTTAAATAGAAGCACAAATAACAACAAGAAAATATACTAAAAAAAAAAATTATATGAGTAAAACTATGTAAAACTAGGCTATGCTAAGTATTGTACTCAGGTGATTAATATGCATACACATTTTATGGCCAGGAATTCAATAGCAACTTTGCACAGCAGAGAACTTCACACAGCAAAAGACATTTCTATCCTTAAAAAAACCATGTTTTAAACTCACAAACATATCCTGTTAACAAGAGAAATTAGTTAAAATATAGATGAAAAATATAAATAAAACATCCTGGGGTTTGTAATCTCCAAAGTAAATTATAACAATTCCTTAGAGATATATTGGAGAACTGTGATGGAACAAATAAAGGTCATGCCCTTAATGATTCAAAGTAGAAACCAATTTCTAACCACAATACAGCTCCAGTTAATATTAGTAATCAAGAACAGTACTCTAAAACTAAAGACAAAAATAGTGGAAAAAATTCTAATAGAAAAAGTGCTATTGTAAGTTATAAAACTTAGCACGACTCTTGTACAGGCTTGGGAACTGGACTAATTGCAATCTCTGCCTGACTTGCCAACCTTCACAACTGACACTGCTTTGCTGGTAATAATATTTCTATCTATATATGCAAAAGCGTCAATGGAGTTTGACTTCTGACATGGATGTCAAGACATAGCTGGTAATCACACCAAAAAGTGCAACACATTTCAAACTGGATTCCTCCAAGGACCCTACATTACATCAACAGATTTGCACTCTTTAGTGAGCTACGTGCCTATGCAGACCTACTTTAAGAAACCTTTTTCTCCCCCCTTTTTCTGACACCAGATTCCCTTCGTTCTGGTCACTTGGGTTTGTAAGCCTCTTCACCATACTCACGCATGAAGACAATGTTGAGAGAAAATTACTGAAATGTTGTTGTGTATGTATTTGTGGATGAGGTAAAGCATCCTAACACATGACGAATGCCT
Organism: Limosa lapponica baueri; assembly: GCA_002844005.1. Classification (NCBI taxonomy): domain Eukaryota; kingdom Metazoa; phylum Chordata; class Aves; order Charadriiformes; family Scolopacidae; genus Limosa; species Limosa lapponica. Next base: position 706,463 of record KZ505844.1, read on the forward strand.
CTAATCAGAAGGTGGGGAAATTATAGGATTCAGTAAAATGATACTTACTGCCTGTATGTACAATCACTTCACAATTGCAAATACATTTAAAAATGAGAAAAAAGCAGTAGATCTTTTTATGTACATACACTGGTGGACTGCAGGAATAAAACTGTCTGAAAAGGCTGACGAAGATAAATATACTCTGGAAACAAAGTAATAGGACCACAATAACGAACAACCAAAATATTAAAGATGTCATTGTAAGACTACAGATTAGCTTAATAAAGGAAAAATTTTGAAGTATGATCAATTGCTGTCTGAATCTAGAGGCAGATGAAAGTGGTTCTCAGCTGAATATTAGAGAAATGTCCTAACACTGAAAACTGCTAATTTTCCACAATTACCTCAGCTGTTTTCTCTGGGTTTTGGGGTTGGTCTGTTTGGTTGGTTTTGTTATTCCCAGAATGGACAGAAAAGACCTGTCAAGATTGTATCCTTTCTAATCTTTTATGACATCGTTTCTCAGCCATGGAAGTCACCTGAAAGCTTGTGTGGCTTTGAAGACAGAGAAACACCTGATAATTATAATAAGCTGTGGCAATATAACAACAACAGTAAATAACCTTCCTCTAAGCTCAAACAGATTCTGAGCCCCTGCTGTAGGGAAAGCATTTATTTCAGAAAGTAAAACTTCTTAAAGTCTTAAAGAGCATTCCTCTTCCATTTGCTGCCTCAGTTTTCCCTATGTTAGGTTAAGACCATTATTTCTCTTATCCTCTGACTAGCCTAGAAAACTCTTCTTTTTTTCTCTTTCATTTAAGTGCACTTATATATATAATGTTTCATGCAGTTGCTGTCCACAGTAGAGGTAAGCAGTAGCATCAGCTCTTGTTATTCAATATACTAGGATTTCCTTGTTTATTCTGCTTTTTGAAATGGCATTTTATCAAGGTATTTTATAGCTCCTAGGAAACAAACTCTCTAACAATTAAAGTCAACAGAAGTCCCAGCCTGCTTGAATTTTCCTGTAGTAAAGTCAGTTCATTAGTTAACTGACAATAAACACAGATTCAGTCAATACTTTGACACCTATTTGACACTATCTCACAACCTAATGAAGGGTTGTACTGGCATTATGAAATATGGATGTGCAAACTGGTAAATGTCCTTACACAGTATAGAATCATAGAATGGTTTGGGTTGGAAGGGACCTAAAAGATCATCTAGTTCCAACCCTCCTGCCATGGGTAGGGGCACCTCCCAATAGACCAGGTTGCTCAAAGCCCCACCCAGCCCGGCCTTGGACACTTCTTCAGGATGGGCCATCCACAAGTTCTCTGGGCAAGCTGTGTCAGTGCCTCACCACCTTCACAGTAAAGAATTTATTCTAATATCTAATCTAAATTTCCCCTCTTTCAGTTTAAAACCATAACCCCTCTTCCTATTGCTACACTCTCTGACAAAGAGTCCTTCCCCATCTCTCCTGTAGGCCCTCTTTAAGTACTGTAAGGCCGCTCTCTCCAGAGTTTTCTCTTCTCCAGGCTGAACAACCCCAACTCTCTCAGCCTGTATTCATAGGAGAGGTGCTCCAGCCCTCTAATCATCTTTGTGGCCCTCCTCTGGACTTGCTCCAGCAGGTCCATGTCCTCCTTATGTTGGGCCTCTCACTGCAACTTTCACTTAAAACTCAATGAACCGATTCTTGATAGATACATGATTGGACAGAATAATTAGAAGGAAAATGTGGACCACAAATTATAGCAATTGGATAAAATTTGTAGAAGGGAAGCTGGAGCTTGAATTTCTTTGGACCTGTTTAATACTTGTTGCTGTTTGCAAGGAAATCTCTGTGACAAACCTGATTTTATATAACTTGTGATAAAAGTAACTGAGTGAGGGATGAGGGAGGTGGTGAAAGAAAAAGCCATTACAGCAATTAATGTAGGTTAGCGGTATGAGGCAAAATCAATGTACTTTGCAATAGGTTCTTGAAACAGAAGTAATGATCGTTGGAGAGGCTACTCTGGACACAACTAGCAACAAACATCGACTAACTATGCTATTTTAAAGTATGTCAAACATAGATTACTGTAGTAAGCAAGAAAGTTTTTCTTCTGTCATTCATCTCCTCCCCAACTTTTAAAGGAAATTATATTTTCTGCACTGTAATTTCTAGGATGTAATTCCAATTAAAAGACTGACATCCTAAAAGTGGGAAGGATGGGTTGAATTTTACATTAAAATCAAGGGTGGCAACAGTATTTCTCCCAGTGAGCATTCATTGCCTTGAAGGGTCACAGGGCTGAGTAGTGCAATGCCAAGCTACGCTTTCAAATCGACAAAAATTGCAAGAATTTCTTAGATTGGCAACCACTAGCTTGTACATATGACTTACTCTGTCCTTTGTCAGGTTGTAACTTCAGCATCCCAATTCTAGAAAAAAATGTGATGTATTAAACGTTAGTAATACCACAGCACTACAGCCAAACTGAACACAGAAAGTTCATATTCACATTAGCAGGAAAACCTGTCTTTGTGGGGACCTCCTAGTGGTCCTATAAGATATTTCATTGTTTGGGGGAAAAAAGAAATTACACGAGAGATTTAACTCTCATCTTCTCAAAAATATTTCTGGTTAACTCCTGAAAGATGGTACAATACTTACACAGCAACTCCTTAGAAGCATGCTCCTGTGTTAGAGAGCAGGATTTTTAGAGCCCCATTTCACAGCAGGAATTCCTGACCTGTTGTAAAGGAATTGGTTTTGCTCCTCGAGGATAACTAAAGGTATGTCACTAACGTCAGTTCCTCTCTGACATATGTCCTTGATGAAAATCTGTTCCATTTGCACTAACCTAGAGCTCCTTTGGGATATGTAGCCTTCAAACAAGTGAACACATATCTGCAGAGATCCAAATGCTCTCTTCTCATGTGTGAATAAAATGGGTCATTTTGCTTCTCTTTGAGTACAATGTATCGTCCTAATAATGTCTTTCCTCTCATGAGAGCAAGGTTTCACAAATCTGCTTGGCTTCTAACATGCCACTGTTTTTTGCTGCTTCACCTACACGCTTGTCCATAATAGCAATCAAAAGCTAGCATCATCTGTTACATTAGTAGCAACAGTCTCACAGATAATAGGATATTTTACAATATGAATTTGGATAGTGACAAAATTACATTCAACAGTGAGTTTTTAGAAATAGTTAAATCCCCATTTGTAAATTGTAGAATAATTCTCTCTCAATTTCAAGTCTAGAAAAGATACAATAAGTCTTGATAAATGATACAAAAACTGTAAAGCATATTTCTTTCAAACTATCCAGATTATAGTCTTGATTTCTTATAATGGCTGTTCCTGTTCACACTACTAAGACTGAGATTCATTTCTACTGTGGTAGCATTTCTTTTCTAAATCACATTGCTCAGAAGTTTATGGCTTAGTCACTTACAGGTAACCTTTAGCCAAAGAATATCTTCTAGAGATTGTTTACCTTTATGTAGGGATACAGACACAGGTTTGTGCTTTCTGGTTTTCCAGTTACAGAGGGAAATGACAAGACTATGGGAATGTGTTCAGGAGCAGTGTAACAATAGCTCTGCATAAGTGGTGTCAGAAGTAAGAAATCTGAGGAAAAACTTTGCAATGAACTGTTGTGGGATTGGAGATTAAAATGCACTTCAGGGGGGTATTCGTCATGAGGCCATTAGGAATGCTTTGTTTGCTTCACTGTGCATCAGGGTTAACTAAGTCAACCTTCCTGCAGAACTTTAAAAATCACCATGTTGTTGTAGGTTAAGGGCTGGATTCTTGGGAAAAGTGAAATAGAGCAATTGGCACCGAGGAGACCATGTGCAAAATGGACATTAAAAAGATTTTGTGTTATATGATTCTGAACCTGTCCAGTATTGACACACTAAGAAAATCAAGATTCTCCTTCCCTCTCTTGCTCAGTTTCAGAGTGTTCATTTCTGTTCATCTACTTGTCTTTTATTTTAATTATCCCTTTAAGGTGCAGCGTATCTTTGCAGTGTGTCTAGGAAATTTCAAATGCAATGAGGCTCTATTCGCTCATTCAACCTGTGTCGACATGGTAACGTAGTTATTGCAAAAAAACCAAGCAACATGTGTGTTGCTTAGAACAGCAATATACTTGACAGCGTGCAACAGAAACCATTAGCCATAAGCTCCTCAGAGATCCCCTTGTACATAGGTGTTGCAGGTTTAGCCGGTTTTGGGGCAGGCAGGACAATGGGATTCCTTTCTCTTTTTTATATCTTCACACAGGTGATGAGCACATGCTATGTACAATAGGAAGCTTTTCACACCACCTGGCAATCTGACAGAACAGCAAAAAGGGGAGGCTCATAGTTTGTTGTCAGCAGCCCACATTCACTGGTCAGGAGCGAGAGCTGGGGAGGAATTCTTCATGCCTGTAATATTCAGCCAGGTTTCTGGTGTGCTGGTATACAAGTTTGCTTTGGTATTACAATGTGCTCCTTTGTTGCAAGAACTCTTCGTGATGCCTCTAGCTCCCAGGACAAAAATCCTCCCAAACTTTGATTCATCTCATACTCTCATGAGAAAGGAGACAAATTTCTTCAGTTCAAGGTAAAGTTCCCACAATATGACTGAACATTTCCTACTCCTTTTCTGCATTTGACCTTTTCAAATTTTGGACAAGTCTAATTTCCATCCCTTTCTTTTGTTACTTTTTAAATATTGGTGATCTGTCACATTGGATCCCAAATGACTAGTTTTGTGCCTGGTCTTGTTTGGAATTGTACCTTCTATTGTAACTACTTCTTAATGGGCAAAGTAGGACTTTTTGAAAAACACAATAGAAAATAGACAATGTACTCCTTATTCTCAGGTGAATCAAACAGCTGGCTGGCATTTGTGCATTTGAAACCTCCCTTTATTCAAATGATTTAACAAGGGGATGAGGGATTGATTATATCCATATTTTGCCAAAGGTTATGTACAGAAAATAGGACTTTTTTTCTCTAGTCTACAAAAGGTGTCTCAGAACAGAGAGCAGAGGTAAAACTCAGCAGAAGCCTACTAAATGATTTTTTTTTTATTTCCTGAAAGCCTTTTCTTTTCTAGCTGAATCCCAATATTACTATTAACAGGCTATTAAGTGCTGTGCAACATGAAATATGTCGTTATAGAATATTTATGCCAGTATGATATAAAACTCTGGTCATCTCATGTTACAGTTTAATAAAACACCCACCTAGAATTTTATATGGAACTGATTTTAATGAATACAGTATAGCATAACATATATTTTACCTTATCAGTCTCAAGGTGAGCTGAAACTGTATTGGCAGCACAATTTAGCATTTATAACATGCTTTTATTAAGACACACTCAGCAATGCAACTTTCTGAAATTAATCACTTTTATTTGTGTGTTTCTAAACATCTTTGGCAGAGCTGATAGCATCCATCACTCTGAAATACTGAAGCCTGTTACTGTATTGTTCTCATTCTGCTGGGCACTATTCATCCATGCTGTGCATGGCATGCCTATTAAATGATTATCTTCTGATCTTAGAGGCAGAAGGAGACTGTACAATAATACAAACTTTTACCAAATAAAGTTTTCCCATGACCTTTTTTTTTTTTTTACTCCACAACATGGAGTTGGAATTATGACAGGGTGCATATGCAAATGCCTGTTATTAAAACTTGTATGGCTGAGTTAGCAATTTGCTGTGCTGTCACTGTCCAGATCAGCAGATCTTCCGAACTGAGCTTTCCTCCTGTCTCATAGAGAAAGGGATGCTGGCAGGATCATCTTCGCCATCTGCAGTAGCACGAATTTGTTCACCTTAGATGTGTGGGCACAGGTCTCCCTCTGGGATGCTAGTAGTGAGGTGTCCATCGGTGCTTGGGAGAAACATATCAGTCATATAATTCCTAGCAGGTGTGTCAGGGAAAAATACTGTTTTAATTTTATGATACAAGTTTGATTCATATCAAACAGACTAAGCTTGGGAGAATTCTGTTTGCAGGATCAGTGCAGCTTTCCCTCCCTAGTTTCCTTTCCTCTTATGTAGCACCAGAGAATTATAAGGATTATATAATTACAGTAAGTGGGATGGTATCTCATGAGGAGATTTTGTCTTGTTTCAGAAGCCTACCACAGTAGTGACAGAGAGGACGGCTTTGCTTGTTTTCTGTCTACCAGAAATCAATCACTCCAGCATGCCCAAATGGTCTTTTCAAAGAATCAGTGCTTAAGAGCAAAAAAGACAAAGTTATTTGTGATTCTACAGAAATCGCTAAGTATGGATCCTCAGTGACACTACTGTAGCTCAACGCAGACTTCTGGCTTCACAAAACAAAACTGTTGCTGGAAACATTCAAAAGTAAGCAATAATTTGCTGCTAACAGGTAATAAGTAAGGGTTGGAATATAACAGTGTAGCAGGATTTTCTTGGATTTAAAGATCTCAGCAGCAGTGAGAGCTGGATGCCCATTAAATACCAGGGTCTGCATGCCAGATTTATCCTGTGTGCTCCGAATAAAAGAAGCCTGTGGCAGTAGCACTACTGTATGGAAGGGTGAGGGTGGGAGCAATAATAGTATTATTGTGCAAACATTAGAAGTGAACTGAAACTGTAAGCGTCCAGTGAGGGTCTTGGCTTTGTCCCTGTCGAACAAACAACTACCCATCCAGAAGACAGATTCTGCTTCTCCTGGAGTCAGTGGTTTTACTGGCAAGAAAACAGAGTAAGAAAACACCAAAGCAAACCACGGTTAACAGTGTAAACTTGAGACTGTAGTAAGGTGGGTGACAGAACTGTGTTGCAGTCTTGATCAAATTGTTTGCTTTGTAATTAATATAAGCATCAGATTTTTTTTTTGTACAACTTCAGAATGAAGTTTTAACACACACAAAAAGAAATTGTTCTGAACGATGTGCTTTACTAACAGAAATTGTGAAACGTCTGCAGGCAGTTCTCCCTGCTATTCAGGCCTTGGCAGTCATATTCAATTATATGGTGAAATTTTGGCATGCTATATAGGGGACTTTTTAAAAGTCAGAAATCACTCAAGACTTAAAAAGATCAGAGATTTTCTTTATAAAAGGCAAATAAAAAAATCCTGGGTATAGATGTCTGGCATTCCAAATCTGCATATTGAGATTTGATCACTGAGGCCAGAGACTGAAACATTTGTGAGAAATCTTAGCTCTTTCAAAGTATCACAGACCTAACAGTTGGCATGGTAGACAGTGTATATTCAAAATCTGGAAGGCATTTGACAGCGCATCATGTAAACTATAACACTTAAACCAAGAATAAGTGATATTCACATAGTTTACAGTGTGCCCATGCAAAATAAATCTATATCATTCTGAGATAGTGAATAAGACAGATATTTTTAAATATTAAGGCACCACTAACCAATACAACAAAACAGGATTTAAACATGGTGTTGCTGGTTTTGCCTAAAAAGGCAGGCCAAAGAGTGATGATAATGGCCAGAGTAAAGATTGCATCTATGAGTTTACATCAAACTCTTGTCCTTTCGAGGAGCTATTCTTGTTCATACTTTGTTTTGACCTGTTTTATTATCTCAGGTATTAAACCAGTTATTCACAATTGCCATCTGTATTGCAGATCTCTAAATGTGCTGGATTCAATTCACCTGTCACTTACCTGGGAAGTACATGAAGTAGAAAAAACTTGTGGAAAAAAATTTGGCTTAAGCAGAATCTCTACATGGTTGCTTATTGCTCAGAGTCAGTGAAAACAGAAAAAATGTAATATACGGGGCTCATTGAGCAGCCTTTGGGGGTCAGGCTGATGTAAGAATCCTGAAATGGAATCTCATTTGTGCCAAAATCAACATTTTAACTATTGATGCTACTCCTTAGTAGGGGAGGAAGTTAAGACGAGACAAAAGTTAGTGTTTTCATTCTGACATTGGTAAAAAGAAAGCTCTATAAGGAATTACATACAGAAAACTGCAATGTAGCTGCATTATTGATGATTCTTTGATTTATGATCAATTATACTGTTGACCAGCACTACCCTATTTCATGTTGCATGCAATAATTGAAGGCTACAGTATCTGAGAAAGCCTTACCCTTTTTTGTTCCCTGCCCTTTCTTTTCTTATGCTGGACCTGTTCTCTTTTGTTAGGGTTTTCTTAAAAGCTTGTTTTCTCTGTGGGAGTTCTGTATTGGTTATTTCTAATATTTTAAGTGGGATTATAAATGAATGATTAACACCAAAAGAGAACAAGTTTGAATTAGAGTACATCCAGGGAGCTTGGCAGCAGGATTTCTTTTTATTCAATAGGTTGTGGGGGGACAAAAAAAACCCAAAAAGTTATATGGTATTCTCTTTCCTGCTATTTCTAGTTGTGTGGTTTTGGTTTCTTTTTCTTCAGCCTCCCATTCAATGAAATGTATTATCTTGAGCTGCAAAGAAAACAAAGAAAAGAAAAGGAGGGGGAAAGACAACAACTTAAATTTCTTTATGTCCCCCTTAGTATTGGGGAGTGTAGAGGAAAAGAATGTAACCTGCATATTTTTCAGTGGTGTATGGTGTAGGGGACACATTTAGCCCCTTCTTCCATTTTAAAAACAAGCTCTGTACCACCTTCTTTTATATCTTTCTCCGAATATGCATACAGGCTGAAATCTGAGAGCGAATTACTTGTTTCCTAGGAAATAATACAATAGAAATATATTTGATTCTGCAGCCCTAATAATTAAGGAAAAAGGGTTGCTTGAATTAGTAATGCAAAAAATCGGAAAATTTGCAGATATACTCTTATTAAGATTTTAGATGGATGAAACAAAAATTCTAGACAGAGAATTAATTTTTCTTCTACTGTTGAAATGCTTATTAACAGCATCTTTTCATAATTAGTGGAAGTCATTTGCAGTGTGATATCCAGGAGTAGTAACGAGGTACATATGTGAATCTAGAGAGAAATATATACACGAGTCGTGATAATTTGAATTATTTGGCTATCTTTTAGGCTGAGAAGTTTAGCAGATGTTTATTCTTAATGGTTTGAACACAGAAGTGAATGACTGATGCATGGATAAGTGGGGTACACTTACATAAACTAGCAGCAGAGTGGGAAAACTGAAGGCAGTACCTCTTCCCAAGTTGACTGTCTCCCATAATTGTGCCACTTCAGTGAAGCTTCATCTCAGAAAAACCCAAATAAAACTTTCTCCTCAGTTCAGTAAGGTATACATAAATATTTATATGACTGAATGGCTAAATTACAGGGAGAACTAAAGAAAGATCCACTTTTCTGGGAATGATTGTTTTATGTTCCTGTTTGTCAGTTATGTTTTCTGCATTTTACACAAATGCAGTACCTGTTCAATAGCTGAACATTAAGGTGCTCTATTTCCCCATTTAGTGGAAGGAAAGAGCCGCTCTATTTTGTAATGTAAATAAGTTGGAAATCATAATGCTGCCCTGCTCTCATAAGTGCAAATACACCCAAATATACTTTTTCAATATGCATTAGTATCAAGAAAAAAAATGCACATAATTTGTTCCATCAAAATAATTAAGTTGCTCCTTTTACTATCTATACCTTATTTTCTGAAGTTATATCTAATTCCCTTTTTCTTTTTCTAAACAGATATTCAAACCTGGATGTCAAAATGTGCAATTTATCCAATATATTCTCCACATACTGTTACTGCATTCATCATTGTTGTTATGTGAACTTAAAAAAAAAAAAAACACCTGTAAGCCCAAATTTCTAAATTTTTCCATCTTGGGCTGCATTTTGCATGTAGATAGAATAATTCCAGTAAGTGGAAGCATAGCAACATTATTGGCAAACTGTGGTTTTGTCTTCCCTTTCAGGCAGTATTGCTCTTAAATGCTTTTTTTATATCAGCGTGCTACTTCTTAGAGGAATGGATTCTACCACCCGTTCTTTCATGCAAAGACAGACCAAGGCTTTGTAACACTTTAAGACAAATATTAAATGAAACTTGGCTATTTTTTTAAATCTACCTTTTTAAAAAGCAGTAGCTCTGCCAAGGTTGAGGGCTGCAGAAAACTGTGAAACCAGGTGCCAGGGGTGAGAGCTCTTTAAAAAACACCATTTCTAGAGTTGACTAATTTGAGAACAACAGAACAATAAAAGGACAAACACAGATCTTTAATACTGTTGTGATCCTTGACTATAACTTCATGTCTAATAACTCTTTGCAGTTACAAGATCTTCAGACAGAGATTCTAGGTGAAATAGAGTTGAAAACATGCATAGCATTCCAATATCCAGATTCCTCACATATCCTTAAAAATGTAACTACAAAAACACTTTGCTGATTTTAATATCCATATGAATACCTCTGACTATTTCTTCAAATAAGCATTGAGAATTGTATAAAGCATGAGCTCTCAGGATCAGACTTTCAAGATGAAAATTGATTAATGTTTATTTGACACACAGGCATGGTAAAAAGGGAGCAACATGCTCACTTCTCAGGTGAAAATGGCTACATTTCTTTGTTTGAATATAACCCTTGCAAATGCATATTTGATGTAATAAAAAGACATCTCACTGTGCCTTGAGAACAATGATCTTTCTTCTAGATTTGCCTAACTGCCAGGATATTTTCTTGTTTTTCCCCTTTCCCCCAGCTGGAATCTGTTTTTCTTTTGGTTTGGGCTGGGCTGACCACTAAAACAAATGACAGATGCTCTCTAACTTCTCTCCTAAGTGAGAGAAGAATAAGAGAAAGAGAAATGTATGAGTTTAAAAGAAACTAAACTCCTTTAATGAAATACTAATAATAAAAAAATAAAAAGAATATATATAATTAATAAAATAATGAAATTTATACAATATATACAACCCATATCGAGCTCCCAGGATGATGGTCATGTCACCAGCAGACACTGGGAAAGTCCCAGAATGGACTTAGTGACAGACGGGAGCTGAACTCAGGAACTGGATTCAGGAATGAACAGATTGGAATCAAAGGCAGACGAACAGAGTCGTCCTTGGATGTCAGCAATTGAAGAAAGAGTGCTGACCCTTTGATCTCTCAGCTTTTATACTGAGCATGATGCAGATGGGATGGAATACCCTGTTGGTCAGTTTTGGGTCACCTGTCCTGTCCACTCCTCCCCACAGGTGTGATCCTTCTATGCTTTTCTGCTTCCGACTCTCCAATGGGGTAAATAATGAAGTTGGCTGACCTTGGTTGTTACAGCAATAAATATAAGCAGGAGCCTCTCTGCATAACAAAGCCTTATCACTCTGGAAGTGGACTATGGTCTGAAAAATATGTTATTAATTTCAGAGAGTTCAGTTAGTTAGAAGAGGCTCAGATGAAAAGTAAAAGTATTGAAAGGGAAATTGATACTGTTTTAACTCGAACCAGGACAGTTATGTTTTAGTTACAGGGGAAAACAGAAAAGTTGCTAGTATTGTTTCCATCTGGATATTTAAATTAATCAACCTTTGTTGGGAAAATTATACTTTTGCTTTTGAGAGTCAGGAAGAAATGAAATTTAAACTTTACATTTCGTAACAGAAGTTTGGGACCCTATTCATCATATTTGTCCTCAGGACAATGGCAGTCCAACATGACAGTTTGCAAGGAGACTAATAGATTGCATTGAAGTGTAGCCGCAGGCAAGAATGGATGGATAGGAGTTCATCTCCCATGCATTTCTTTTTGCTGGTCTCATTAGTAAGCAGCATTATTTTCTATAGTTCTTCTGGGAATACAGCAGAATTATCAATAATATGATAACATAATTCCCTAAAGAATCACGGACTGGAGGGACAGAACTGCCCCGTCCATCGGTTTGTTTTTATAGCTTGTGTTCAACCACAGCACAGATATTTAGAATCTGTAAGTTCTGAAGATTTCATTCGTATCTGCACTTAACCCACAATCCTTTTGATTCATCAATCACTTCTTAAAATGCTCTAAACTGTGAACCTTACAAATGTATTTATCCCACTATTTGTGTTACTTCTCTCTTTAGCAGGAAATGTACTGTTCCCCAAAGTTTTGTAAAAATAAGTACTTTCCTGAAAGCTGCACCCCAGATACATTTTCCCTACTTCCTATAGAAATGAGGATATAATAGTATAAAGCCTACACTTCAGCAAGGATCCCCTGGACTATGATGTTTGAAGCAAAAGCTACACTTGTTTCCAGCTTTTAATGCACTTATATATACATGTACACACAGTTGTACACATACATACATATATATTTTTATGCACACCTCTCCATGCACTGTATCTCCATGGCCCTTCAACTGGAAAAGTTTGTTTCCTGTCAAAACACTTGAAAAGATTCATTATTTACTTTCAAAGATTACTGTGGTTTGACCTTGGCCTATCAGTTCTTGGACAGATTTGACTGGAATGCTCAGAAAACAAATGTCTCTGCCAAAACCACGTTCTAAAATGTAACTGACAACTGTTTTCTTTCCAAACCATGTCCATTAAAGAGCTCTTGAGAAAAACAAACACATTTAAACCTAAGACATGAGAGAAATCAACTTATTTTGGCAAAAACTTGGTGATTATTAATAAAATATAAATTGAAGTGATTGTCTCTATTCTGCAGGGACACCACAAATAGTGATCTCTCTTGAAGAGCATTACTAATAAAAGGGAATGTTAGTTTGAAAAGTTTCTCTTAATTTTTTACATACAGTGTGTCAATAACTAACTTTATTATCTCATCCAACTTCAGAGTAGTGGTCCAGCTGTAATGAGTCCTTGTTCTGGGACAGGCAAGCTAGTTGTGTTTGTCTAGTACATCTAGCTGGTTTAGAATGGCAATAATTAAAAGGTTTTTTTGGTAATATGGTATAGCTAAAAGTTGCATAAATGGGGAGGTTTTTTGCATTTCATCAAGGCAAGCTTTTTGTTGCTCCTTCGTTCAGAGCTCTGATACCATCCTAAAGAAGTCTGCAAGTTTCACAACTGTTTACCAAATGTCCCAAACTTTGCCTTGCAAAAAGAATAAATGTCCTGAAATCACCTTCTCCACCCCCAACATCCTCAAACTTACATAAGAAGAATCAACTTTTTTTCTTACTTGGACACTTTCAATTTTCTCCAAAGTCCTTCCCCATCCAGAACCAGGGATTACTATGTAGATAAGTATAAGGAAAATCCCCAGAGCAGTCGGGGAAAATAGTCTTCTGGCATCACTGAGTATAACTGCAGAAACATGACCTTGTTACTCCCACCTATTCTTGTTTTCCCTCCATTTTTTGAGACATATTTTTACCCACTGATTACATGATTTCGGTTTATCTGGTACTTCATAATGGATGTAAAGGCTCAGTAATTAAACGGATTTTAAAATTGAGGTCAGACGTGTACTCTGCTTGGAGATTACTGAGTCTAGCACCAACCATACTGCTTCTAGGTCTGAGCAGCAGTGTGGGTGCAGGGGGACTAATTCCAGGTCATGAGTTGATATTTTCCTCAGACACAGTATGATGAATATATATCCACAGTATGATGTGGATATAACAGCTGAGTAAGTGGAAAGGTAGAGGTCTTCAAACAGTAGTCCCTTGCATAGCACAGATGTGGTGCAGAACTCATTTTGAAAGCAGTAGTCTAGTAACTAAATGCCCTTCTCTCCCAGTCCTGTCCACTTCCCTGTCCCAGTGATTAAGCATGCATTTTTCAGTAGAATAAATGCTCTTTGAAAGTATGACTTAAGTTCTCACTTTTACAGTTGCTTTATGAGAATGCTATCCAGGGCTCAGG
>KZ505844.1:720218-733133 GCA_002844005.1 Limosa lapponica baueri
TAAATGCTCTTTGAAAGTATGACTTAAGTTCTCACTGTTACAGTTGCTTTATGAGAATGCTATCCAGGGCTCAGGTAGAATCAAAACTTGATACTAACACCAACCTCTAAAAGTTTGGAAGACCTCTGGACCAAGACTTGGAAGCTAGAGTCAGTACATCATATCACATATTTCAAACCCATTAAAGCCAGAATAAAAAAAAAAAAAAGAAATCCTAAATTGCAACCCTAAACGTTTTCAAACAGCTCCAGCCTCACTCTTCTAGTACTGTTATACTTTTTTAACTCAATTTTCCACAAGCACATAGAGGACTGCTTCTGTTCATGCCTAAAAAGGTTTCAGTTTTGATAGGATTGAGTATTCTAGTTCATGCTCAAAAAGAACTGCTATCCAGAAAAATGTTATTTTCTTCCCTTTCCACTTTCTGCCTCATGGATCCTAACACAGTAGTCATTACTAAAGGATACAGGTCATTTAAGAGAGAAAGAGGAATATCTCTCACTGCTTTCTCTGCTCACACAATAGCCATGCTTAATGTCTTTGTACATGACTGCAAGAGACCCAGTTCAGCTTCATTCTCTACCAGAGGCAATTCACATGCCCCTGTTGGGTGGATTGTAGCAATTTGTATGTAATTTCTTTAATATTAAGAGAAAAGGGGAAAACTGAATACAAAAAAGGGAGACTACGGTATCATAGTCTCAGGCACATAACTCAGGCACATAGTCTCAGGCAGGAGAATCCTATCTTCCATTTACTACTCCAAGACTTATTCAGAAATTTTACTCTAAAAAAGTCATTTAACAACTCTCCTCTTGCACTAATTTGAGCTCTTTTTTCTATTTTCCTCTATCAGTAAAGTTTTTAATCATAAAATACATCAAGTGAGTTCTTCTTTCATGCAGCCAAGGTAAGAAAAGAGATTCATTATGATCACCATCTCCCTCTTATTCTCCCTCCACCCCTTTTTAATAGGCCTTTAGCCTCGCTATAAAACATATGGTCTTGCTCTGTTTTGTGCTTATAACTTATGGATTTCCTTTCGATGCTTTTATCAGAGTTGCTGGCAATTTTTTACTTATATCCTTTAGTGCAACCTGAAATTAATGATCAGTTCCACAGCAAAAATCCATTTGTCCTGTGCGGAAGCAGTCTACCGATTTCAGGCAGAATTCCTCTGAGGGAGCAGGGCTGTTTTCCTCCTCCCTGTCTGAAGAAGAAAACTACTGGTGTACATGTACTCAAGTAAAGGGCAGTTCTTTCCCCTCTTTCCAAGCACCAAATAGCACCACCACCAGAGTGTTGTGCTTAGGGTTGTAGGTTTTGGGGTTTTCTTTTGCTTTATTTTTTTAAGATAATCAGCAGGATTTAGATGGCTGGTTTAGTGCCTTTTGCAGTCCTGTTGCTCACAAGATTCAGGATCAACAGCAAAACCAAAGAGGTAAGGCAATGCCCCAGGTCTGAGAGTGGATGCAGCTGAGACTGAGTGGTCAACTGGTCCCAGCTGTGAATCAGATGCTGCCACCACCCTGAAGTGAGAGCCAGTAATGTCTCTTTGGGCAATAGCTTCTGGGAAAGGAAACTGCTTAATGTGTTACTTCATGTTTAAGGGAAAAGGACAGTTTGTAACTTCTGTGTAAACAACAGCATTTCTTCAAATACAGAGCTTTTATCACCAATGTTTTCTGTGAATAGAAAGAACCTAAAGCATTTTAAAGGTAAGCAATTCACGTTTATTAGAAGATGAGGCATTTTGATAGAGATACACTATGTTTTGCAGCTTGTGTAATTTAGCTGGGTGTCTGCGGAAATTTTGAAATCTGTCAAATTGATTGTAACTAAGTTTCCTTGCTTCTTAGATGTCCTCAACATATCAACTTTGATTATAAAAATCTTTTAAAGGGTATCACAGGAGGCAGAAAAGTTGCTTGCATTTGATCCCCTCTCTTCTCAGTGAGGCTACCCCTGCCGGCCCTGTCCCCCCTTGCCATGTACAGACAATTCAGTGATTTTTTGTTTTCCTTGGGTAACTCCTAATGGCCTTTTCTTCCAGTAGCAATCACCAGGGGCATGAAGGGGAAGGGCAGATCAGAGATAGAGTGCTTTTCTAGTGGGCACTGATGGAAATCCAGGCGCATCCTGGGGCAAGCCTCAGGGTGGTGTAGGACGGCATGCAGCCATCAATTTTACCATATAGAAATAAGCCTGCATTTAAACATTTACACTTGGGAGAAATCTACTTTGGGCAACAGTAATACTGATGTTCCTGTAGTAGCAATTGTCATTCTTTAAAGAAAAGAGCTAAAAAGGAGATAACTGGAGAGATAGAGGTGTCAATAACCTTTGAATATATTCTCTGTACCTCTATACCGAGATAGGTTAAAATAATGGAAAGGAAAGGTACTAATAAAAGTTGAGCCTTGTAAAGCTGAGATTAGATCTTTCAGTATATAGTAGCAGGTGTTTCTTTAATCCTTGATTCTTTACTGACACTGAGAGTTCAACAGCGTGTTAGCTGTCTTAATGGTCTGAGAATATGGGGCAGGAAAATGGCAATACTGTATAAATAGTGCACAGCTGAAAGAATTTTTTCTGGCTGCTTTTCCAGGCTGGTACAGGAGAACTGATGGAGGAAACCAAATTCTAGTCTGGTGAATTTTAAGCATCTCCTTTCAGCTGAAAGGGCATAAATGCAAGATTGCCTTTCCCCCATGAATGTTGGGCCCTGCTTCTGCCTTATTTGTTCCTTTCAGTGTTTACAATAGTATTTAACAGTTGCTGCAATTTACCATCATCTGTTTAATGTTTTTATTCATGTTTGGATGGTAAACAGATTCACAAGCCTATCTTGTGGATTAGTTAATTTCTAAACATCCCTGATGAACTCTCTTTAGAATTTCAACAGAGCCATAATTACTCAGCTTCTGTGCACATCTACAGCACCTCGCAGGATGCTGAGGCCCTGACATAAGCCAAGGACACAGGAGAAGCTAGGAGATTTTAATTACTCTGAAAGTATTATTATGCAGTTTTCCAGATAGGCAATTTCTAAGCAGAAAAAAAAAGAGAGGAATATGGCAGGTAGCTTAAAGGAGAGAAGGACCACATCACTTTAAAAGAAAGTGAAACAAATGTAATACTTGCCTTGCTGTCATACTATTCTGTGGCAAAAGTCTCCAGTTTTCCCATCTGGAAGATGGGTATAGCAATACTTCCCTTCTTTAAAGATGTTTTGAGAGCTATAAATAAGTAACCTGGATGTAGGCTCTTTAGTCGGTAACATTTTCCTCTGAGTAAACTCTTGTTTTTCTAAAGCTCTTGGTCACAACACATGAAAGAAAATGAGCTTCAAATTTATCACCATTGAACCCTCCAAAAGGGGAATTCATAATGAGTTGGGACATTTTTATGTAGGATGCTCTCCTTCAAGGGTTTGAGTGGTGTTAATAGAGCATAGTCACCCAGAATGCAAGTCAATGCTTTTGTTGGCGGTGATATTAGATCTTGGGAAGGAAGCTGGTGTTTCATGTGATTTCAATGGTCATGAAGCAAGCACATACTTTCAAAAACACACTCAGGCATCTAATTATATTTTAAACAACTAAATGGTTAAAAGCGCCCATATTAATAAATCCTACTTGAACCTGTACAGGTTAGATCATCACAATGTCTTAAAATGGAGGTTGTTACTTTCATTGGCTTTCTATTGCTTCTAGACCTTACAATTTAAAGTTTCGTATTTTCTTTTAGTTTTTATTTAGACAAACCCAAGAAAACTACAAAAATGCCCCTGGAAGGATAATATAACCTGTTCTATTTCTTGTAATCAGTCTTCCGCTATATGATGACAAAATATTTTACTACCATTTTAAAAAGTGGGATTATTAGAACCACCAACTACATTATGTTACAAAACAGATAAAACCAAGGCACTAGACTACACTGTAAGAGCATGTTTGCAATGGAAATGTAAACAGTAAGTCACTAATATGTACTTTTACACTGAAATCTTATAACTGAAGACCCATCAAATATAATACCTGTATACAATTTGAAAAGAACTAGAAAATCATTTTTTTTCTTTGAAATGTTTACTAATTTTTTTCAGTTCTAAAATTTCTTATTTTGAATATAATTTTTGATAAAATGTGTTTGAATATAATACATGATACATAATGTATTATGTTTATAATTATTTTGGTTTTGCATTTCCCGCCTTTCGTTTGTGTATAAAAGGGGATTGAAAGAGAAGACAAGAATGCAGTGAAATTACTGTCTGGAGAGGAAAATGAATCACAAACCATAAATTATTCCTTTTTTTGTCTATCTATTTCACATCATCTTCAGTGCAACAAAAAGGTGGGAGGGACTTATTTCAATTAATTTTGACCAGCTTGTGCCCTTACAAAGCAACACATAAACTATGCCCTTATGCACATACTTTGTTATGAACTTGTCATCATTCTTTCTCCGAACAGGAGAAATAGAAAGCCAAAAAGGAAAGCACACTTGTCCTTGCATTATAAAGTATTATCTTGATTATCACTGCTACCTTTGCAATAGGAATACAACCCTATTAAGAATCTTCGTTTACACAGAAGATCCTTATATTAATGAATTAAATTTCCTGTGAACTATGGAGAACTGGGTCTTCCCTTGAAAAACATTCCCATACGTACAACTTCACGTCAGAATAACAATTTGAAGATGCAGTTCCATAATATCTCCTTAATTGGCAATATCTCGGTGGACAGTTTTGGTCCAGTTTAACAGCTTTCCCAAAACAGTAGGAGGTCATTTTTCCTTTAAGTGTAAAAGGACTAAATGACATAAAGTACTCCACTGTATAAAGACGCAAGAATAAAAATGAGATTTAGTCTGTTTCATCTCTATTTGATCTTTGCTTCTTTACATTTTTAGCTGGCAACTTCATTATTAATAGACTAGCTCAGAGTTTCACACCTAATTAATGCCTGGTTAAACACCATTTAAAATGTGATTTTTGTTTCCTTGAAAGGCAATTCCAAGGCCATAGTTTCATGTACATTTAAATTGGCATAAGCTGTCCCTCTGTCTAAAGGAAGCAGTTTCTGTTTGGAGGTCGTCTGCATAAATAAATAAGTAAATAAATCTGGCTGTCGTAGCTTTGACCAAAGATTGTTTCTCTGCCCCATTTCCTTGGGTAGGCACAGCAATATTCATGGCAGCATCCAGGAGTGGAGGGTGCAGAGGCAGGACAGGTCTGCTTCTCTAGGAGATTGTGTCATGGGCAACATATCTCAGGGAAGTCAGGGAATTTTACTTCAACTGTCACCGATTAACACAAATTTCTAATCACTGACCTGGATACTAATGAAAAGGACAAAAACTCTTACACAAACGAGTAGGAATGAAAACCTATCCTGAGCAGGATCAACATGCCATATTTTTGCCACAGGAATGTTAGAACTAGGATCTTTTTTCCCTCCCACACACATATGTTGTCCTGCCCCAGGTTCCACACTGAGCAGCTCAATTGGCTGAGCAGAGGAACAGAGCGTATTATTGCCCTGCCACATTTTTTTTTCCCCCTTGGATTTTCATAGAGATTACAAAAGGCACATTCTTGACACCCTGAATCAGAATCACATTCTGATTTCAAGCCTTCACTTCAAAGTACGAAAGCTTTCCAGCATAGTGTAAAGCACTGTATTTTTGTCCCCTAAAAGTAGGCTGAACTATTTTAAATGAAACCTGAAGGAAAAAGAAACCAGTCCAAGGTAGACATGCAACATAGAAAATTTCAGTCTGAGCAGCTTAAGTTTGTCTGCTGTTGTTTCTAGGCTAATATAGGCCACAAAGGAAGCAAACTGTGCATGGAAAATTAATTTAGGGGGAAAACACCAGACTTTTATATGTTCCTACATATCCTGAATTTAGTTTACTGAAATTAAATTCTTATTGTGGGAAGTTTCCAGCAACATTAGGTAGGGATTTTGCTCTAGGTAGATCCTATAATGATTACACATTTTGTAATCTCAATTTTATAAAGCGTGTAAACTTGTGGCTTAATAGCTGGATAAGCCAGAATTTCAAGTACATAACAGACACAGCTGAAGTCAAACTTTCAGCAAAACTCAACTAAGGTTCAGAAATGTTTCAAAAATTTGGTAGCAATTATCAAAATACAGGTTGATAATACATTTGGAATTTTTAATTTTGCATCTTATTTTAATTCCAATTTCCTATGTTTATGTAAGGCACAAAAGCACAAAACTTTTTTTTTTTTTTTTTATTATGAAAAGATTTTATTCACCATCACTGGTACAGCATTAACAATGACAGCTTCACTATGTGGAATTAGAAAGAAATATGACCTGTAAAAATACTATTCCTTCCTTATGGGTGTATTAAAAAGTGCAAAACAATTATCAAAACTTCAGCTTGTTTCTTTATATCACAAAATTTACAAAATCTAATTGAAAAAAGAACCATGGAAATGCTTTAGCCAAAGTAACAGAAGGAAATTTAATGTTAAATATTCAGCATCAAATATCTAACAGGACTACTTAACATCGTCATTCTGTACAATGTTTAATAAAAGTTACCGTTCCCACAGCAATTTAATTAATTTCTCTTGTATACAGACAACATTTTGAAACTACTGTACTTGTCATTGTAATGTCTTCATATGACCAAGCAAGGCAATATTGGAGATTTCTTGAAGATCAGCATGAAACAGAGAACTAAACTGAGAGGCCAGAATTAGCATTATCTATTTATGCAATTATTACCATATGTTTGGTAATACTAAATTGGCAGCTGCTGAAATCACACATGCCTATGATAATCTCACTTCCACTCCCCCCGCCCATTACTTCCATCTACACGTATTGCATTCAATCAAGTTATTTTATATTATAAACTATACATTTTATAGTCTTTTTCAGGATCTATGCAAATATTGAGTAAAAGAAAACCCAGCCCAAAAGACAAGCATTAATCAAAGGAGCAGTCAGAATCCTTATCCTGCTGTTTGTTTTCCCTAGAGCTGGTTCCAGTTTCATGAAAGACACTTTGATTCTTCTGTTTTTTCAACCGTTTCAACCTAATATCTAGTTAAAGGAGAAGAAACTCATTAAATAAGGTTCTGGACCACAACATTCTAAAGAAAGCTTGGAAGTTTGAACCTTAAAAGCTCATGAAACCATAGATACATGATAGATAAGTAGTACATATATGTGGATATGTAAATATATAGAGATAGGTAATGAAAATCGTGCTTAAACACCTTTTCTAATATTTGAATGTTTATAGAACTGCAGAGTGATAAACAATCACTGGATTCTGCATAGTACATAGCAGGTGCAGAAAATGAAAAATGAAAATGAGAACTAATATTCTCTTTAGATTCCACTTCTCCGGTAATTGGTAATTCTGTTCTTACTAACTTCCTCATGATTTACTTCATAACAGCTTAACTGTTTAATTTGAAATCAACACTCCTTTAAAGACTACCTTAAATTTCATTCTGTGTACTATGTTCCCGAAAACGTGTTAAAAAAAAATAAAAAATAATCACCTTCTGTGTGCAAGGCTCTAACTCCCTTTTTCACTGGATGTTTTGTGGCTTTCTGTAAACCTGGATGTTGACCATTCTCCCTACTAAATACAGTTTTTAAATTTATTTATAAGCATCAAGAGGGGAGGTATTGAAGTTCTGCTAATTTCTGGCTACAGTCTTAGGGGAGGTGGACTTCACTAAGGTGTCACTGCAATATGTAAATGTTCCTAGTAGACCTGTTCAAAAAGAGTCTAATTTCAAAAAGTTTTGATGTGAAACAGCGGAAAAGAATGTATGAGATCTCTGTCTGTCCTGATAAAACGTCTGTTCTACAGCAGTTTTCTGACTTTCCCAGTTTTCAACTGATGGGATAGGTGGATTACTGAGTTGGTGAATATCCAACTAAAACTTGTGGCCTATTAGTGTCCCTTAGGTCACAAAGGGATAAGCTGTCCCCCTGAGGTTCTTTCTAAGGAAAGAGCAGCAGGAATTAACACGTTCAGGGTAGATAATATTATTTCTACTTTTTTTCCTGTTTGTTGTCAATGAGTAGTTGGCACCTATGTTGTGGTGGGTTTTTCCTGTTCATACTTCTGAGGAAAAATCCTACCTTTATCTGATGTTCACTGTAAGGCAAGCTGCAGTTTATTCCAATGTAGATTGCTTTGGAAAGCTACTAACTTTAACTGTTTATTTTCAGAGACAACATGAGAGGTTTCCTATTCATTAAACTGTGGAAGAGTTACTCAATTTAATAGTTGTAGTTACCTCTGCTGAAGTCATTATGTAAAATTCAGTGACAGGGATGCAACTTACTGATTATGACAAACTGATATTGTCCTAGGACTTGTCAAAAACTCTTCTTACTATAAAAAAAATACCATATATCTGTAAGAAGCAATTTCCAATTGCCTGCTGGAATAACAGTACTTGCAACTTGGTTTACTTGTAGTTTAACTGTGTAAGTTATTTAAAGAGCTAACTAGTTAGCTACTGGTCAGATGAGGAAAAATCGAAGCTGCAAAGCTAGGAAGAATGCAGTTGACATGCAGTTAAGAGACAGAATGTCTGTTCTAAATAATAATAAGGCTAATATCACAATATTAAAATTTGCTCTCTATTGCTATTAGTCTGGAACTAGATAGAGATCAGGGGATTAGTTTGTCTTCATGGTATCTGGTTTGGACCTTAAAAGATTATTCTTTGGATGACATTAGCTGGATCAAAAGCTGAGCCCTCATCAGCAGGGGCTCTGCAAGGGACATCTAAAGCAGGAGTTAGTTCACCTCTGCTATGAATCTCCTGAATCCGGAGAAGAATTCAGTCCTTAAACAACTCATGCTTTGACAACCCCTAAATTGTGCTTTGACTCCATTTATACCCTTTTCTGTTCCTATCCACAAACCTTTTCAAATCTACCCGGTCACTAACCAGACACTGTCCTTCTTTATCATCTTTTCAACAAACAGTTCATACACATCAAGCACTGTACCACTTAGCTTGGCAAGAACAGAGCAGCTTTGTAACCCCGTGATGACGGGTGGCAGTTGTGGAAAACTGGAGGGAGTGACTTCTCAGCAGGACTACCTAGTGGAACTTTCAGTTGGTAGTAGCTGAGATTTTCGTATGCTTTTAGGATCACAGAGTTTGCTTTCCAGTCAGCTTGAACACTGCCAGAATGTTCAGTGGGGTTGTTGCTGACTTTACTGCCCTTAAGCTCACTGTGGTGACGGAGAAGTGAACCAGATTTATGTCTTGATGTCTCTTTTTAGGTGCCGTGCTTATGTCTAAATTTTGGAAGTAGGAAATGATGTCCCCTCCCTCTCTTCGAATTTCCTTGTTTTTCAGCTTAACTGCAAATGTGTGCTACTGTTGCATGCATCTCCTTTCCTCTATGTCTTTGATCCTTTTATATTTGCTCTGTTAAAGTTATCTTTAGATTTGTTTGTTTGTCTTTGTCTCAGACATCAGTCAGCAGCATTGCCTTTGATGGCTGGATCAGTCTGACATTTGTCTGTGAAAATACAGTAATGTTTCCACAGGGAGGCACCAGTCTTCTGATTTGCTTTTCTAAATTATACAGCCCCTCTCTGGGTGACCTTAAAGAGGACATGCAGCAATCTCTGGCTGTAGCGCTGTTTTCTGGGCTTATGAAAAACCATAATCCACCCTATTTTAGAAACTCTGGACTTGTTGGAAAGATGCATCCAAATTTCATTAAATCATTTTTTTCCTCCTCTGATTTTCTTGAAAGGCGAAGTTGTCTTGTAGCTAAGTTGTAAAGACTTCTGACAAATGTTTCTTGCAGCTTTATCATAGCTTTTCCAAGTGAATGTTATCTGCTGACTCCAAGGCAGTGAGTTACTGAAGACTAAACAAATAATTTGAATGTTCTTTTATTCAAAATGGAGAGAACCTTGGCTGCTTTCTAGTGTGCATGTATGCCCACTTAGGTTATAGACATGATCCATAGATGTATCAAAAAGACATAGTAGGGTTGGAAACAAAACGAACACAAAGCATTTCCTAAATGCTTTTAAAAAAATAATTGTATCTCAGCAACAGTCTTTGTATTCATGCTTCACTAACAGAGTAAGAGCTGTACACAACAATCTCACCTACTTAAAATCATAACAAGAACATTAAAAAGACTGTCCTATTATAGCGTAACAATATCCCATGGCACTGTTCACTTTTAAAAGATCATCTGCATTTTTGTGACATGCAGACAAGTATTTTAAACAGTCAAAAACTTCTTCAATATCTTCCGCTATTTTAGCCTGCTCCTTAGAGTCCAGGAAAAAAAAGGGGGGGTCAGAGAGGGATACAATCAACTTTGGAGAATAAAACTATATCTTCTTGCTAGGTTTCAGGAACAGATAATTTCTCATTTACAAATCTATGCTTCAGGCATAATTCAATAAAATATATAAAGCTTTTGTGGCCTTGTGAGATCCTGTAAGGCAGAAACTGGATATATTTTTATTGAACCTAACTTTTAGAAATACATTGAGTAACAGCCATGAGGTTCTGTTTCAGCTTCAGAACAGTGTTGCAGTTTTATTATAGTAACATCCAATTGTAATACTATGTTTAAGGCTCTTCAGACATTTGTGCTATATTCCCTCTATTCAGAAGCTTTGTTACCAGGTCAAACAGAAGTCTGAAGTTTGAGATAAAATGAGCTTTAAAAAAATGTCTGATCATGAGCAAATTTTGATGTATTATGAAAATGACACATTATCCATCTTTCTCCCCTCTCTTCTAATTTTAACATTTTAATTCATCCATCAATTTATGTACACCTTGGTTTTGTGTCTTCACACATTAGTCTATGTCATTTACTTTTTGTTCCCAACAGTTAAGGCACCATTTCAAATTTTCTTCATTTTCTCGCATATCTTCAATTTTTTGGGTTGTGAGTTTTGAGTCTTTTGGGGGTTTTTTGTTTGGTTTGGGTTTTTTGTTTGGTTGGTTGGTTGGGTTTTTTTCTATTCATTCTGAATTACTAGTGAATAGGACTATGAGGTATCGCGAAAGAGGACACAGGTAAGACCAGAAATTTTTAGGTTTCTGAAGAACATTCCTTGCCAATCTGAAGTTGGAATTGGAGGAAAAAGGACCACAGCTGCTTCTACTGGCATTTCTTTGTAGAGCTGGGAAATGTTTGCTCCTGGAAATTCATGCCACTGATAATATCTGATTTCTTTTGATTGGATCTATTCTGAAGAACATATCTGATAAGCATTGTTAGGTTGTTTGTTTTTTTTTTTTTTATTCTGTAAAAACCTTTGTTTCATTCTGGTACACAGAAAGCTTGGCAAGTGTTATAAAGATGCTACAAAATGCCTTTAGATAAGACCAGTATTCCTTTGGGTATATTTACATCTTGGGGGAAAAAAAATATGCATTATAAAAAAGTTCATAACAAGTCTACCTGTGAGAAAATTATACTCCCGCAATGTATTTCAAAGGGGGAAAAAAAAGCCAGAGACTTTTTTCCACATTTAGCGATAGCACATAGGAATGTATGACCAGCAGTTGAGAAAGAAATAAAAGAAGTAACGCAGACATAAGGATATTCCTGTAGTTTTGAAACAGAATAATTTTATAATATTTTTCAATTAAAAAGTGATTTGATTTTTGACTCATAACAAATTATTTTTCCTAAGCCAAACAGTATGCCAATATTAGTCCTAGAAACGTATTTTAAACCTTGTATTTTCAGTTATAATTGTGTTAATTTAATATACATTTAGTGGCCGACAGTAGATTATTTAAAGGCAACATTTTAAGCTGTTGCTACTTGTCTCATACTTTATTAAAAGGTAACATTGTTATTGCTATTTCTCAAAATCTCCACTCACTCAATGGTGCCTTAGGTACCTCAGTGCAAGCTGACATTCTCTTGTTATGTTTTAAGATTAGGTCTCCTTCTGGGAAGAACACTAAGATAAAAGAAATACAGTCTGACAGTGAAAATGAATGGTTATATAAAGATATTCCATAAAGCTGTGAAGAAAACCTGTCTTACGCTTGGCTAGTCTAATGGCATAGCTGTTAGAAAATAACTAGTCTAAATCATGTACACTGGTCAGTTATCCTGTTTAGAGGCATACGTACATACAAAGTTCCAGACAAATACAGCTATGGTCTCTGCTGAAAACAAAATCCTTGAACCACTTCTCTTGTCCAGCTGGAGAGGAATTTGTAATTTGCCCACATAAGTAGGCACACATGTTGATTTTGGAAATCTGCCTCTAATTAGCAGGTGTTTAATATTCCAAATGTATTTGTTCAGGTATCCACAAGCAAGCAAGCTTCCACTGCCACTCTGTGTGCAAGGAAATTCTCATCCATTGGTTAGTAATGAGAAGTGAATTGAGTTACAAACAGATGCTGAAAGAGCAGCTAATTTTCTGAAGAGAAAGTCTTGCAGCTATTCCACGGTGCTATTAATTAAAAAAAAAATGCAATAAAGAAGTAAAAATGCGAAATTAATTGGGCCTTCTCCTAGGACAGAGGAAAACACAGCAAATTATAGAGGCAGTCCCTGATGCTATAACCTGAGAGCTACTTCTATCTGTGCAGACTACTAGTGGAACAGAAGGGGAACAGTGAAACTGTGGACTAGCATACATAGGCTGAGCTTTTATTACTATGCCTCTTCCCATGGCGGCATAATGTGTCATATCAAAGGCGTTCTAATTTTATAGTACTAGATAACCTGATAGCAGGGGGGATGGGTATGCATGCTCTTCATCCATATTCCAGCAGAGGATTAATGCAAAGTATTTCAAAGAATATAATCTATGCTTCATGAACCACGCTGCAGTAGCTAAAAACAGGTTAGAAAGTTGCTGAAAGTAGAG
>KZ505844.1:754306-772851 GCA_002844005.1 Limosa lapponica baueri
CTTCCTCCCTTCCTGCCTATTTTATGTTTTCCTTATGTATTTTGGAAACCATTTATTTTCAGTATGCCTCAGGATACCGTGTCATACTAGTCATGATTTGTCATTTGAAACGAAGTAAGATTTTTTGGTGTGAAAAGATGCAGTACGCACGCTAAACCCACAGTTGAGTTATTCTGGGTTGATGAACTACTGTCTATCAGCTGAGGTGCATTGAATGACCATAGTATCTTCTTAGCCTTCAGTAAATAGAAAGTAAAATATATTAACATAAAGCTCCACGAAAAGAACTTAATTTTTTTTTAGAAATTAATAAAAGAAATATGAATGTTTATTTTATGAACACCATAATTTGTCCTCTCATTTTTGACAATGCTGAATTATTTTTATTCTTAATATTTTTTCTTTACGAAATACATTTCTGGCGTATACATTCCTTTTTATTTGGATGGTCTTTTTGATTTTTTTTTTCTAGAATTTGAGGCAATATGGTACTTCCCTTCTTACCATTGTAGTCCTTTTATTTTTTAACATGCAAGAGAGCTATTCCAGCACAGACATAAAATTAGTTTTGCTTAATGGATTTCTTGTCATGCATGTGCAAAAAGCTTCATTTGCCTCCAATTTAAATTTTTGTTTTCCTCTGGTGACTCATTTTGCTGCATCTGTGTTTATTCTATAACCTGTGGATAAGGCATGTTTTCCTAGCTGGGAGCTGGCTGGGCTTTTGCTGATGACTGCCATGTGTTGGTTTAGTCTTGCATGCAATTCTGTCTCTAAAGCTCTCACTGTCAGCATTTCCCTAAGGTGCTCCATCCAATTCTTCTGGGAAGGCCTTCAGGTAGAGTTCCTCTTCAGGCTTATGGAAGACATCACAGATGCTTTGTCCGTCATAACAAAGTTTATTTTCCTCCAACAAATATGCATACTTCACTTGTCTCAGTGATAGATGATTTATTATTATAGTTCATCTGTTGCTTTATAGGTTTTATTTTGGTCACAGTGACTTGATCTGTTTGGGGCTTTTTGTCTTTTACAGTTCCTTCTTGGTATCGTTTCATTCTGTATCTTTTCAAGGAGCTCCAGCCTGCATCACTGCAGTTTCTGGCTGATAGGAAGAGGCTTATACACCAGAAAGACTAATGATAAGAAAGAGATTGAGTGATCGTTTTCCAGGACAAATTTCTAGGCAGTCAACAGTGTGAGTTTGAGAACTGTTTTTTATCTATGAAAGACTAAATGTTCAAGTATGCCTGTATGTATTGATGTCATACTTCCACTGTAAATTTATATATTTTTTATTTGTTCTTACTATTACTGTAGAAAGTGTAATGTAGGTTGCTTTAATGTAGTTTAGGTTCTCTGCCCCTAAGTGTCCCCTTATCTGCTAGTATTCAGGTGCTTGCATACATAGCTATCAGATAAGGGGGCCTACAGGAAAGATAGGGACAGACTTTTTAGAAGGGCCTGATGTGATAGAACAAGGGTTAATGGCTTTAAACTAAAAAAGGGTAGATTTAGACTACATATAAGGAAGAAATTTTTTACAATAAAGGTGGTGAAACACTGGAACAGGTTGCCCAGAGAGGTGGTAGATGCCCCGTCCCTGGAAACAGTTAAAGATGTCTCTGCTCATTGCAGGGGAAGTTGACCAGATGACCTTCAAACATCCCTTCCAACACAAACTATTCTATGATTCTATCCGTCTATGATTCTATGTGGACGAGGCTTGCTGCTTTTCAGGAGACTTCTCACTGGCCAGGTTTGTAGTGGCTTTGTTTATAAAGGTATGTAAAGGTTTACAACATAGATAAAATGCAGAAAAATCTTTTGAGGTTACTGAACGTATGTGTAGTTTAGCTTCAGTCTGACAGCTGTGGATACTCCTCTGGCAGAAAGATGGGAGGCATGTGGGCTGGGAAGCAGGTGGAGAGTGTTATGTGCCAGGAACTCCCTCTGGGGAAAGAAAGGAGAGGGACTCTTCAGGAAAGGTGCTGTTGACGCTAGGTTATGAGCATCTACAGGGGATGAAACTCAATGCTTGAAAAAGAAACACCTGAAAAGCAAGGGAGAAGACTAGGTCAGGTAAACATTGCTGTGCTCTGATTGGTGCACCCACAAATTGGATCTTGATGAAGCACACTTGATCAGTATTTGTGAGACCTTCTTAATCAAGAAGTAAAACATTGGAAGAACTTGCCACCTCTTTGGACCAAGACCTGATGGCAGTAGGAGAATAGAGAAATCTTGTTGGCTAAAGTGAGTTTGGTTTTCTGTGTTCTGGTCTGTCCTTTTGTTCTGGTTTTTCCTTGCCATCTTCCCTTGGCTTTAAACTATTTCTCATCCAATAATATCTGGAGTTGAACCATTAAAAAAAAAACAATTCTCCTTCATGCCTTGTTAATACTGCAGGTGTTTATTTCTGGTTATGACAATGCTGACTCCTTTTCTGTATGTTTTCCTGGGCAAATAGAGGGGTTGATCTTCTTTGAGAAGGTAAAACCGTCTTAGAACTAACAGGAGCTTTACTCAAACATGTCTTGCAATGGGTTATATTGTGTTGTAAAAAAGCAGGTCAGGTGTCATCTTGTTATCTAGACCTGTAGTTTTCACCATTAAGTGGTTGTTGGGTGGTGCTTAGCAGAGTGCAATCTGTGTTCTGTTAGGAAGCATTGTATTTGTGGTGTTTAAGATAAAACAGTTCTTGTATCAAGCACCAAATGACTTGTGGGATGCAAAGAATCTTTACCCTTTAACATTTGGTTATGAACAGATAGTATGCTTCTGTCCTCTTAGAACTCTGAAATGGCAGAATTATCCTGAAAATTATTTTAATATAGTTCATAAAAATAAATATAATCATTAGAGGAAATAGTCTTGTATTCTTTCTCCCACTTTCCCCACGTGGCTGGCTGGGTCATTCAGAGGCTGCTTTTGTGCAGCAGGACCTCCTGAAAAGGAGGCTGAAATTTAGGCTGAAAAGGCATGTGTTTTATTGGTTTTGGAGTCGCAGTGTTGCAGACAATCTCATGGTAAACTGGCTTACTTACCTCTTCTTTCTTAGCATTTGCTACTTTATATTAGAGGCTGCTTGTGGCTTTGACTCCTCCTTTGTTACTAATGTGCTATGGTGTGAAGTGTTTGTGCATGTAAATAACAAGTCACTCCATGCTGTTATGACTCAATGGGACGACAGATTTCTTGCTGAAATGAAAAATAGGCTTTATTTACAACCTTCCCTTCAAAGGTTCTGATGAAGATACTTGAATACAAATCCACTCCTTCAGACTCTTTAAGTTCCTCCACTTAAAACTGACTTGATGATTCTGTGTACAAAAAGAACCTCTGTCAGTGCTGCTGCAAATTTGTGGTTTAATGAACTGCATGCATGGACTCCATAAGCACACACAAACCACTTAAATTTGTGGAACAAGAGGAATGTTCTATGTACCTTCTTTCACTGTAATAAAAATTATTTGAGAATCCAATGCTTAAGGGCACAATGCAGCTCTGGCTCTCCATGGCTGCAGCAGACCAATTGTAAGCAACTGTGGTTGTGGATGCGATGTTGCCAGGTAGTTCTCTATGGGTTGATGAACATGCATATCAGCCCTCTCACATGACTACATGTGCAGAACATGTTATTGCTGTATATTGGCTACCACTAGCAACTGAATGAGCTCTTAAATGATAGCAACTACTTTAAAATGCCTCCTACCAAATTACTTTGTCAGTCACTGTAAGAAAAAAAAGAGCAGTTATTCAGCTACTACCTAGATCTTTCCGCATACAAAGACTGCTTCTCTCCCATTCTGCACATGCCTTTGCAGTGTACAGACCTAGTTAGCCAGGCTAATCCCAAAAATGAGAGGAAAAAGGCACTCCTGGTTACTTCTTTCTTTGACATTTCCAATCCAGTCTTTCTCATGGGTTTGGGGCTGGAAATACATAGAATTAACTGGATTCTACTGCATATAGTATCAACTCTGTTGTGGGTAGGGTTACGTTATAGGAAGGGAATCAGTCAGTGAGCACTGGATAAAGGGTGCAAGACTGCACATTGTGGCTAGAGTGTACTCTTGCCAACTGAGTCTACTGAACAGAAATATCTGTGTTGGAAGCAGGCATTGCATCCAAAAGAGATTTACTGTGAAACTCCTTTCATTACTAAAAGCTTGAGGACAGACACTTTTATTTTGCTATATGGTAGGACATCTTCTGTTGGGTAGAGAGTCTAAGCAAGTGCTATCAAACCCGATTCTCACAGTCTTCTGTAGCTCTTTCTACAGTCAGTGCTTCTCTACTGTCATTGATCAATTTTTGCTAAGTACGTTGCAAAGTAACTAATCAGAAAAGATCATCTGCACACCCTAAGTCTGTTCTTGAGGGTGGCAGAAAGGTAAAATGCAACGTATTCATATGCTTGGCATCTAAATCCGGGTTGTGCTCACTGCCAAAGGTATAGCTACAGCTGTTGGCTTAGCTTGGTAAGCAGATACCACTCAAGTGTAAAGACAAGGCAAGTCAAGAGCAAAAGAAAGAGCCAGTGCCAAATAGTTCTGTAACTCCCAGAATACTTTGCTTTACAATAGTCTTAATATTTTAGCATTTTTAAGGCAAGGTTATGAGAGCCATTCTGACTAATCGTATATTATGTATCTCTGTACAGGCACTCTTCAGTAGATGATATAACATTGAGTCAGATTGGGTTTATGTCCTGTATTTTCCCTATGAAATAAGAAGAGTTGGGGAATAATCAAAACAAACAAACAAAAAAAAGCCCCAAACCTATAAGCTTGAGCCCTAGTGAATTCTCATATTGCTGTCTACAGGTCACATCCTAGGCTTGTCATAACCCGTAACACAAAGCCTTTCAGAGCAGTGCAGCTTGGCCACAGCAGGCAGTTCATAACCTGAAAGGCAAGAATATTCCCAGTGAGAGTTGTGTAGCTGTGCTCTGAAACTCTCTAGAGTTTATAGAAATGCACTTATGTGTTGCCATATTTAAACTCTTACATTTTGCTACTGTTCCCAGGATAAATAGGATGATTTTGCAGAGACTGTGCATTAGGAGATTATCCCTTACTTGTAGGGAAAGAAAGCTAGGTTCCTATATAGCAGAGTCCTCAAAGAATGCCCCCAAAAAGGCAATGTCAAATGCTGCTGGCATAAAACTAGAGGACTTAAGCGACTTGAGAAGGGTAAACTTGCTGGGCTTTTCCCCCCTCAGCCTTACCTGAAATATGAAGAAGATCTGTTGAGAGATGCTTTTGCCTACTCAGACATGTGGAGACCCTACAGATGCTTGGAAAAGAAGAAAATTTGACATCTGCAATGTGACAGCACCTAGCAAAAGAAGTTTTTAAATTTAAAGCTAGAGAGTGGAAAATACTTGTATGAAGAAGTGCCTTTTTCAGTGTGAGAAATATGATGTGCAGTTGTGAATGGTTGTGTAAACTCCGTGAGCTTGGAAAGCAGTTAATTCTAAATAACTATTTTGAGCACAGGATTGCTTAGAATAGTTAAAAATGTTCAGGTGCACTTTCCTGTAGATTTAAACACCCTGAACAACCTAAATAACTTTAATTTTTTTTGACAGTTGTCTTCTGACTAGTAACATATGAAGAAAAGTGAAGGAGAAAAGAAAAGGAAAAAAAGTCCGAGTCTTTAAGTTTTGCAGACATCATGGACTAATTCAGTGCCATGGATTTACACTTTGCAACAGCTGGCTTTAAATAGCCTTGCCAGCTGCTGGAATTCATTAAAACCTTGTTTTTAGGGACCACTACCCCTTCCCCCTTCTTCTATTCAAGT
The DNA here is from genome assembly GCA_002844005.1 of Limosa lapponica baueri. NCBI lineage: Eukaryota > Metazoa > Chordata > Aves > Charadriiformes > Scolopacidae > Limosa > Limosa lapponica. Next base: position 760,118 of record KZ505844.1, read on the forward strand.
TAGAATATTGCTGTATGACTGTAGGAACCCTGGCATTGAAGACACTATGTTCCAAACTTTAGTAAGGCAAAATCTCTACGCATGGGAAGTAGCAAGCTTTGATAAATTAGCACTGACTGGGGACCTTTCTAATGTCTTTTGTGGGGTTGCAAGCTCAACTCTGGAGCTGTAATTCTGAATCTCCTTTGCAGGTAAGTGCCTACACTTTCTTTGAGAATAGGGCAAACTCATGGGGTATGACGTACATCTTCAAAGCCCTCAGCTAGCAAAGACATTTGGCTGGAGCTGCTTCACAAGCTGCAGGACTGTCACAGAGACTCGCTATAAAATAAGCAAGGTCAGATTTGGGTAAAGCTAAGGTAAATGCTGATCAGACTGCTGATAGCTGCTTAAAGGGAGCAAAAAACAGTCAGCAGTGCAAAGGAGACAGAGAAGGGGCTAAACTGTCTGTACTCCCTTTGCCTTTATTTTCTATGCCTTGTGACTGTAAGCAGCCTTAACATTATTGGGTGCATTTCATTAATTCTGGCTTTGCTCTTAGGATGCAAAAGCTTTTTTTTAACTTTCCTGATGAAAAGCCTTTCAAGGATGTCATAACTAGGTGCTGAGTAATCAGGTCATAGGCATTTGTGTGTATGCCTAGAAAACAAATCGTGATGTTGACTAGTGGAAACATTGATACTTGGCAGGATTGGGGTAGTTTTGAGCTGTTTGTCTCTACCTGCTTAACTTCAAAAGGTTAGGCTAAGTTAATTTTGGCTTTTTGCTGTGCTGCTGAGGAGACAACAGTGGTCCCCACTGAGATATTACACTGCTGTAAAGATTAGAATTCATAGTCTGTGTTTACCTGTCAGCAAGTGATATCTTTACAGAAGCTTTTTTTTTTTTGAAGATGCTATTTGTGCTGTTCTGACAAACGTCAATTTTATATACATACAAATATTTTTAAAGAACCCCAAACTCCAAAACAACAACCCACAAAACCTCAGGAAAGTAGGCAGGCAAGCTTTTGATGTTGCTTTATGATTCAGATAAATTAGGGTATTGGGAGTTTATGATAATGATTAATGAAACTGCATTTCTCTTTGCTGATGCCCCTAACCCAAGATAAGATCATAGAATGGTCCAGGCCGGAAGGGACCTCCAAAGGTCATCTAGTCCGACCCCCCCGCAGTCAGCAGGGACACCCCCAACTAGACCAGGTTGCCCAGGGCCTCGTCGAGCCTCGCCTTGAATATCTCCAGGGAAGGGGCCTCAACTACCTCCCTGGGCAACCTGTTCTAGTGTTCCACCACACTCATAGTAAAGAACTTTTTCCTAATATCCAATCTAAATCTGCTCTTCTCCAACTTAAAGCCATTTTCCCTCATCCTGTCACTGCAGGCCATTGTAAACAGAATCTCCCCAGAGTTCCTGTAGGCCCCTCTCAGGTACTGGAAGGCCACTATTATGTCTCCCTGGAGCCTCCTCTTCTCCAGGCTGAACAACCCCAGCTCCCTCAGCCTGTCCTCGTAGCAGAGGTGCTCCAACCCCCTGATCATTTCAGTGGCCCTCCTCTGGACCCGCTCTATCAGGTCCATGTCCTTCCTATATTGAGGGCTCCAGACCTGCACACAGTACTCCAGGTGAGGTCTCACCAGAGCAAAGTGGCAGAATCACCTCTCTGGATCTGCTGGCAACACTTCTTTTGATGCATCCCAGGATGTGATTGGCCTTCTGGGCTGCAAGTGCACACTGCCTGCTCGTGTCCAGCTTCTCATCCATCAGCATCCCCAAGTCCCTTTCCTCACGGCTGCTTTCTAATACCTCATCCCCTAGTCTGTATTGATAGAGGATTGTTTCTTCCCAGGTGCAGAACCCTGCACTTGCTTTTGTTTAACCTCATGAGGTTCACCTGGGCCCACCTCTCCAGCCTGTCCAGGTCCCTTAGATAACTTATAATAAATTATTTCCATGTACTCCCGATAACACATGGAATTTAAAGAAATAGACAACGTTTTAGCAAGACACAGTGTAATTTTTCTATCTTGATATCAAGAAAAAAAGATAGAGGAAAGATAAAAACACTGTAAAGCTTGTCTTTGCATTTGGGGCTTATAGCAAGCAGGTGATAGTATAATAATTTAGGGTCAATCCATAGTCCATACTATAGAAGATTTAGCACCATGTAGTCCTGGCTGGAAACTACTGGACACTTTCCTGTCATCAGGAATGATTAGTAAAAAGAGAAGGCTTCTCATAGTTTTTTTTCTCTTAATTATGACTGCTTTATATACGCAGGCTCTAAATATTAAAAATAGTTTAATAGGATGTAGTATCTGGTTTTGGTCACAATGCTTTTTTTAGTTCATGTGTTCTACACAACATTTGCACAAAGAAATGAGTATGTCAATATTAACATGAGAATTTGGGTGCCAAATGTCTTTTCACATTTTCATAAATCTTTAGACATTTGGGAACTAGAAGCAGGATAAAAGCTAACAAAGAAATTGAAGACATTAAAGTAACACTAAGAAGCTGCTTTTGGCAGCTTTATTTCCCAACGAGGTACATCTGTCTTCCCTTCCTTGGCCCCTCTACAGCTTATGAATGAAGTCAAGATTAATGGTCCTCTGATAAAAGACATGCTAAAGGCTTATCAGAAAGTGGATGCCTGCATTTAAGACAGTCTCCTTACTGTAGAGTTACTCTTCTCTAACTCTAAGAAACCAAAGTGTCATTTAGCTGTTGCTGTTCTTTCCTATGTGCAGATTTGTTTGTGGTGGCTCTGGTCATTCTGTCTGTGTATGTTTCTACTTCAGGAAGTATAAACTAGCTGCAAATCTTTAATAATTTACTTTTTCTGTAGGAATATTCTGGTTTTGTCAAAATGTTCGGAAAGCATTTTGGTAAGGGAAGGATACTTATTGGAAATGGGGTCTATATGGTATTGGGATGCTGCTAAGTGAGTTGTTTTCTCGCTTTTTAATGATTTTTCTGGTTAAAAAATAATTTTAAAAATTTGGTAACTTCTATTTAATGATCTATCAATATGGAGTATGATAAGGAAGCTAGAAAAAAAATGGTTTCCAGGTTGTTATGTGCTGTCATGCAGTAGAGATGGGAATTGTGGATACTACTGCTCTATTTTTAATTTGTTCTTTTTTTTTTTAAATTGAATTTATGAAATGCAGCTAGCTAATTTGGCCAAATAACATGAAATAATGCTCTATAAGTATTTCCTAGTATGATAGACTGGTCTATTTTAATTAGCAGTGGTCATTCTAGCTGGGATGAGACTTTAGCTCAAGCAGATCTAAATCAAGTGATGCCTGTGCTTATGACAACCCCCAGCCTGTCTAAACTAGTACTGTCTCTGCTGCTGTATGTAGAAGTACTATGATAATGTCAAATTGGGGAAATTATTTGCCATGCCTTGCTGAGGAGCCTTGAATTGCTTTATATCAAAAGCTTTGTATCTTTTAAAATCAGATTACTTAGTATGTGGTGGAATAAATACTAGAGTGGCTTTAATATCCAAAATATCTATAATTATGAAAGAGAATTTCATACAGAATTAAAATCAAGGGAGGGGTGAGGGAATAATATCTTCCAAAAGCCTGAAGACATAAGAGAAAACAAAAAATGTGGAGCTTTTCTACCCAGTTCATTATAAAACCATGGGAGATCAGTACTGGGACAGAGCATCACAAAATGTTTCTAAATGCAGAGGACAATAGAAGCATTACATTTAGAAACGGAGTTTCTAAGAAGAAAATACTTTCCACTGCCCTCTGCTGACTGCAGGCTATGTAGTGAATCTGGTTCTGCTCAGAACTGCGTGTCGCTGCATGTGCTTTTCTCAAAGCCGTGCACTTGAGAAGTAGGTGCTAGCTGTGTTATGAATGGAGCTGTGAAGGTGAGTCATACTTTGAGGATACCTTTTTGCTGCAGGTGCTACTATAATATCTAAAAGCTTTTCTTTATGCTCACTTGCAATGAGCATGATATATTGGCGGATGTTAAAAAGCTTTTTCAAGTCAACTTTGACTGCCAGGTTATATCTGGTACTTAATTTTGGTGTGCTGGCTTTGTACCTCTGTTGCTTGGAGCCATGTGAATTTTGGGCTCCTAGAAAAGTATGGAACACTGTTCTCGCTTATTTGTATTGTACAATGTCAGTTTTATCCCAGTCATTGAAGAAAAAAGAAAACAAAAAAAAGCCCTTAGAAGTTTGCCCTGCCTTTTCCAGAACAGCATGATAAAACTTCAGAGAGTGGAGGGCAAAGTAGACTTTAGTGTTACAGAATCTTCATGCGCTCTCAGCCCTAGGCTGTTTTGGGATCAAAACAGTCCTTAGGTTACCTTAGCATGAAGACAGCATAACTTTCCTTTACGGTCGATGCTATCGCTAACCAGGCTTAGGATATGATGTGAGAGTAACACATGCTATTTGCTTACTTTGCTGTGGATTGCTGTGGAGCCTTAAGTTTATCCATCTAATAATTAAATCCTTCCCCTGTAACTGTTTATATTCTGCATCTAGTACCAGGTTAGGAGAGACAGTGCTAGTGAGGCACAAGGTTGGGACTCACTCCAGTACTACAATTCAGAGCAAGAAAATAAAGTAATTGTCCATATTATAAGAATCATGAACCTATATAGTATTTCTATGCATTGATTATAATCTTTCTAACGTTCTTCTAGTATCTTTCTCCCTCAACTTCTGTAACATCTCTATGCTTTAGTTTAGACCACAAATGTCAACGTCCTATATGCGTTTCTCTGTGCCAATTTATCTGAGTGCTGTGTGCAAGTATTGGTGTGATTAAGCACCGGACACCATACCTTCATCTTCTGAACATAAAGGCAGGCAGCACTTCAAAGCTAGGCTAATATTACACGCCAAGTAATGACTCTGGGTCAGTAGACATAGTTCAGTAAATATCACTTGGTTAGGTCGGGTCCCAGAAGTAGATTAATCACAGCAAGATGCTTCCCAGGTAAGTCTTTCATCTCATCCCGAGCTCTGTGCAATGTGGCTGAATGTTAGCTTGCAGCTCAGGTTAGCTACAGTAGAGCTATACAGATGAATTCATGGTACACAGCCATCGTAAGGCCTGAGAATCACGTAGATGTGATAGACGTGCTTATTACCGTGAGGAAAGCAAAATGTGGGGTAGAGTCTCAATTTTGTAATTAAGTATTTTCCTCAAGCTATTGTTTTTCATGATTGCTCTTCCACTCAGAGTGCTTGCAGGCAGCAGTCTCCTTCTGTTTCATGTTCAGTATCACAAGTGGTCTTCAGGGTTTCTTGGATTCTGCTGCAGTGCAACCTGTCTCATTGGCAGCTAGAGCTGCTTCTGAATCCTGTGTCTTACTCTCCGGTAGGTTTGAAGTACTCTTGGCACTTCAGCATGAACACGTGGGACTTGCTGTAGGAAAGCATGTGCCCCTGATCTGCTGAATTCAGAGGCCTCTACATCAGAAAGGCAATTTGGAAGGTAATATGACTACACAGCGTGAATGCACCTGAGGGTCAGGACATGGATGGATAATGTAGGTACCCAGCTTATCACACCTGTGGTGTCCAGTATGTTCAGTTTACTGGCTGAAGGTATAATTCTGTATGAAATGGTTGTCTAGCCTTTGAATCCTTGAATCAGGTCAATGATCACAGTTAAATGTAGCTTGGAGGAAGGCAGCATATGAAAGTCTGTCTTTAGCAAGAAACTTGGTAGCAAAATCTCGGCCAAGCCCATACAGTTCTGAATACTTCCATAGATGGAGCACTTGCAAAATTGCAGTTATCAATAGCTATAAAAGGTGACCTTGTACAGGAAGGTAAACCCTAAGAATGCACCCGCAAAATAATGTTTTGCTGGCCTATTCAAAAGGGGGAATAAACCTCACTGCGGTTATGTCTTGTATGTTCACTTCTGTTCAATCAGTTCCAGCATGCTTTCTAAAAGAAATAAATCAACTGTTGTTTTTTCTTGCAAGAAAAAAATCCATTTAGAAGAAGGTTCATGGGATTTTACAATTTTTTTTTTTATTTTTAACTTTGGCTGCTGCTTGGGTTTTCTGCCTGTTGCACCAGTCTGATGCAAAATTTTTCAGAAATCTTGTGATCTACTGAGTGAACCCCAATCCATGAGGTATGATTGCCTATATATTATTGGCTGCTCCTGTATTTCACTCTGACACCTTCTATTCCTCCATGGAATTGAGACTGTATCTTTCAGGATCAATGGCTACAGAGTTGTATTTGAAGGCTGCTGTTTCATCCAGCTCCTAAATATTGACAATGGCAGTAAAGGGGAGTTTTATTTTGAAAGCAGACTTATAGTTAAGATACCATTGTCTTGTTTGATAGAAAGATATCTATTCCAGATACGTCTGTCTATTGACTGTATTAATTAGCTATTAACTGACATAACTATCAACTATGTCTATTCCTATTAAATGAGTACAGTTAATTTAGAAATAATTCATCTTGCAAACTAACTCCCATCTCTGTAAACAGTTATGGGTACAATTAGGATTACATCTTTCTAGCATCCATTTGATCACTGGAAATGGAGCTCTGCAAGGTAATTTAAACCCTCTTCACAACACATTTGCAAAGTATAATTGATTAGTATTTAGTGACTGTTCTGTCAGTTGGGTATAGAAATAGCACAGATTATTCAATCTATGCCAATCCTGTAGGACAAAGAGAAGTAAAATGTATCACCTTTTATTTCACCTGAAGTCAGATGATGTGAAAGTGGCTGCTTGTGAAGAGAGTTGAAAGTTGTCATTTTCACATTGTCTTTTTTCTGAAGAGGACTGCAAATTAACAGTTTTTTTTAAAGGAGAATTCATTTCCTAGTAGACTTCTATAAAGCTTTCAAGGTGTATTCTTAATCAAATTTGAATTATTAGTTTGAGCCTGGACTAAATACATGACTCTTCAGTGAGAATTAATGTATCTTCCTTTGCAAATGAAAAGTCATACACTACACTCATAACAGAGAAGCAGTAATATATTTATTGATATAAAATAGTGATTTAACAAAGTTTGATCATAAATGTGACTGATTTAACAAGATTTGATGGCAAAGCACGCTTGGCTATTTACTGCATAGAGGACAGGGTCAGACAAAACTGTCAGGGACACGCACCCATTGTGTCGAGGTTCAAAGAGGACCCCCTTACTTTCTAAACTCCTTCTCAGAGAAGAGTCCAAGTGTGGCCATATCCAATCCTAGCCCCAAATTTGGTCAACAGTTTACATCTAAAGTAGTTACTCTAAGATACAGTCTTAGTGAGGCTTCAAAATTTAGCATGCTATTAGTCACAGAGGATCTGTTGCAGCAAGGAAACTGAATCTTGAGAAATAATCTTGAGAAATGTCCCTACTCAAGGGGAGAGCCTGGTGTGCAGCCTGCTGCCCTGCAGGAGAGCTCAAAAGGGCTCTTGGGCTGTTCACTATTTATAGAGGTAAGATGATTGATTTATAATCATATTTGCATATCGACCACAGTACTGGTATTGTGGTTAGGTGGGCACATTTCTCAAGTTAGACCTTGTCTATTGTGCTGTTATCTGCCTCCCCAACCCACTTTGAGCTGGATGCAGCCATCACAACTAGATGCACCCGTTATAACCATGACGGGTGATTATCTCTTGGGCAGGATTACAGGAGATAAAGATCAGGTTGGGAGAGGGAGCGGGAGCACTGTCACTTCCTTCTAGTTCTGCTGCCTTTGTAGATAGAGAATAACTCCACAAAGATGGCTACTAGAAAATTCACGTTCTGTCAAGCACCACAAATTAATATTTTCCATTTTTAATTCATGAATATAACAGGGCAAGAAAGTCTGAAGTTCTTTTTCAGTTTTCAACTATCTTATTTGTGAAAAATTACCAGAGAGGAGTTGCCACAGAATATTACTAGAATCTTTCATGTGACCTAGCCCAAAAAGTTTGTTTTGAGAAGAGTAGCCTCTCCATCTCATGAAAGATCGATGAGGAATTGCCTTTAAATAGAATGATTTTTCTCACCTTCTTGATATGCCTTTCTGTCTGTATAGCTGCAAGGTACTTCTTCCATGCTGTGATAGCTGTGGCCTTTTGGTCAACCAGAAGTATCTCCAGCCTTTGACAGAGACTGTGAAAAGTCTTTGAGGGCCTCTGCGGTTATTTCAATGTCTCCCTATTACATTTCCATGCAGAAGCACACAGGGCCTTGAGGAGCATGTCGCTATGTGTGTTTCTCCAGCCCTTCTCCTTGGTTCTGCAGAGCTCTAACTCTGCTCAAGTTCAGAGAATAAATGTCTTCAACTGAAGAGTCCTGAAAAAAAAAAAAAATTCAAAGGTTTAAGCCTTTAGGAATTGATCTGGATCCCAAGTACTTTTATTCAGAAAATCAGAGACCATTGCGATTGTGCAGTTCTACCTGAGAACTAAACTTCAAATCTTTAAAATAAAACAGTCTGAAATTGTTTATTTACTCTAGTGGACACTTTGGGGTTGTGGTTTTTGTTTGTTTTAATTTTATTTCTATTACGATATAGTTGTAGGCTAGTTACATGCCCTAAGTGCCTAGATATTGTTTGAGGCTCACTAACTAATGGTATCAGGCAGGACAAGGGAAGCTGCAGTAAGCAAATGAAAGAGCTAGTTACTCACTTCTATAATTTGATAACTATTTTGGGAACTTGCTGTCCTTTTCTATATTTACGTATATTCCTACTTGCTGCCAAAGCTGTTTGTTTTCTAGCTTGGCATTATTATCAATACCTTTACTACCGTCTACATGCAGATATTTGGTATACAGCATGCATTAAAACAAAAATGTATGGGCAAATTGTTGGTTTAGATCTTTCTTGGTAGTCAAAAAAGACATTGAAGGATAGTTAAGTCACAGAATTTGAAATAATGTCTTATTAAGAAATGCATAATATTTCTCCTGGTGCTTTCAACACTCTCTGCAAGGTACAGCTATAGAGATCAGTAGATGAAAAATACTTTGTTTGATAGCTGGATATGAAAACATCTTTAATGCTTCCTGTCAGGAAAAAGTTGTACAGCTAATACAGAGCTGTACCATATGATACTACTGCACAGCTGCATGCTAAGCCCTTCAGAAGGAAACAATAATGGGTATGCAGTCTAGTGACAAAAGCAATCAGATGGGAGGTGGGAAGTTCTGGACACTGCTCTATACACTGTTTTTACTCATTACCAAACATTGAGTGTTCACAATATGTATATATTGTGTGTATATATATCTCTATAAATACCTTTGTGTATATATAAAGTATTTTGGAAAGAGAACAGAATGTTCCCCCTCCCTCAAGCTGCGCACACTACATGAAAAAGCGTCAATAGGACCATGTTCTTTCTAGCTCTAGAAGAGAAACTGAACTCGGGTCTTCAGTTTCCTGAATTGAGAGTACTAATAATTCCTTCACATAAAAAGGAAATCGCTGTTGGCATTACCAGAACCAGCACCCAGTTGAAAAGAAAAATTGATCAGATCCTTGTGAACAGTTCTGCCTCTTGACTCCAGGAGAGGATTTGGGGCTGGAGGAGCTCACGGGCAGGCATAGTGTGAGCCCAGTTCAGGGCTCTGTGGCCCAGGAAAGGGAAGTAGTTCACAGACATTGTTAGCATAGAATTTACATTGACTAGTTTGAAGTCCTCAACACATTTTGTACAGGTTTTTGAGGTGCCCAGCTCTTCCCCAACATAGTATGTAAAACCTTGGCCACTAATGTTGGGTTTGATACCACTTGAGAGGCCAGACTCCTTAAAAACTCAGATGTTTCTGTATCTAACCTGTACTAATGCAAGGCTTCTTACTTAACACTTTTGATAAACAAGAACAGTTATTCAGCAGGTGCTATTCATTTTGTAAATCACTTCACCTTCAGCACTCTGTGTCAGGAAAATTAAATCCAGATCCATTACCTCAAACTGTGTTTCTACCTATTAGATCATATCACCAGGCTTTTCTTCCCTTGTGGGTAAATAATGATAATCCAGTGCTGTCCGTAGTACAGGGTTATAATTAAGGTCTTTTGTAGGCAGGTGTACTGTTTATCTATTGTTTAGAGCCATGCAAATACACTGTGGTGAATCTGCTCTCTGGCAGGAGTCCCAATTAGAGGTGTGTGACACTTATCAGAATGCTAATTAGTGAATGCTATTGTATATGTGAAGACGGTAGTAATACAGAGCGCAGATATCCTTATTTTCGTCCTGGTGCCCTGTTACAGATATTAGCACCAAATCTGCAGTGTGGCGTCCTGGTCCTGGACTCCTACCACCCCACCAGGATTTTCAAAGCTCTTCACATCTTCCCATTTCAGACTGAAATTTTCTGTGCTTCCTTCTTGCTTAAAAACAGTAAGTTTTCTCTTCCTCCTCTTAAGAGACTGGATTACACTGGTTGTCATTTTACGTGACCACTATGTAATTCCCTAATTTAAAAAAAAACAAACAAACACAACCACAACCAAACAATCAAGAAATGCCCACAAAAAGCCAACCCAAACGTAATTTTTAAAAAAATGGAGCTTGCAGGTAAATGTGGATTCTTGGTATTATCCACAGCTTGTTCATGTCAGATTGTTGTGCACCAGCTCTTGACATGGACTGTGGCATTCACTTCAGTGTAGTCCAAAATTAAACATATGAATTATTTATATGAATTATTTATATATGGTATTTTTATTTTATACAATGGAGATGAACTCCTTTCTCTATAAGGTCGTACATAGAATAAGCATGTTAGTGTAAAACATTTTTCTTGTAAACTCATACTTGGAATTTATTATGATGCATTGAAAAAGATCCAGAGTTTAACCAGTGCCTGATTTCTTTCAGGCTTATACATATATTTGAGGGCTTTCTGCTTTTGTAGCTACTATAATGAAGACAGCCTTCTGCAGTTACACTGCTCTCAGAAAGCAAAGGCTGTATCTAGATAAGTAACTAACTTTTTTAGGCACTGCCTTTAGGGGAAGAAAAAAAATCTAAACTTCTTAAAGGTCACTTTGTAAACTAATAGTTTGGGTCGAATGCTTCTGCAGTTCTGGACACTCTAGTGGTCACCTATAATTGAACATAGTAAGAAAATGTCATATCTTGTCTTTTTGTCACTTGTTCTTTATCTCTCTGAGGGGCCAACTTTCCTCCTTCCCCACTCCCCCACTTGCTTTTGCTTTTAAGTAGTTCTATTTCAGTGTATCTTGTTAAACAATGCTGCAGATGGCCCTAGAGTTATTTTTTTCTCCACAACAGAGAAATTTATCAAGATTATTTATTTCATCGATAAGAAAATTTTAGAAAATGTGTTGTGTTTCCATCTTCCAATTATTTTTTTAAAAGGAATGAAATGTGAAGCTTTATTCTGAAAAATGTTTCTTTCTATGTTTGTTGATCCGTCACATAAGAACACTGCCAAACTACCTGTGTATTTGTGCTCATTTCTCCGGTTTGTGCCACACTTAGCATAAAAAAGGAAGTGTTTGGTTTATTTCAACGATAGTTTGAGATGCATGGTTTTGTCTTGATCCCAGCAGAACACAGTTCTACTTTAAAGACAGCTTTGGTGAGATTTCTCCCACTCTGTGCCAGCGTCTTCCAGCCTTTCCACCTGCTTCTCTGGCAGCTGGATGGCACACCATGTTACCTTGTTCAGTCTCATTTTCCATGCAGGCAATGCTAGACTGCAGATGTTATTTCTGTCACCCTGGGTTTCAAGATGACTTCTACTGTGCCAAACTGCAGAGGTACTCATGACATGTAATTTGGTAGCTGGCTTGAGGAGTGCCCTTAAACTCCAGTCGTTACCTGGAGGACAGTGACAGTTGGAAATGCCGAGTTGGCAGCTGGTGGTTGGGATGCAGAGCCCTGGTGTGGACTGTGCTCTCTGCCTGCCTTGCTCTAGGTGGCAGATAACGTGGGATCTAAGCCATTGATGACTGCAGGGTATGTATGGAGACAGGCAACCCTTCCACCTTCTTGCAGCACACGTGAAGGAAGAAATAGGAGAAGGGAAGGCAGACTGTTGTCACCAGGATAGAGACACAAAGTTACTGACATTAAAGTTGCCTGTAGACATTCTTAGTATGTGAACTCCTGTTTGAATGTTCATCTTAAACGATGACTACTATGACAAAGTACTGCTATTGCTAGTGATAAGCCAGTCTGTCTGGAATTCCTTTTCCATCATACTTTAATATATTAAGTGCTTAGTTTTGCTTTTATTGGCTTGCTTTCTTTAGCATATCTATGAAGAAATTCACAGATGTGGTTAAGCCAAAAGCTTTTAGTAAAGTTTTGGGAGAATATTAAATTACCTGTAGAAATTAATTTTATGAGAATTGTGATGTAAACTCACTGAACAGCACCTCTATACTTGCCTGAAGCCTGTAAAGCTTTATGAGCACAACACACTTTGCAAATAGTATACTTCACAGCATACCATAAATTTAAAATAAGTATGGCCTTAAAATCTTGTACCATGCAGATATAGTATATCCCATGGTAATGCACAAGATAAGGCCACAGAATTGAATCACAGAATTGTAGGGCCTGGAAGGGACCTTCGGAAATCATCTAGTCCACCCCCCTCACCCCACTCCCAGCCAAAGCACGTTTACCTAGACCAGGCTGGACAGGAATGCATCCAGGCAAATTTTGAATATCTCCAGAGAAGGAGACTTCACAACCTCTCTGGGCAGCCTGTTCCAGTGCTC
>KZ505845.1:17715-37070 GCA_002844005.1 Limosa lapponica baueri
CTAAATAGAAGAGTCTTACTGTATCAGTGTGAACTCATCAGTTAACATATTCAAACAAAGCCAGATTAAGTAATGATAGTAATTGAAGAGAAGATCATTTGAGATCTTCAGGCAGAAGGTAGCTATGGACAATTAACAAGATTACAAATTAAGTACTGAACCAAATTTCACACCTTCACCAGACACAGAGGCAGAGGCATCTCACGTCCACCTGGAAGCAGGGTAACACTGAATCTGGATGAAAAGGAGACTCAGCACTGGGTAGAAGAGGTGTAGAAGAATGTAATTTCAGGTTGTTCTGCTTTGTACAAAGTGGAGTAGCCCAGTGGTGACTCTGACTTGTCTGAGTTGGTTTGCCTGATTGGGCAGTGTAAGAATAAAGAGGGAAATAAAAGAAGCAAAGAGTCACCATGGCCTCAGGATGTCATAAAGGGTGCTCTTTGTACCAATTGCATTTACTCTCCTGGCAAAAAAGACACTTGTTCTTCACTAAAAAACCCAGGTATTTCTGCAATTAAATAATATGTGAGTGCATCAGAAAAATATTCCTCACTGCTCAGATGTCCTGTGTCTAATTCTTGCTGTCATTCATGCATACTGTATGGTCTCCAAATGCTATCTTATCACCAGCACATCCATCTTGCCAATTCCAAAATAATGTAACTGAACTTCTGAAAGTGAATTACCATGTTCTGCAAAGCTTCAGGTACCGCAGTTCATTGCAGAAATAAAAGCTTTTCAGAACTGTTGCATGATAAAGCACTACAATACTCCTATAGTTTTCTAGTATCCTTTTAGGTAGAACCTTTTAACTACACCTTTCCCTAGTGCAGTCCTTTAATTTAAAATTTATTTCCTCATCAAAAAATGTGTCCTATTTGCATAAAAGGCTCCTTAGTGCAATGAACAATTAGTAGTATTCAGCATGTTTCAGTCTGAAAACAGCAGATGTCAACAGTCTTGCAGATTTTAGATATACAAATCAATGACACCATCTGAAAACTAAAAAGAGCTTGGTTTATATTAGTCTAACAACTAACAATAGTTTGGTTTATATTTTGAGCAATATGCATTTGAAAAGAACATATCGCTTCCCGCTTACAAGTCATATGTTCTTTTTATTTTGTTCTTTACCATCATCTCCCGTGGTGTAAGAAGCAAAAAGTTTTCAATAGGAAGAAAGGTGAAGCCAGCTTTAGGCGCTCAACATGAATTCTTATACCACGGGTGTAAGAAGGAACATAAGAAATTGGACAAAGGTGGTTAGTAATTGTTTAAAGCAGCATTAAATGTTTATAAAATAGGAACATTTTGAAAAAAACATAGATACTCCTGTTGGCAAGGAGGGATCCAGCTAAGATAAGCTCTGCATAAAAGTACTTTCTTACCATTAAATGTTTGTAATTGGCAGCTCTAAATTGTTTTTCCTTTATCCCCTCTATATGCTGTTTTCTTGGTTACAACATTATTGGCTGCTAATTTTATTTTTGTCCCATGATAATGTACAAAATTTACTGTGAAACTAATGTGAACATACTGTGAGTTTAATGCGCATCTCTTGCTGTTATTAGGCAGGGGCTGCAGGGCAGGCTGCCTGGGTTTACTGCACAGCTATGTTTTATTATGTAACAAACACAGCTAAAGCTGATAACAGCTTTAGATAAATATCTAATTGAGGATATTTTTCTGTCTGCACGGGAAAGTAGAAAGCACTCACTATAAACCTTGAGAGGGAAATAAACAGAATGAACTAAGGAGGATGACCTGAAAAGATGTGTTTTGTACACAACAGGACAAGCTAAGTCATCATTTCTGTGCATAAAAGGAGTTATAGACAGAAACAAAATTTATTATCCAAAGACTTGTTCAAATCAACCATTACCCAGAGAATCTCTATGTCCCAGTTTGAAGCTTTAAGAGAAACTGATAGCATTACCACCCCCTGACTAGGCTCCAGCTATTTCATAAAAGCTCCATTTAGTTTGCAGATTCTCTGTCCTTTCAAGTTCCCTGGGCACAATGTACATCAGTCGAGCTCCTTATCAAGGCCAGACCTAGGCAAGCATCTAGTCAACCCTCAGCACTGCAGCCAGTGCTGACTCTTGGCAATACTGATGCTGATACAGTGGATGTGGCAGTAGGGAAAATTTTGTCTTCAGCACAAGTTTTATGTGTTCTAAGCAAAGGTGTATCTGAAACGCTAACCAAGCCCTCGGTATAAAGTGCAGTATAGCTCTGAGGTTAGTAGGACCTTCTATATGCCATAATATTTTGAAAATCAGGACACCCAGATAGAAGTTAAAGAGCCACGCTTTAGATTACTGATTGTGGCATGTTTGGAACTAAAAGGGTTATGCCTCACGACTAAGATTAAGGGCAATATGTAGTTGGTACCAAGTTCCCAAAGAAATTCACTAAGATTTCAGCACCAGCGTCTTTTCAACATTTCAAATTATATATAAACTGTATTTGAAGTAGTTCTAAAGATATCGCAGATTGTTTTCCTTTTCCTGAAACAATCTGTATGAATTTTCCAGGTTTAATTTATTGCTTTCACTACAAGAAAGTCCTTCCCACTCCATTCAAATGTGAAAAATGTATGTTCTCATCCACATAAATTTCTTTCCAATTGATTGGACTTCTTTATCCACTATCTACACCAAGAGAAGAATTTCAGATCACCTGTAATCTCATCCAAAAAGTTTAAATGAAGGAATTAGTTCAAGTTTATGTGAAATAATAGCAATGCAACCAAATGCTTCTGCATTTTTTTTAATTGACGGACTGCTTAAGATTTCTGGGAAAAAATCCCCAGATACTACATCCCTCTGTTCTTTGGCAGCTGGGAAAGAAGATGGTAGTTTTATTGTTTACAAATAATCATTTTATTATTATAACTATAAAGGATATTTTTTAGAAATACTGCTTATCCTCTGCAGCCTACTTTCCAGCAGGCCCCTACACCACTAATTGCAACACAAAAAAGGAAAGACTTTTTAGAAACACTTTTTGAAGTTAGGATAAATTTCAGAACATGATATTTTCTGTATTATCCAAAACACAGTATTTTTTCTTTTTTTTTGTTAGTTCCCAGCACCCAGCTGTATTTTCCAATGCTTACCAAAGACTTCTATATATACTTTAAGTAGATTACATCTTTACAAGGCAGCAAAGGAACCAGAAGTCAAACTAGGTCCCACTGTCTTAACCAGGTAACAAAGGAAGATTGTACCCAATCAGCAAACAAACAAAAAGGGACTTATTCCTCTCTAGGCACAACTCCCATTTGCTGGCAAGGATGCTGTCAGCTACATGTTAGCATTTCCTTAATTCCACGGAGGAATCTAATCTTTCAGCACTGAGTTTCCTCATAGCACCCAACATAAGAAGGACATGGACCTGTTAGAGTGAGTCCAGAGGAGAGCCATAAAGATGATCAGAGGGCTGGAGCACCTCTCCTGTGAAGACAGGGACAGAGAGCTGGGGTTGTTCAGCCTGGAGAAGAGGAGGCTCAGGAGAGACCTTATAATGGCCTTCCAGTACCTGAAGGGGGCCTGCAGGAAACACGGGGAGGGAATGTAGTGATAGGACAAGGGGGAACAGTTTTAAACTGAAAGAGGGGAGATTTAGATTAGATATTAAGAAGAAATTCTTTGCTGTGAAGGTGGTGAGATAATGGAACAGGTTGCCCAGAGAAGTTGTGGATGTCCCATCCCTGGAGGTGTTCAAGGCCAGGCTGGATGGGGCTTTGAGCAACCTGGTCTAGTGGGAGGTGTCCCTTCCCATGGCAGAGGGGTTGGAACTCGATGATCTTTAAGGTCCCTTCCAACTCTAACCATTCTATGATTCTATGATTTCATTTCATTGGCTCAGGGTTCATCAACTGCTTGCAAAGAATTAAATTAGGACAAGTTAAATAAGTATTTGCAATAGTGTGAAAACTGTACAAACATTCTAAACTGAGCTAATCTAAGAAATTTATAGCTATGAGTTCTTGGAAGAACAAGAAACCTTAGCCACAGAAGTGCTACAGCATCTTCATTTAATAAAATTAGGAATTTTCTATATTCAGAAAGAGATGTGGTTCAAGTAAAGACAATTAGTATATCTCCTCTCAGTGGCTTCCCCTGGTTGACTCGATTTGTAATGAGAAAGAAAAAATTCTTAAATAGATGTACTGAAAGCTGGGAAAACAGGAAGAGCATTCTCCAATTCCCAATGTGAAATTAAAGGACTGCTCTCAGTAGAGTAAGGATTGATTTTCCCATCCTCAGTGTCAAGCTAATTTGTTTCTAATGTTAATGGGATTAACCTACACAAATTATCCATTGGCCACTAAGGGCTTCTAAGAATACAGCATTTTACAACACTGCAGCATTTGTAGGTTTAACTTTCAGCTTAGTACAGGCTTACAAAACAGTGGTTAGTACAAACTATATTAAATATCTTTTGAGGATTTTGCATTTTGGTTTTTGAATTGGGACCTGGTGAACATTAAGTGAAGCTACAGAAATCTGGGCTGCATGGCATGAAAGTTTCCTTGCAAAGAACTATCACACAGTGGAACAACTTCCCAGAGGACAGGCTGTCAGTTTTTTAAACTGGCTGGATAACACATACATTAGAATACTGGCTAATGGTGTTACTTAACCTCTTTTCACATGGAGGACTATTTACAGCTTTACAAAAAACAAACAAACAAAAAAAAACCAAACCACCTAACAAACTTAAGTACTGCCTTGCACAGGGTTCTCGCAATATTTTGCTGTTTTCACCCAAATAAAAATCAGGCTAAATCTTGAATACTCAGTTTTTTACTCTTATTGCCCATTATTTTACTTGCTTACTTCCTTGTTTATACTCCAAGGACATTGTAGCTGGTTTTTTACTAATTTTTTCCAAGACAAGTTTTTGATGTCTTATAGACCAACAGTTATCCATGGATTACAAGTTGTGAAATGCAGCCATACAGATAAATGAAAGTAACTTTTATGAAATATAGAGCTCCTAGTTTCCGTAATATATTTTGCTAAGATTCAGGAGAAAATGCATTGAAAAATACACAGAGCCATCAAAAGACATTTACAGGATTTGACCTTACCCATGGGCTAAACCCAAGAATTAAATGAGTGCTTCATCAATGAAGTTTAAAAATATATGTGCCTGTGTACTTCAAATGTTTTGCTTCTGTGCAAGAGAGGAACAATTTAAGAAAAGGAAACAGCCCTAGCATGTAACTGCTTGAGGAAGAAGCTATCTTTTTAATTGATATTTTCTATAGAGCACAACTAGAGTATTTAGCCACAGTCATAACTAATTAGGATAATGAAGGAAAGTATATTTTTAAGACAAAATCAGTTGCTAGGAGAAAAGAGTGGAATGTTGTACGTGTTACTTAACTGGATAAACATTTGGCAGGCACAGCTGAAGAAGGGCCATAGATGATGGACCCACACAATAGTGAACCAAACGTCCTTACAGACTAGAGCCAACAGAGCACAGTAGAAAAGGTTTCACCGTGGTCTGAAGAGCTCAACTGTTGACTTATCCCTTTGCTTCACCCATGACTCTCAAACTAGAGCTAGAACGGGAAGAGCAAGAGAAAGGTTGCTCAGAGAGGTAGAGCATGTGCTGTGAGTGATGGGCAAGCAGTGCCTTCGGTGCTCCCATCTCGATCAGAAGAGCCATCGGAACCCTCTGCCATCTATTCTCTGAGCAGCGGGAGACTAGATCAAGGCAAAGCCATTCTTTTCCTGCCTTACACACAACTTGTGCAAGAGTCAATAGCTGGCTTTTATTGAGCAATAAGTTACTTTAGTAAGTCAAACTCCTTGCAGAGTTTTTACATTAATATGCAGCCTAATTGGTAACTTTTTAACAATAATGCTCTTAAAGCTTAGGTGAATTAGATTTTTCTTTTAAACGGTTAGCTATTCCAATGTAGGATGGTGTATTCTACATGTCTTTACTGCCACCTTTTGGTCAAACTTTTTTCTTATTGCTTTTATTTTTTTTTATTTCAAAGCAATACACAAAGAGCAACGTAACAAAACCCAAAAAACCTGAAAGTATATGCAGAGCATGAGTATGTGTAAGATGATACAAATATAACTTTTCAGTATCAACATTTTCAAAGCCTAAAACAAGAAGAAAAAAAATGAACAAGAAAAAGGTCAGACGAGAAAAAAAACCAAACCCATTTTATCCTAAATTCAGTTACAGAAAGGTTCACTCCTGTTGATTCACAGCCCTCCTGAGGTACTGTGATTGAACACAAATTTATAAAGCTGTCTCTGGGTCTGCTGACTTCAGAGTGAGAGATCACTTGTTTTCTCTCCGCAGATCAATGCCTCCCACTAAATACTTTTTTCTTCTGATAGTTAGCTGCTCTTTCAGCATTATAAGAATTCACATTTGTTCTGTGTTAAAGCACAGCAGAATCCTATTTCATGATGAAGGCTGCTCAGTGTCCCTGAAAGGCACACTTAATGTTTTAGTAAATTATTATTACCACCATATTAATGTACAGTTTATACAGTAACAGCACTTAAAAGACAACTGGAGAAGGCTTCACTGTATACAGACATATAGTGAAGTGTTTACTGATCACCAAAGAAATCTTTCCAAAGCAAATGAGAAATAAGTAATCTGAATGGTCTTCAGCACTGAGGAGCCTCAAAAAGGCATGGAGCTGGCAGTCAGCTCTGTCCCATTGCTTCCTGTAGTCTCCACAGAGGGAGACAGGGAAAGGCTGATAGGAGGAATGGCTGTCATCATGCACCCTGTTATTTCCACTCAGTGAATGGTTCTTAAGAGAGCAGCTCTGACTGGTATTAGTTAAAATAATTTTCAGGCTGTTCTGACACAGGCTGCATAGTGGCAGAGCATCAGAAACTACTAATCCCCAATAGTCTTTTCTCACAGCCACCACCCAAGTCATCCGCTGTCCTCAGGAGACATAACACACACTCTGCTACCAAGCGAAGCTATTTTCCATTCTAATAAATGAAGAAAAAAGTACATGCAAGAGACCTGAACATTATTTTAATTTTCACCTCCACAAAAAAAGAGTCATTTACAAGTATTTATCACACACTGAGACCAACTGTGACCAGGACCTAGAATGTGCCTGCTCATTTATTAAGAGTTTAACTCTTCATTCATTAAACAGAATGTTACACAGACGGGAAGCAGCTTCACTACTTCCTGACTGCCCCGAAGTGCTCAAATGAATTGAAATTAGTAAGAACACAAAACACCCTGGACAGGGATACTGCTTCTCCATGAGCCTGGGTAAGATGAAGGAACATGTGATAGACACAGGTGTCAGCATGTACAAAGAGTATATACAAGTAACAGAGGCATTTGTACGTTGGTGCTACACCCTTAATAAAGTCTCAGGCTTACAATTTAGCACATCCCAAGCCTAGCGAGTATAGCAATTGCTCCTAGCCTTGCTCTGCTTTGCTGTTTGTCTTCAATGATCTCAAGATATTTTCACATCCTTCTGTAAAGGGGAAACAGAGACACAGGGCAGTGATGACATTTTTCCAAAGTTGCCCAACGAACTGCCAAAAGCGTCCAAGAAGGAAGCCACCGGATCCTACCCCAGGATGCTTTCCTCCAGTCCACCTTGCCTCTCCCATCAGCCGTGCAGTGGCTCCTCTGCCAATGCTCCCTGGGGACCCTGCCCACTGCAGGCAGCCACGAGCTGGCCGGGGGGACAGAGGGTCCCATGAGAAAACTGGTACTCTGAAGTGGTCGGGAAGCTTTGCTGTGTCAGGACTTACACCACTGCGCCCCTCGGCTGGATAAACAAAGTGAGCATCGTGGAAGATACCATACTGAAATCTCTCTCCAGCATTAATAATCACTTAAATAGCCCAGGATTTGTCAAAAGTTCTGATGAGCAGAACACGCTGACTCAGACACTGGCAGCTTTCATTTCAGCCCCTGGGATAACTTGGTGGACTTATCTTTATAGTGGGTTTATGAAGTAAACAGCTATTGTAGAAACAATCAATGAGTAAGAAATAAAATAAAATAACCTCAGTGAAAATATTTGCTTTACTGCTTATTTCACCTTGCTGCTTCCTTCATGGAGGCCTCTATTTGGAGGTTTAGGCCTCCATTATGTAGTATTTAATTACAGCGATTTCATCACTTAATTCCATGTGTTTATTACTTCAGGAAGGCATTTCAAATAAATATCTAATCCTATTTCATGTCACCCTGTTAGCGTTTGTTTTTATTCTTGTTGGACATGTCTCAACCCACCTCTGTAATTAAAACAGATTTAGTCCTGATATAAAAACAATAATTTAATTTAAATAATAATAATTTAAATAACATTTTAATTCTCATTTGTTGATAGGCGTGGTTGTTGTATTCACGCTCAGACTTAGACTCTTGTTACAATTTGACAGCAGTTAACAAGTTACTGGACATCAACTGAGTGACGATAACTTTACACGTGCCTGTCCTTAGTGCACAGCAGATGTGAGATGTCGCAGCTTACCATAAACCACAAACTACACAGGGAGCCAAAAAAGCCAGCCTTATATCTCAGGTGCCCCAGTGGAGTGTCGGTGAGATGCTGTGCCTGTTCCCCGTGGAACTGACAGCAACATCATTCTCTAGTGTCCAGCTTCAGCGGAAAGCAAGCCTCAAGTCTGAGCCTCAACTTCGCTTCGGAGCTTTTGGTGTAAGAGCTTCTTAAAAAAAGCCCAGATGCAAAGCCTGTTGAAGTCAGGAGAAAAATATCTGCCCTTCACCTCAAGGATCTTTTGATCAGGCTTTCACCCCTACAAAAACCATGCGCTATTTCAGTGTGAAATGGATTGGTGAAATAGTGACACGGTTGCTCCGATCCATCAGAAGAAGGCCCTCTCAAGAAAAGGAGCATGTTCGGTCACAGCCAGCATCTGGGAAGCAGGACCACTGACTTTTTAAATCACTTTAACTGAAAGCTTGGCTGTTGCAAGATGAAGAGCCTTAGGGTTGTATCAGGATGTGGGCATGTTCTGGCATTGCAGCTCATTTACTGGGAGTGGAGAAAAAACAACTTGCCAGAGAACCCAAACTAGATAGACACAACCCTGGAGAGTTGTTTGTTTTTTCTCACCCAGAGCTTTTTTCTTTTTTTCATGCAGATCTTATTACAGTTGGACTTTGTGCATTTTTTTTCAAAATGAAGTCACCCACATCCTAGTTTCAGTTTCTCCCAGATAAACCGAAACAGATGAATTAGGACAATGGAAATTGCTTCTTCAGTTTACTTTTAATCTTAACCAAAAAAAATAAGAATATTTTACTGGAATACTGAAGTTTTACTCTTCGGGCCACAGAAGGTGGCCAAGCAGGGGGATTCAGAAAATGGGAGAGAAGAGCAGAAGCTGTTTTCCAGAAAAAGAGTAATTCACAGTTTCCAAAGCATGTTCTTCTGAAGAGGGAAGGTTGTCACAGGGAAACAGCTGGCCACATGTGGAAAAGGCAACAGCTGGGATGAGGAGAGAAAACATACAGGCAGCAGTTGTTCTTTTCCCTGAGTCAAAATATAACTTTATGTGTTTCAGAGGCTAGACAGACAGGCTCTGGGGGGGAGGAGGAGGAGCGCATGTGTGGCTGCGCGTGTAAGCACACATACAGCACACATACATCCTTTGAACCCTGCTGTGGCAGCAAGGGTCACTAAAACGTTCAGGACTTGTGAATGGAAATAAAGGCGGGTAGCACGACATTAAGGGGAGATGCTATTTCATGGGAGAGTTTTGCCACTTGCCCATGCCATCAAATCTTGAAAGCCTTTTTAGCAGAAAAAAAGGCATTAGTAGCATATGGATTAACATTCTTCCTGTGGATTACACTATAACGTGCTGCTATTTAAGAGTAAAAGTAAAACTAAGAATATTTTTGTGCAAAATTTAAAGGACCACAGCAAGTTCTTTCAGTATGGAATATTCCAGTATCTTACACATGAATGAAATTGTTCCATAATTTACTGAAGAATTCCCTCAGAGGATACTCCGTGGGGCTAAGCCATGTTCTATTGTGATGTTAAAAAAGGAGCAGTTCCAGCAAAAGTGACATAATACTTGACACAGAATGTCAAGCAGATGTGAAGCTGAATCAAGTCCACAACAGTAGAATTAGGCATCCCTACCAACCGTTTTCAAATTACTGATTTAATTTTAAATACAGGCCAACTTCTTTCTCTGCTCCAATGCAGTCCCATTTATTCTAAATCACATGCACTACTCTATACCAAAAGCTTCAGAGTTTCCTTTAATATTTCTGACTCTACAATATAAATACACTGTAGAGCAGGAAGAAAGACTTGTATGAGGAAACAGCATTTCCTTTTCTCTTATATATTTTCTATCCTTTTTCTTCATTATAACTGTATGTATATATTTAGGACTGCTACAGTATTAGACTCGTTTATAATAATCCTTGCAACATCTGAATGTTCTGTGTAAACCAGCATTTGAAACTATTGTATCACCAGGAGAATTTACTTTATTATCATTTTACTTCGCTCTGCTGATCTCTTCAATGAGTTGCACCTCTCTTCCTTTCAAAGGCATTATAAAAAAGACTGACCTGTCACTTTTTCTAGACTTAGGACTAGCTGTGTATGTTTTATACAAAGTAACTGTGCAAAAACATACAAATGCAGCGTTTGGGGATTTTTTTCTTCAGCCCCAAAGCAGTAATGGTAGGGCAGAGCTCAGTACACATAGAACCAAAATTGGAAAGAAATTCTATAATTTATTTTTATGACTTTGCCAGCACCTTTATTGAAATGTAATCACTACCTTCAACTATTTTTAGATAACATCGAAACACATATTCTGAGTTACTTTTAAACAAGATAGTCAGTAAGTGAAGAAAATAAAGATTTCCAATTTCTGTCACCATAAAATAGTCCTTGTGAGTCGAAAAAGTTAAGTAACACTCTAGACTATAAAACACAAAGAGTACTAAATTACAGCTTCTGAAAGCAGCTTGTTCTAACTTTCCCTTCTAAGATATGTTTTGGGAGTGTATAATAAGAAGGGTTGTCGGGATTTCTGTTTTGCTGAAAGCTCTAAATTTACAAGAGGTGGCGATCAGTAGAACTAGAACTGGGAACCATTAGTCATGAGACAAAAGCAGTATCTTCTTACGGACAAAGATAAGAAGTTTATGTTTTACCAAAACAGTTTATTAAAGAATTTTCATTAAATACTTCTATAGCAATCATTTAGGGAAGTTCCTCAAAGATGCTAAGGCATCTTTGAGCGTATTAGCCTACTTAGGTTTCTTAGGTGTGCAAACCACAACATCTAAAAGTTAGATAGATGCCCTGAAGAATGGAATTCACAAAGCTCCAGACAGATGTTTTAGTCAATAAGAAGAAAGTGCTTATAAACATAAGGGATCTCTTAAGTGAGAGTAAAGGATGAATAACAACACTCAGCCCCTTGTAGATCACCTAATAACATTCAGGAGTATAGATCCTGTCTTTGAAGTCTCTATTTTTTTCATAAACAGATGATAAAGGAAGTCAGGGCAATGTTGTCAGCTGATGCAGATTAGGAAGGAAAACAGAAAAAAAAAAAAAAAGAAAGTTGTAGTTTATGCCAAAGCCAGGACTGTTACAGATCCATATTGACAACCAGGGAACTATAATAATAAATCATTTTAAGAAAAACTCCTTTCCTTACCTTTGCTGCTCTTTATGAATGCTCAGGATGAGTTTCTCTACACTGTTTCATGTTCTGATATTGTTTCTGAAAATGGACAGGAGACAAGACATACGCAATTATTCTACTATCTAAATAGTTTAAAGACCTTCTAGCTTGACTCATGTCTTTGTGATGGCATTGCCAAGGTTTCATTTGGTAGCCTGCAATGATTAAATACATGTCAATGTCTGTCTGTTTTCACTGCACTCTCCCTGCCTCCATTCTCACTGAGATCTCAAGTAGAATTGGCAGAGGCAGAGTTATCAGGGGGCCACAAATGGTAGGTTACTTTAGGTCAGCAACTCCAGTAAAACAACTGTGCTGAAGAGAGCAGCAAAACAGCACAAAACCAGACTTCTACTCCAGACTTCAAGTAAGGGAAATAGCCAGATCAAAAAAAAAAAATTACTTGAAAGGAGATATCTGAGTACACTTCCTATGATACAGATTCAAAGTTCTCATCACACTCTTGAGCCCATCATTCAACCTCCATGTTCAAGCTAGTGCACTCTTGAGTCCAGTTCCTGAAATCATCCATAGTCATTAGGGTCGCATATTGCTGTGGAGTTTGATTTCAGCCGTTTCACAATCAAGGTACCTTCTCAATCACAGCCAATCAGGAATATTTTCTTACGTTTAAATGGAATTTCTTGTATTTCAATTTGTGCCCATTGCCTGTTGTCCTCTCACTGAGAAAAGTCTGGCTCTTCTTTACTCCCTCCTGTCAGGTATTTATATACATAGACAAGATGCCCCCATGCCCTCACTTCTCCAAGCTAAGTAGTCCATCTTCTCTTATGTCAGATGTTCCAATCCTTTAACCATCTTTGTCAGTCTTCACTGGACTCATTCAAGTATGTCCGTGTCTCAATCCTACCAGGGAGCCCGGAACTCTACACAGCACTCTAGGTGTGGAGTGCTGAGTAGAGAATGGTAACCTCCCTCAACCCGCTGGCAATGCTCTGCTTACTGTAGCCCAGGAGATTGTTGGCCTTCTTTGTTACGAGGGTGCTGGTGTTCATTTAGTGCCCACAAGGACTCCAAGGCCTTTTCTGCCAAGCTTCTTTCCAGCTGATTGCCCATCAGCCCGTACTGGTGTATGGCTTTATTTCTTCCCAGGTGCTTCATGAAGTTCCTGTTGGCCCATTTCTCCAGCCTGCTGAAGTGACTGTGAATGGTAGCACAACCATCTGCTGTATCAACCACTCACCCCAGTTTTTGTGTCTCCTGCAAAGCTAATTTCTGACTGGGTGGCTGTTAGATGGAAGCTTACAGCTTTTCTCTGTAGCCTGCAGCCTGCTCTTCTTGCTCTGCCTGAGCTCCCTGTCTCCCTTCCAGTCTTGCTTGCTCTCCTGCTCCAGTTCTTCCTTGAGTCCTTGCTCTATTCCTAGAGTAGACCAGTGTCCCAGGCAGCGGCAAAAAGTCTGAACAAAGATCTCAGGTCTTGGATTATTTCTGACAATTAACTTCAGCTACCTACTGTTGCTGTAGTGTGTAGTTAGTCACACAGTATAACTAGTGCCTCTGGATGACAGGGACATTTTAATTTTGACCATGGACAGTATTTATGAACAGTTAGAATCTTAAGCTAGAACTCCAGTACATAGTTTTGGACAAAAGACCTTTGTCTTTTGAAGTAATAAACCTGCTGGGATTTAAAAATACTCTTGCTCTAAGAACTTATAATTGGTATAAAATATCAATATTGGCACTGGAATTGTTGAAAAATAATTCCAATCTAGCAAAATATCCAACTTAACAAGCTCTAATTAGCACAATTATTTCCATATTGAAGACGTATGTGTAATTGTGTTGTCAGTCTTCGCATGTGAGCAACAATTCCCTCACCAGTCAACTATAACAAATGCATTAATGTAGTAATTCCACCTAAAAATAATTGCCCAAAATCTGATGGCAGACAACTTTGAAGCATTTATTGCTTTATTTAAATGCATTATGGTATTATTTAAATTGTTAATAATGATTAAATCAAGTAATTCCAAATGTATTGACCGGTTCTGTTCCACATCTCTTTAGATTGTATCAAATTTATAACAATCGTCTGATCAACTTAAGGGTTTTTTAAGTACCTCAGTATCCATTTTAAGAATTTCTCACATCTGCTCACTTCTCAGAGACATCTTGGTAACCAACAAATGACTTATACGTTCTGACAAAGCTAATTCCTTGCCTTCCTTCAAATCCCTCTCTAAAATTAGGAAGCTGTCATTATTACAGTGGCATCCAGCAGCTGGAACTGCTGCCATCACACCGGGGAGTTATCGCCACAGCCTGACGTCCTGGCCATCACCGTCTCTTTACGTTCCTCAAACTGTATTCAGCTCTTCCCCATGAGCTTGCATCACCCCTCTCCTGTTGTTTTGAATGTGAAACGAACACTGTAGCCAGCAGAGAAAGTGTCAGGATTTGTGGTTTTTGTTTGCACAGCATCTAACGCTACAAACTACACTTTGCAGGCACTATGGGAATAGGCAAAAAACTGATGACAGAAATGCAAGGTACAGCGTCAAAAAATTCCTTCCAAGTGGTAAGAATTGTAAAATACGGTATTGGAAGCAGAAATGTTTTCTGAGAAAATCCTGAGGTAGAAGGCGTGGGAAAGGACGAGGTTGTGGCAGGGATCCTGTAACATTTTGATAATTGTGTAGTCTCACCACATGCCTCCCTAAGTCCTCAGTGGAAAATATAATGACATCAGAATGCCATTCCTAAACCACAAAATCTATCCAAGAGCCATATCTACAGACAATAAACCCACTAAATGCTTTTCACAAGGCATCTTAATTTCAAAAGAATCTTGTAGACATATTGTAAAAAATATATCTTTTTTTACCAAGTAGAGGTAATGAATACCCATATACAACACAGCAGAAAATATACCACCATTATCTGCTATTACATAATCAGACTTAAGCAAAATGGCTTCCTGTATATAAAAAAAAACAGAGGCAGAAGTCTAAAAGAACTCTTGAACTGGGGTGGGTCAAATGCTTACCTGCATGCCCAATATTCCGTCTTTGCTCAGTAACCCTTCCCCTGCGAGGCCATTCCTTCCCCTGCATCCGTTACATTTTACAGTCTTGAAGTTCTGCAGCTTTTTTGTTAATCTCTATATAAATTACTGGTATTTTTATTATCCCTGGTTTCGTTGTTGTAAGTATTTTAAGGCAGTCAGCTCTATACTCTGGTGACAATTGTGCAGTAAAATCATGAAATTATCAAAACACCACAATCAGAGAAGTATCATAACTGCTTCAAGGGATAACGGTACAATTTTAGATGTTATATAAGTGAAAGCAACAAACACAAAGAGAAAGGCAAGCATTACTTAAGAGTATGTGATTATACACAAAAAGTATCACTATGTCTGATTCAATCAAATTTTGTTCTTGAATACGAAACAAATTCTTCTCTGTTGCTGCCAAGAAACAACATGCATTATCAGAAAGGAATTCTGTGAAAGGTGTTAGGTCGACAAACTAGGAGTACAAGTGCTTTCTGTACTTTTCTATAAATTATATACTTGAAGTTCAGAACGTAATTTCTTTTACAAGGAATGACAAAATAAAATGCCACTATTCTCCTCTGCTTTGAGTTGTTTTTCAACTCATTTAATTGAACTTTAACTGAAACAGTCAGGTGGTCTTTACTTGTACTTTCAACAGTGTCTAAAAGTATCACTGTTAAAAAATTATTTGGATGTCATGTCATTTGGGTGTCATTCAAGAGAAGTAGAACATAATTTTGTTTCTTACACGTGTTGGACTGGATTGAAGAGCCCTCTCAAACAATCTTGAGCCTCTGGGTTTTTTCACTGTATTTGTTTTCCTCAGCTTCCTATAACTTGGCACTAGCAACTAAAATCCTCCAGAGGAATTCAAGTATTTCAAGTAGTTTGAGAGCCACTTCTTTGAATCAGAATTTGTGTGATAAATCCAGGCCAAGAAAACACCAATTTGTTTGACTTTAGCAATGTTACTCACTACGAACAGCTGGTCCTTCACTTCATGTTCATTCAGCAGGGGATACAGCAGTTGTCTGCTTATCTGATCTCTTTCTATCATATTCCCTTGGATAAAGGAGCTTATTAAATGACAGTGAACCAAATATGTTGTCTGAGGTCGCTGTTCTCAGATGGTCTTAGCCCACAAGGAACAAGCATTCCCTGCCAGGTGCATCTCCAAATCCCACTCACAATACTAACAGAGGGCACTTATCGCTTCCATTCCCAACTCAGCTCCATCCTATTCATGAGCAAACGCCGCAGTTCCTTATGCCACAATTTTCAAAATCAGGATAGATTTGATTGTATTTTAAAATGAATTTTCAAGTTATTTCATAATTTTCCAAGTTTATACATGGTTCTTTGTAGTGTTTACTTTGCAATATTCATTTCACAGATTGCTGGGTTTTGGAATTTTGAGCAAGAGTCTTCGTGTTGGCATCTCACACGTCTTCAAGGCCAAAAATGTTAATGCAGTTAAATTTTGTATCCTCTGTCTCACCCAAAGCAAGACCCCTGCCAACACCAGATCAAGTCCCAGGCTGCATTAGGAAGAATATTGCCAGGGGGTCGAGGCAAGTGATCCTTCCCCTTTCCTCAGCCCCTTTGTGTTGTGTTCAGTTCTGGACTCCCCAGTACAAGCAATACACAGACGTACTGAAGTTACTTCTGAGCAGGTCACCACAAAGATGATTAAGGGACCTGAGCATTTCTCCTACAAGGAGAGGCTGACAAAGCTGGGACTCTTCATCCTGGAGACAAGAAGGTTCAGGGAGGCTCTTAACAATACATATAAATACCTGAGGGAGGTGGGGAGTAGAGAAGATGGAACCAGACTTTTCTCAGTGGAACCCAAAGAAAGGACAAGAAGCAATGAGCACAAATGGAAATCAAGAAATTCCATTTAAGCACAGGAAATTCCATTTAAAATAAGAAAGAAAAAAAAAAAGGAAAAAAAAACATTTATTGTGACAGTGATCAAATACTGGAATAAGTTGCCCAGAAAGGTTGTGGAGTCTCAGTCCTCGGAGGCATTCAAAACCCAACAGGACAGTGCCCTGAGCAACCTGCTCTGTTCACACTGCGTGGGAACAGGGGCGTGGAGTGGGTGGACTAGATGATCTCCAGACTTCCACTCCAACCTCAACAATTCAGTGATTCTGTGAAGTCAGCCATCACTTCGTACAGTAAGATTTTGAAAATTTCCATGATTCCATAATCCCTCTGGTTTTCACTGCTTCACAGTGGAGAATTTTTTCCTAATATCCAATACGAACC
Source organism: Limosa lapponica baueri (assembly GCA_002844005.1). Taxonomy (NCBI): domain Eukaryota; kingdom Metazoa; phylum Chordata; class Aves; order Charadriiformes; family Scolopacidae; genus Limosa; species Limosa lapponica. The sequence continues at coordinate 34,747 of KZ505845.1, forward strand.
TTCGAGCTGCAGTTTGTGATCCCTGACTGTTCTTACACTCCCTGGCACTACCAACAAGAGTTGGGCTTCCTCACCTTTGCACCTCCCCTTCGAGCGTTGGAGGGTTGCTACTACATCACCCCCTAGTCTGCTCTTCACCAGACTAAACAAGCTCGGCTCCTCCATGTCTCACCTTGGGGAGCATGTGCCATAAACCCTTCACAGCCTTGGCAATGCTCTGCTGAATCCCCTCCAGTGCCATTCTGGAAACCCAGCCCCTGTTTCAACGTTTCAACCCAGCTGAACCAAGCCCATTTGCATTTGTTTAAATTAGTGGGAATGGTTTCCAGCCTTCCACCTCACTGCGTCCTATGCCGCATCGTTTCTGAGTCACCCAGGGGCATGCTAGAGTCATCTTGCTGACAGTGATAGTTACACATACCTTACTCAACAAGTTCAGGGTGAGACTAAGTGTTATTATGATTATACGTAGGCCTGTGTGTTACGGGAAGACTGCACCACTTCTCCAACCATTTGGCAAGCTGCTCTCAAGCTCCTGGTCTGAAGAGCAGTTGCAGAAGCAGATGAATTTCCCTGACCACAGACTTCTCCCTGCATAAACTGGGGCGAAAATGTTCTCAAGACCAACGCACTGTCTAGGAAATCTTGTCAATGATGCAATAATCTTTTTCCTCCAGAAAATGCAATCTACCGTTCCTCATGTCCTTTGTCAACATCACACGTAGTCTCTGTCCAGAATGAAGAAGTGGGCAAAACACAGATGGGCTAAGACAGAGTCACCAGAGTGGTTTTCATCTCTGGAAAATACCCTGTCACGCTTCAGCAGCCACAGAAGTCTTACTGTCTCTCACCCAATTTCTGCAGCAGTTAAAGAGGACTGACACTCTCCTAAGTCTTTGGAGCGAGCCAAATGTGCACAGCTTTAAATTCTTGTCAGTGAGATCCCCATTCTGCATATGCCAAATTACCTCATCAACTCCTGATTCCTGGGGTGTTTCCTACCTTAAGTCTCATACTTCTTGCACGTCACTTTGCATTAGCATCGGTTCCAAGCCGTCAGCATGCAGCACTAGCCTCTCGCTGGGACAGGCTGCAGGACCGCCACGCAGATTGCTTTCCGGTACCCATCCCGATACAAGTGGTACCTCCAACGACCTGGGAGTCATGCCTGAGGGTAACCATGAAAGGAAAGCCTTTCCCAGCATTTGAATCTACTTCCACTTTGTCAGCACCCACATAAAATGAGCTTTCCATTTATATTCACAGACAGACACCTCTGGATGCAGAGACTAGAGGAGGGATTGCTTGTCCAGAGGTACCTGGGGGCGTCTCTGCAGAGCAGATTACAAGGTACTTATTCAGTAGCCAGGTTCACTTTGGCTGGCTTTTCGCCTTATCTTCTGAGAATGCTTGTGCAGGGGCTGAGCTCCTGTGTGTTTTATGAAAAGCCTAAGGATATCTTAAGGATATTCTATCCTTAAGATAGGATATCCAGATACTGAAATCTCTCAGCATCTTGAGCTGCCTTTTGGTCTATAAATGTAGTCCCCATAACAGTAACTTACACCAGGACTTCTGAGGGAGAGCTTTACCATGAAGTTCACTTGGAATAAGACGATGCTTTTGGCCCTTTGGACTACAAATTCTCATTTATCCTGCGTGTACGAGCGGCTGCAGGCAGCCTCCTCCCCTGCGCTCCCACCGCAAGGTGTCCCGCTGCTGAGGGACTCGGAACTGAGGGGGAAAAACCCAAACGGATGGTGCAAAAAAGGAGTAGAAAAGAAAACCAAACGGCACTTTCACAAAGTGAGTGCATACAAAAGTGAACATCCCTTGCAAAAAAATAACTAATGGAAAGCATGCAGCTAATAGCCTTCCTGCAAAGCACAGAGCAACGTTTTAATGAAGGCAACTATAAAGAAAAATTAAAAGTTAAGGTTTTGTTTAAACATGGGAGAATCATTTATTCTGGCTTTCAGCCCTTCTCAGGCAATCTCTTTTCTGCCGGATGAAGTATTCAGCTGGAGACTATGTCCACTTCACACCTACTGACAAGGAGAAAAAATACATGCCCAAGACACAATAGAGATGGAACTTGGCATCACTTCTGTGAAGACATCCTGAGGAAAACGCAACGAGCTCTGTGTGAAGAAATGGAAACATTTCCGAGACAGAATGGCCATGTTTTCTGCCGTGTCAGTAAGCCACTGAATGTTGAAATACCCACTAAAATAGAGCTTTCACGAGATAATGATAGCTCACACTATTGTGCGACCAAACCTTCAGGAGACAACCCCTTTTCAGAATCACCAGCACAGAAAAGA
>KZ505845.1:38164-70201 GCA_002844005.1 Limosa lapponica baueri
GAGGCTCTCCTGCTCCAGCCCCCCCGTCTCGGCCAGGTTCTCCCCAGAGGTGAGCAGAACTTAGAAGCGCGGGGAAAGTCACTGAGAGGCGTCCCGAGCGCCCGCCCCGTCCCGCAGGGCGCAGCGGGGGCTTTAGAAGCGGGACGGTCACCCCCAGCGCTTTGACGCTGTCATTTTCCGACGGTGCCAAAGGAGAGATGTAGTCACAGTCCCGTGACTCTTCCATCACTTCATCGTTATTATCACAGCCTGTTTGTTTTACCCATTTTTCTTTTTTTTTTTTTCGTGGAGCCGCCCTGAAACCCCTTCCTCAGGAAAACCTCTCGTTGACTTCGGATGATGTTTTCTTGGGGTGATGTCTGCACGGTGTAGTTCCCCGTTGGTTCAGCGTTATGATGAGCCTCTTTTCTTAGTACAAAATGCAGTAGTGTACTCCCGGCGTTGGAAAGTTGGCTTTCTGCAGCTGGACATCCTCCATCCTCATTCATTGCTGACTCCCAGAGAAGAAGGGGGGACATTACTAAACTGTTTTATTTCATAACAGTTGTGACTTAGGGCTATAACTAATCAGTTTCTGTCTCTCACAGGACTTCTAAATTTTTTTTATCAGAGGTATTCCAAAAAGACACATGCTGTGAATGACTCTTTTCTGGCACTTCATAAGGCACTGATTAGTGGAATTATACGTGTCTTGTATTTAGGGTTTTCCAAGACTGTTACTGTGCTTTGTTATTGGGCATACCTAAGAAATAATTTTGTGTTAACTCTGGTATGAAAAGCCGAGTGGACTATTCTGGTTCAGCGCCCGTGTTCCCTTGCATGCAGGAGCATGGCTGTAACCTGTTTTTCCGTGGATGAGCACATGCATTCATCCACACACACTTTCTTTTTTCTTTCTGTTTTGTCTTCTGCTGCATAAACCATTAATGCTGTATTTAACATTGTATTAAACACTGTTTCCCCAGTTTGTTTCCTAAATCAGCTTTTAGGATAAGCAGCTGGCATTCTAGCTCATGGATTTTTTTTTTCATGTCATGATATCATTTACTACATCCTCATCAATACAAACCTTTAGCCACAAGCTCTTATTGGACTCATTTCTAAATGAAGAGTGATAGCAGCATGAGAATCAGGTGAGTCAAGCTCTTCCACACACAGCTTCCCAATGGAAAATATGCTTTTGGAGCCTCCAGATAGCGTGGCAGACAGAAGAGGAGAGTTACAAGGCGGCTGGGATCACTACCTAAGCTCACGTAGGCTGGCTGAAAGCTCAACGGAGATCAGCACAGAAAAAAAAAAAAAAAAGAAAAAGCAGAAAAGATCTGAGCCACAAGCTGTTTTAGCAATTTTAAGAAGTCAGTCACATTACCTAAAACAGTCAGTCTATAAGTTTACGTCCATTTTTTGCCACATGAAAATCAGAGAGTAGGCCTCAAAGACAGTGTGACTGCCCTTTGTATTCTGAGTTCTTTTAAAAATAGATCTGGAGCTCACAGTATTTGTGATAATTTTTTTCCAGGCAAGTACATTACACTGAGTTCTGTTTGTAAACTATTCTTTGCCATTGTAGCAGCTAGAAATACAGTATATTAAAACAAATAGAAGTATAAATTCTTAACTAATCATGGGATTGAAAGAGCTGAGGTTTTATGAGGATATCTGATACCCCAAAACTTGTGAGAAAATCACTGGGACTAGCCTTAGGAATAGGGGGGAAAAAAAGAAATGTGCCTTCATCATCCCATGCTTTCTTGTGTGAAGGATATAGGGACCATCCCTTAGCTGGTGGAGGAAAGGGTTAACAGCCTGACCTTCAGAGCGAGCTCTTGTTGACCCTACTCTGCAACACTTGGCTGAAAGGTTATGCCCAAAGGGAGAGCTTGCTAGCAGGAGGGAAAAATCCAAAGAGAAATACTCAGGAAAAGACTACTTCAGCTCCAGGAGTCAGGTGGGCCAGCAGAAAGCAAACCCTTGCAGCACACAATGCAAGACTAGGACTCCTCCATTGAGGGAACCAGACACAGTGAAAAAATGGACAACTGTGACAGTCTGATTTGTCCATGCAATTTCCCCAAAGGTTATGGATCTGAAAGAACAGTTTCATATCTGGTAATTCAGCTGTTCAGTAGGAAGGGACACGGAGGAGCCGTAAAGGTAGCCACAGAAAGCCCCACTGTGGAAAGGCACCCTGAGCTTCCAGCGGTGTGGTGCTACTGCCTCTTCCCCTGCCGCGGGCGACGCGGTGATGCACACATGGGCAGTCCTTGTTGTGGGCTCCTTGCAGTCCTTGTAGTTATTTTACAGCCTTCAAGATACTGTCTTTCCTGCTATCCTAGGATTTTCAGAAACACCTCAGTTTATCCATTCTCTTCCTTTTTTCTTTCTGGCTTCTGATCTCTTGCAGTCCTGAAAAGGGACTTAGAACCACTTTTGCTGGTACTTGTGGGTGACGAGTATTGTCAGTGGACCTTGGAACAGCATGAGTGAAGCTCCAGCTGGAGTTTACTGACAATCTCGAAGAGAGACTATACCTCTAAAGCCACAGAGTGACTGTCAGGTAGACCAATCCTAAGACCTAAATCCTAAAAAATACTAGGAACAACACATTTGCATGAGTTCCTTACCTCAGCAAGTCACATGAACTTTGCAAAATCTGTCTTCATAACATTGTACATGTTATTTCTGTAGGTTGTTTCAAACTTTATTGTTGCAATTTAAAAACTTGCAGCCTGAATTCATTCATTCATTCCACTGGTGACACGAGCATTTAGCTTTATTATTCTTTTTCATCAGTGATTTTGTTCTGTTGATTCATATCCTCTTTTAGTCTCTGCTCTACTTAAAAAACAAGCTGAGCTTTTCTGTTCTCTTCTCAGAGAACAGACTTTTCTTACCCTAGATTATCGTACCTTTTCCAGCAAATGGGCAGAGCAGAGGGAACAAAACGTTTTGAGGGAAAATAGGCTTCAAAGTTCCAGTAGGGCATTTCAAAACTTTTACTTCCTGTGTTTGTTTTGCAGGGAGTTTCCGCAATGGAGAAGAGGGAAGGTGATAATCACGCCGTTGGTCAGAATGCAGGTCAGAGCATCATGCCGAGAAGAAATACGGGAAACCTTAACAACTTGGTAATGTTTCTGTAAAAAAGCAGCTTATAGGTCACATGGAATATTGCAGTCTTTCGTTTGATTTTGTCCAGAAACACTGTGTACCCATCACTCTGGCATATCGTCGGTACTTCTAAAGGCTTGTCACAATATTGACATGAAGAAATAAAAAGATAAAAGAGCATCTCATTCAATTTAATCACAGTCTGTGCTAAAAAATACATAGTTTGGACCAGCTAAAAACTACATGAGGTTAGTTGCTAGTTGCATTTTACCAGATAAGCAAAGCTCTGTAGAAATAAGTTGGGATTTCTATACAACTATTTTTAAACAATTATAAAATTTATCTTCAGAGGAGTCTTCATAATTGCCACATTGTATTCAGTAAGTTTTCCACACCATGTAAAAAGTCCAGATAAAAATCCACTCCAGCAGCATTTGCCGCTGCAACTGCTGATACACAGAAGTAGTTCAAGCTACAAATTTGTATTCTAAAGTGAACCATCACACAGGCTGTGAAATACTTAATTAGGCTTTACAGACTCTTATCTTCAAGAAACAAGTATCTTTAGGAGAACCTTCGTTCAGATCTGAATCTCAGCTTATATAATTTATACCAACTTCTGATTCTGCAGTGCATAGACTACACCTTACTTTTCTTCACAGATTAGAGAATAAACATGACTTAGGCTACACCTTCACTGTTACAGAGATTTTATCATCAGATAAACACGTATTCAGCTAAATATCAGATAAATATCAGATAAACACGATATTCAGCTAAAACATCCTAATGAAGACCATGTCCTTTACTTTTACTGTAGAAGAGTCAGTCAGACATACGGGAAACAGGCTACCTTGTCTCCAATTAGGATTTTACAGCAAGATAGCTGCGTACATTTTTTATCTCTCTGTTAAAACAAAACACCTGTCTGTCATTGAAGACAAACACAAGCCTTGCACCCACTTACCCTTGCACTATTTACAAATAGTACCTTGTTTGAACTGGCTGCTTCTTCAGCTTCAATGTAATATTTGGTTCTTAAGAATACAGCCACATAATATTCCTGAGATAGGAAGATCTCCTGTATCCTAGCAGAACGCTAACTTACAACCTTCAAACTACTGATACTTGCTTTCCTCAAAACAGACAGTGCCATTTCACTTTCTGGAGGTCTGGACATGCGCCACATCAGTCATTCTAAAGCTGAGCCATTGCAGCATTAGTTCAGTTTTAGTTTATATTTATATGTATTTGGAATACTGAAGAACTTACATGTTTATTAGCTAATGTTATCAGATCTCAGTTCTCCACCCCCGGACAGCTGTCTGCTGCATCAAGTGCAATGTCCTACTATTGGTACATGTATTTTCATGTTGTATTAGACTAATCATGTACCTGTTCCATGAACTATAACTAAGAGACAATCTTTAAATATATTATCTCAGTGTAAAATAGTTTATAATATTACACTAAAATTTTGTACTAGCTTAAGTCCTTCTTAAGTCTCTGATAATTCTGCCAAGATCTTCTGTGAGACTAGAATCAAGCCACGCCTACTTGGCAGCAGCAAATTCAGCTTTTTAAACTGAAGTGACTCAGTTTTACAAGTTTTCATAAAAATTAAGAGTACACTACTACGTTTGTGAAGGAGAGGAAGACCACCACAGGACTCGATGCTGGAGCTGACAGATGCGCAGCTGGTCTAATACACTGGATCCCAAACATTTCTGCTTACATCCTTATTCCCCCACAGTGGCTGAATGAAATATTCTATTGTTTTTACTCTGGATTCTGTTATTGTGCATATTATTTTGGCTGCATCATTAAGTCTGTAGCTGAAATTTGACATCTGAAATCTGTAGCTCCTATCAAAGAAGCTGTAATGATGCTTTACATAATGTAATCCATCCTCCCTTGTGGTGTAGATAACTTCCCAAGACCAAAATCTATTTTGAAATCACCAGAGATAATGAATGACAAACAAGAAATCTATGCTAAAAGTGCCTTGCTTGCCTACTGACTCTACTGTTTGAAACGTTATGTTTTCAAGCTGTCTTGTCTTTAATAGTGTGTGTGTTTTGTATATGGTTTCAGTGCAGTACAGTGCAAAAGCCGTGATGGCAAATACTGTCATTACTGAAGTTTTTAATCTTCTCTTGAGCTCACTTGGTATTTCTTTTCTGTCCTTCTCAGAATATGGATATACAAGTCACCAACCCACCAGAAGCAGCTGCACTTTTTAATTTACATCAAGCTGACCGTTTTGGTGAATTTGAGCACTCTTCAGAACAAAACTGCAAGCAGGATCTGTTCCCCAAGTGGCACTTGCCAATGAAGATAGCATCTGTGATCTCATTATTAACATTCATTTACACTTCTATGAGAGATGTCATATATCCTTTTATAACCAGAAAGGAAAATGTTTTCTATAAAATTCCAATCCTTGTCATAAACAAAGTTTTACCAGTGGTTTCAATTACCCTTTTAGCACTAGTGTATTTACCAGGAATATTAGCTGCTGGTTTTCAGCTGTACTTTGGCACCAAGTATAAAAGGTTTCCCCAGTGGTTGGACAGATGGATGTTGTCAAGAAAGCAATTTGGACTTCTCAGTTTCTTCTTCGCTGCAATGCACGCCTGCTATAGCTTATGCTATCCAATGAGGAGATCATACAGATACAAGCTGCTGAACTGGGCATTCCAGCAGGTATGATGGGCACACAAATGACAACTCTTCTGTATTCAGAAAATCCTTGTTTTGATCATTCAAGCAAACCTGTATGGGGGGGAAGCCATTTTCATTGCCTTCATTTTATTTTGAAGCAGATCCCCACAGTGCACTGTTAAGGAATGGAGCAGGACTGAGTTGTTAAAGTATGTAACCAAGAGTCAGCACAGCTGTGTCAGTGTGGATTAAATTAGTCATTTTCTTCATCTGGGATTTTTTATCTCTCTGTAAAATGCACGTAATTATACCAGCCTCACAGGAACATTTAAGTCCTTGGCACACTATTAGTTTATTGTGGATTAATCTCCTCTGCACCAGTGGAATATAACTACCTACAAAAACTGAGCACACAACATTTTTAGACATATTCTTTGTAAAGTGAATTAGCCAGCAATGAAAGAGGGCTGAGCTAAATCACAATCATCTGTATTTGCCAGAAACTAAATTTGTGAACACTGATGGCTCCACAATTACGCTGACACACACTAACTTGTTAAAAGATAGAAATCCAATCATGCTTCTGAGTCATGGGCAGTAACTGGCTGGCAAAGCTCTCCAAGATTTAGAGAGTTCCTAATACTTCCGTATCATCTTCAGTGCCATGAGTATTGCAGTATAGGGAATATTCCAATGTCAGGTATATACTGCAAATGTACAGTTTTATTATCCTCCAAGTCTAATCTAGAGTTTTATTAAAAGCACAGTATGATGTTAGCAGCTTCTTCAGAGTTCTGTAAACAGTCAAACTACCTGTTGAAAACTCTGAAATCAGCTTTACCAGTAATCTGACTTGAATGGATTGCCAGAAATTTCCTTGAGGTTCCAGTCCTCGAGACGAAGGAATGATGGTGTTTGGGACATATTATACCATGGCGATCACTAGCAGCATCAGAGGGCTGTTGCAAGTACTCACAAATAGGAGCAGCTCTGCAAGTACTAGTAAAGACTTTGTCATCAGAAGTAAATAGCAGTTACATTCAGGGACATTAAAACAAATAAAAACACTGGGTTTCTTCGCTAATTTCCTGAACGTTACAGTGAAAATAGATGTATTTCACACAAATGGCTAAGCGTGCCAGTGTGTCATTTTAAATATGGTCTTCTTTTGGCAGGTCAAACAAAAAAAAGAAAATGCCTGGATTGAACACGATGTTTGGAGAATGGAGATTTATGTGTCTTTAGGAATTCTGGGACTTGCTTTGCTGGCCTTGTTAGCAGTAACATCAATCCCATCTGTCAGTCACTCTTTGACCTGGAGAGAGTTCCACTACATTCAGGTACGCATAAATGTCATTATTGCGTGTCATTAGTCCTCATTTGTGGGTCTGTATGTTATCAACTAAGACTATTAGGAGCTAGAAATATCTAACACAGAGGAAGTGAAACCAATCTGAAAGGTTTTTTCCGTACTCTTTGTTAATAGCTTTGCAAGAAATGTTTGTTTTGTTTGTTAATTTGTCAGCAGAAAAGGCTGTCAGGTTCAGGGTACAAAGTGGGAAGAAAGACAACTCCAAACCACTTTGTTGCTCCTCTGACCAGGTGACCAGCAGCAATTGCCCCTTTGGGACCTGTTCTTAGGTCAAAGACCTCTGATGTTGAAGGCATTTCAGTCGTCTTCTGGGCATCTTATATTTCAGGAATGCCCTGTGTCCAGCAGAATTGGGAGTAGGTGGTGTTGAACCAGCCAATGCTACATGGCATTCCATCACACAAGGAGAATTGCTTCTTGCTCCCTTGGAGCTGTTTTGGCAATTCTTTACTGCCTGAGCAGTACCAGGTGGCTGGAAAGTCCAGGAGAAGTCTTCTGCCCAGTAATACATGCAAAGCTTTTCCATCTTCAGCATTATTAGCTTCATAACCCCCTCCAAAAAGGTGTATTCTGAAAAGGAGACATCTTAAAACAGATGCATAATCAAAGCCAGCCGGTCCTGAGTTTGCTCCTGAGTTCACCTAAGTGCCTGGGTTGCTCTTAGTTCTCCTGTATTATACGCACAATCAGGGGTGGTTCTGCTGGTATCAATATGATCACACTACAGTTAAGCAACTGTTCAATTAGGTCCCTGAACACTAAAATCTGAAAATTCAATGACCTACTAAGTACCTGGCATTTGAAAATTTGATCTGAATTTGAAAAGTAGATCTGAAATGTATCTCTTCCTACAATTAGTGATTTGAGATTCTGCCCCCTCTATGAAGCACATCTTTTGTAGGAAAAGTTTTCAGCTCTACCGAGAATCTATATGGACAGGTGTAGCGCATGATTGCTTTCAGTATTAAATTAGCATGGTGAAGAAACTCGGAAGACTAATACTAATATATTGGATTGTTTTATAAACAAATAACCTTTATACTTGAAAATCAGATTCAGTAGATTTAGCATTTGGAAAGCCAGTGTTTTACTTCACTGATGACTAATTCAATTTTTCTAACAATATTAAGATTGTTATGCAACAAGAAACTCAAAATTACTAGTAACTCTAGCATAAAATTTCCTTTACTCCTGAATTTTGTACACCTCCTAAGCCAAATTTATCACTGTAAGTGGAATGAAAGACTTAGAAGGGCAACGAAGCTAGTGTTTGACTTAAGTGTGTTGGTTGAGGCCCTTCCTGATTTCCGTATTTGTTAAACAGAGTATTCTTTTTGCCAAGTTACTCCTGAATTTTGTACACCTCCTAAGCCAAATTTATCACTGTAAGTGGAATGAAAGACTTAGAAGGGCAACAAAGCTAGTGTTTGACTTAAGTGTGTTGGTTGAGGCCCTTCCTGATTTCCGTATTTGTTAAACAGAGTATTCTTTTTGCCAAGTTGGAAAAAATAAATAGCTTACTATTTTCTTTCTCTTTTCAGAGCAAGATGGGATATTTAGCTCTGCTGCTATGCACTGTTCACGCACTGGTGTTTGCTTGGAATAAGTGGGTTGATGTTAGCCAATTTGTCTGGTATACACCACCTTCATTTATGGTAGCAGTTTTTCTTCCTATTGTAGTTCTGCTTTGTAAGTGCGTACTGCTCTTCCCATGCTTTAGGAAGAGGATAAAAAAGATCCGATGTGGTTGGGAAGCCAACACACAAACCAATCAAACCAGCATGACTTCCAGACTGTAGATCAAATGTGGACGTTTCCTGTTTACGTATGTAAATATGCTCAAGATCATGAAATGTTCAGTCACAAGCTCTGTTTTCGTATTTCCCGTAGGTGTTTCTTTTTCACTTTTCATTTCAACTTCAGGAGTATGGGATAATTGATGCAAATTGGACCTTTGATAAAACAGAAGGTGGAAACATTCACATTCCACTTTAATCTGTTCGGTGTTCTGGTAATTTATCGTTTCTTCTGACTCACTGCTTTTAAAATCCAAGGGCTTCATTGCCTCAGCTGTAATTCTTTCATAGACAAAAGCAATCATAAATCATTGCTCCAGATGACCACAGAAAGTAAATAAATTATTACACTACAGAACCCAGGAATGCTCTCTGCTTCTCACAGCCATGTTTGTTCCTTTGTTAAATCTCAGTATTATAATGGGACAACTAGAATATTTATTGACACAGTCCCCCTTACCGCCTGCAGTCTATGTTTCATTCTGCAGAACTGGGACCTTAGCACATGACGCAGACAGAAACTGTGTGTTCCCACCAGGTCCTGAACTTAGGTAATTGGGCAAGCAGAATTGCAGGGAACTTTGTAAGGTAAATCTCTCCTGAGGCTTGGGCAGAGTCTAAAAAAAGAGGTTTTAGACTCAGATCTCCATCTTATACAGGACTAGGTGTGTCTCTGTTTACTTAAAACAATAAAACATTTCCCATTTTTTATTCCATGAACACGTTCCTTTGTTTCTGATGCTGGATATTTTCCATGCTTTTGACCTAAGCGTGTAGTCCTTGACATGTGCTAAACTTTATTCACACAAATTATTCCAGTGGGATAACTCACGTCAGGTAAATGTGTTTTACTGTTTACTCGAGGGCCAGCACAATTGTGTGACTGGAAGAAAAACAAATAAAATAGTCATTTGAATCTTGACATTGATTTTCAGAGATTTTCATGTAAAATGGCTTCTGAATGCATTTACTTTTACAAATATTTTCATATAAGCTAATTAAACCTCATTTTCCTGACGTTGCGTAGGTCTGGCTGAATGTTTTAAATGACTAATATCTATTTTTAAATATGCTATGCAGTTGTTAATATTGTTACCCAGCATCAGGAACATTTCGGCCAGTCTCCCTGCATGAGTTGACTAGGACATGGACTGACGATGCCACCTATTGCTGGGATCATCTGAATGAGAAATGTAATTGGTAATGGCTCTGCTATTAAAACAAACAGGAAAACAATGTATGCATAAGATATATGTAATACATGGTGCTAATGATCCTGCAGCTAATGATTCGGTTGTACATTTGTGGATTTGGTACACTGAGCATAAATAACAGACAAATTAAATAGCTACGGGGATACTACATTTTGTATTTTCCTGGTTATAACTCTGTTCAATTATTGCAACTTAAAAGCTGGCCTTGTTATTTGCACTTAATGAAGTACTGTGAAAATAACTGGGGACATGGTGGCCTGTGTCATATAGACTGAAGAGAAATGAGTGGCATTTTGTATCACATCAGTAATGCAGGACAGAGGCAAACGCTCTCTAAAACAGAGGAAGCTAGTCTGCAATGTGAATCTAAGAAATTTCTAACAGAAGAGGAAAAGTGTGGTTGTCAATGCATTAGCATTTACATTTCTATAAATAAAATAAAATCTTTTAGAAGTCACATTAGGGATAAAGAATAATAACTGCCAAAGGCTGAATGAGAATATTACAGCACTTTGTTTTCAGGAGTCATAAAAAAATTAATAAAGTCCTTTTTCTAATGGAACAGGTTGAGGCAAGTGCAATCATAAAGAAATCCCTCTGTCTTCTGTATTGTCCACTAGCTATTCATAAAGTGTGCTCAAACTTACTACGTAGGGCAGAGGTGAGACTGTAAGTACTCCAAGCAACCCCTGCACGCATCCATTGAAAAGAATGACATTTGGTTTTATAGAAATATGTGCTAATTTGTGTTAAATTGTTCTCTCCAGAACCAGCTGCTCTGTTTACTTAGAAAGTCTGGAGAATTTAATTCAATCTCCAACTTTGTTAAATTCTGGTCAAATAGTTGGACTAATTGTTTACAGCTGGTCATAGAAGCCAGCCCTTTGGCACAGAGGAATACGAACAGCGGTAACAAAGCATGCAGCACAGAGAGCAGAACCTGACCCTTGATAACTCAAAACTGGAAAGAGGTGAATGAAGACACTCCTTGGAAGAAGGCATTCAAGGCTATTCATATGGCATATACAAAACAAAATCAAGGCAAATTAATACGTGTATGCATTTAGAGAGCAAAATCGTGCAAGGGAATGATAATGGGATTCAAGGCTTTTCACCTTATTATCACCGTTACCAACTGAAATCTTTTGCACAAGGGCCCTGTTACGGATCAGCTGGATCAGTGAGCATTGAGTAGAGGAGTGTGGTCAATACGGCTATGAAGTCAATAGAAGCTGGAAGTGTGAAGGTTCTGTGCCTTTGGAGTCTGCACCTTACTGCACAGCAGTTGGATTTAGGCCACTAAGTCACTTTTGAAAGTGGGACTTTGACACCGAAGTTGGTTTTGCCCTTCTGAAATTTTTGTCCAAGTTCTTAAAACATTCTCTCTGAATCTGTAAGATATTGTCTAATTCAAAGACTAAGAGACAGATCCTTATTGCAGAAATCACTATAGGTACCACTGCTAGAAAACAGACCAAGAACTCCATGAACATGCAAATGTATTATCTACATTCAACACTTCATAAAAAGTTTTTGAGCCATCTGTTCTAACACATCTTTATCCAAGCAGCAGAAAGGAACTGTTGTCTGTATCATTGTATTTAGTGCATAAAATCAGAACAAGGCACATCACAAGCACAGAACTCCTTCAGGAAGTACTACAGAAAATGTACACACGTGTCCATCTTTATTTTTCTTCTCTTCAAGGTGCAGCAGTGATAAATTTAGATAAATTTAGATTCATCCCACTTCAAGTGGCTGATAAATCATGTCCTAATGAAGCAGTATCCTACTGTAATCATGACCTATTATAATGCCCTGCTCTACACACTTATTACACAAGGTAGTGCAAACTAGAGTGACTTCATTAATTTCAATCTGTTAATACAGGTTTAAATCCTAACATGAATTACAGGTGAAAACCAATCTCAGGTTCATCACATACTACCCAAACTGACCTTTGATGCTCATCTTTCAGCTGGGAACATTAAGCACGCTTCAGAGCTGCTGCCATGAACAACACAAAACCCATTCCCTTTACGCTGGTGCAGAGCCCGGAGTCTCCAAAGGAGAGAAAACAGAAATGAAAAGTAAAATGGACACATTCCCAGGGGGCTGTAATGAAAGCACATTTGTCCTGACAGATCTTTTAGCTGACAGATTACAGATTCTAGCATTCAAAGATTTTGTGAGAAGGAAGAAAAGGCTGAGCTAGTTGTGGAGTGTTTTGGAGGGATACCTATGATCCCTGAAAACACTGAGCAAAGACCAGGAGAAGCTCAAGAATGGTGAGGGCATTGCGAAGAGGAAAGGAACACAGGCGTATTTTGGGGTAAGACTCCACCACTGTAGGGAATTCAGTTGCATCAGGATTCAACTTTTGCGTCATTGTTTGAACTGTTCCATAGATTGAATAGAACATTTGAATGGGTGTGGTGAGGCTAATTTATTAAGCACGCACAACAAGTTTTGAGATATTTTCAAATGAAAATATATAAAACCAATCACTGAACCAAACTCGTAGAAGACCCCAGCTACTTCCAAGAAAGATGATGCAACAGAAGATACAGTTGTTTTGTCTTTTTTTTTGTTTCTTTTTACGTATATTTCATCTTTGTAGCATGAAAGTATTACTGAGATAAATACGCTACGTCCTTGAATTGGTTAAAGACGTGTAGTCCCTGTGGAACTGGTAGAATACTACCACTGCTACTGATGGAAGTATTTGGTCCTTAAATTTCATCTTTTGGAGTCACTATTAAAAAAGAAGTGAAGCAAGTGTGGAGTTTTTTGAACTGGACAGTCAGTCTTCTAGTGTGCAGTCATGTGCAGTCTATATGTACATGCTTACACTGTTCTGTTGTATGCACTCTACTGAAAAAGAATTTTCCATGTGAAGTGTTGAGAAGTATCTTACTGATGGACTTGAGGAATGGCCACATAACCCATCTCTAATTTTTCTTGCCTTTCCACCTGTACCTGTGCATATACCAGAATAACTTAACAGTGCATCTCATTCATTCAAAAATAGATTTCTAAGTGCTCTAACAGGAAATCCTTAAAAAGAGAAAAAAACCAAGAAGCGAGAATGGAAAAAAAAATCAGCCACTTGCAGGGCACCTCAAGCATCTCTGCAACAGTTTAGCAGTCTAAAAACTGCTTGATGGCACCCATAATTAAAATAATGGTTGCTTTCTCTTGTGCTTTCTAATTCGCAATAGACAGCGTATTCACAAGGATATGAACATGCTAAATTATTTATTCCCAGATAATTAATGACAGACAAAAGGGTATTCTGGGGCAGAGGAAAGCTGGGACCATGAAGCAAAGAGGCATTAACATGGAATGGGAAGGAACAGGACAATTGGAGATCTGGGACAAAGAGGAAAGGAGGCATTGCAAGCACTCAGATTTTGTTATGAGAAGAAACAGTAAAGGAGCTCAATGGATGTTAATGGGGAAAAAAAAAGTAGGTGGAGGCTACTGAATAAGAATGCAACATCAAGATAGTAGGGAACAGAATCCTTAGTCGGGGAGATGGGTAAAATGGAGGACGACTGAATGACAGATTGAAGAGAAAAACTGAAGTGAATCCTTGAAACAGAGGGAATGTGAGGGTTGGTTATCCACATGGAGCCGAGGAATGGAATGAACAAATACAAAGAGCCCAGGTGTGTGCAGAGTTTGGCCTGCAGAACGTATGATGGTGCAACCCCTTCTGCATCCCTGAAATACCATTGGAGGCATTTATTGGGAAATCTGTTCAAATTCCACTGGTATGTATGAACACCATAAAGGTTATAAGAGGTTCTATGAGTTGGAGGAATTATCCTCTGAGATGTAGCCATACAATTTTATTATGGATTAAGAACATACTGTTTCTGAAGCTGGGAAGACATGAGTCATAGATATTGCTCCACTTTTCATAATTGTCTAAATATAAAATGAGTTATCTTCAAATAGATTGTGCTTATAGTGGAGTAGACATGGCTACTTTGCTTCCTGGTAAAGTGTACAGTATGTTGTGCTAAGTGAAGGAAAACGTTTCTGTAAGACACATGGAAGTTAAGACACTCTTAAACATTACTTATGCCAATAAGAAACCAACTGGAACTGGAGAATTAGATGGTGCATTAGACTATATTCAGAAAAGTAATTCTTAATACCTTCAGTTTCATCTTTGTTCTGATATCACTCTTCTATTGCATATATTTAATTCTCACCACTTAGTTCTTGAACAGGCAAAATTCCCAGTGAAATCAATGGGACTTCTACTTAGCTATTCAGTCACGTTTGTTCCCTGCAGTAACAAATACTTCAGGTCTGCCTTCTCCTTGACACAATTACCAATGAATTGTTCACCTTCTCCAGTGCTGGAGGTCGACTCTATTCTGCCATGGACCCTCCATCAAGACAGCCTTATCAAGGGTACAGCACTAAAATTTATTACCATTTCTCCACTACCAGGGCCTGTCCTTGAGCATTCCCTATCACAATACAACCGTTGAGCCATGAAATCTCCTCCTTGCCAATTGCCCAGCTTCATTCAGCCCTGTTTTTACATCCTATGCTTGCTTGGTTATTTCTAAGTTCCTCCCTGAAAACTCTTCCATATAATTGGGTTCTTACACCTTTCTGATACCAAGCTGCTAAAAGAATAAGGGAAAATTGGTGGTGGGGAATGCCAGTGCTGAGGAAGAGGAAAACAAAGTACATAGGGGGAGTGGGAATGGGATACTCTAGCTACTAGAATGAGGTGAGGGTTGGTGAATGAAGCAGAGGGAAAGTGAGAGCCTACAAGAAGTTTGGGAAATGAAAGAGGGGTATCATGTACTAACTGGCCCTTTTAATGCCCTTTTCCCTCTGTTTTCTCATTCTTATTTCTCCCTGATCCATCCTGATCCCTCCCTTTCTCCTGCCGTTGGTCCTTTCGCTAAACATCCCACAGTTAGTCCTGCACATTCTCACAATCCCCTTAAAATAGCTCATAATAATTTTCATACAAATATTTCCCCTTGCATACCATAACAAGTCCCACATCCCTTTAGGAAAACACCTCTTTAGTTTGTATTACATTTCAGGTGAATGAGTTTCTTCCCTTCATCACCTTGATGGGTTTCACCCCAGGGACAATGATCTGGTCATTCCCCTTGGATGTTCTTGGCAGTTGGGAGTTTGGCTTCATTTTTATTGATTAGCTTGGTGGGGTTCCTTTGCCTGATCAAGGTGTGAATCAGCTGCTTTACAGGAAGAGACTAAAAATGTGGAAGATCGTCAAATGAGAGAAGGTGGACAGGGATTAAATCAAGGCTTACAAAATATTGAAAACAGTGGATGAAATAAAAGCAGAACTATTTTTCACCAAATCCACATTACAGGACTAGAGAAGATTCAATGAAACTAGTAGGAGATCACTTTATAAGTGGGCTACAGTTGTAGGCTACAAAGATGACTGTAGGGTTACAAAGATGATTAGGGCCCTGGAGCATCTCTCTTACGAGGAGAGGCTGAGGGACTTGGGTCTTTTTAGTCTGAAAAAGAGAAGGCTGAGGGGGGATCTGATTAACACCTATAAATACTTAAAGGGAGGGTGTCAAGAGGATGGGACCAGTCTTTTTTCAGTGGTGCCCAGGGACAGGACAAGAGGAAATGGGCACAAACTTGAATAGCAGAAGTTCCACCTAAACATGAGGAGGAACTTCTTTCCTGTGAGGGTGGCAGAGCCCTGGAAGAGGCTGCCCAGGGAGGTGGTGGAGTCTCCTTCTCTGGAGACATTCAAACCCCTCCTGGACACGTTCCTGTGGGACCTGCTCTGGGTGGACCTGCTTTGGCAGGGGGGTTGGACTAGATGATCTCCAGAGGTCCCTTCCAACCCCATATCATTCTGTGATTCTGTGATCTTTACATCTTTATGCAGTGGGCAGAAAACCTCTTGCTGCCATGGAGGGTTGTGGAGGCAAACAGCATCAGCAGGTTCAAAAGGGAGTTAGACAAATTCAGAAACAACAGCCCCTAAAATGACACTAAAAGCACCTTGCAGGCATGTACCCTATGACATCAGTAATACAAATATGGATTTGGGAGGAGAGTACAAAATACAGCGGCCAGGCTTGCACACTCTCCTAAAATATGCTCTTGAACATGTCCTAATGGGTTAGACAGGCTATTGGTCTAACCAAGTAGGGTGTTTCTTATGTATACTTTGAGAGAAAATCTCTTGGACTGATACAGTCCTCTAAGTTTTATGGCTGGAAAACAAATGTGTTGGGAATGACAATTTAAATCCTGAAGAAAAAGCTATTGCCTTGATCTTGAAAAGAATTGCTTAACTCTCAGGCTCTGTAGCAACTCGCTGGCCTCAGTTCATTTCCGTGGAATTAACTACATAAATCTTTCTTTGTTCTATAAAGACACAGATTTTCCTCTCACAGTGCTAAATTGCTGTTGAATTATCATGGTTTCATTTATTTGTCAGGGAATATTTTTCACAGCTTGGCATGATCCCATTCAGTGAAACAAGATGTTCAGAATAAACTAACTGAAGACCTAACCTATAAAAATGTATATGTAAGAAGAAGGTTAAAAATATTTTACATTTTAAATGATATATTTCTACATTTTCACAACCATGATGCTAACTTACTACATAGTGTGATCTTGATTAATTTTCATTTTGCTTCTGCTCTCAAGAAAAACCTGTGGTCTGCAGCCTTGTGAAGGAAACTTGAACTCAAAGAGCTAAAACCCTGTTAGTAAAACAAACATGCTAGTCTTAGGCTGTCAAACGGTGGTCAAGCCACAATCTAGCCTATGCTTCCCTCAGCTACTCCAGTATTCAGGCAAGTATTATTGTCTTTTAAATGAATTTTTCAGTTTTGCAATTTCCATGCTTCACTAGAAAGGATGTGCATCTGTTCTTGGTTAGCAAGTCAACTGACTGGAAGTTTTGCTCTGCATTTAATTGTTTGCCTCATAAAAATCATCTATTTTTCCCCATCCAACAATTATTGCAGGCACAAGATCACACTTTTAGAACCTATTGTCTCACTTCGTAAATGCCTTCTAAGATGCGCAGCCACAAATCAAGAAGAAAAATTCTGACCTTCTATAACTTACACCACAAAGCAAATGTTGTTTCAGAGATATAGGGAGAAGTGGAAAGGTCATACATGACCTTGTGCTCCATACACAGCCAAGAACAAAGGTCCTGAAACCGCTTAACTGGGCTTCAATAATAGCTATGGAAAACCATAGCCAGAGAAACTAGGAGAGGCTTCCTTCCTTCAGCTTCTTTCTGCTGAATAAAATTAATCTGCTAGTTTATAAAAGCAGAAACAATCCTGGTTTTCTACTTGGATTGCCTTAGAAATAGAATTGTAAGACTGGATCTCCTGTACTTTTGGTTGCTTTTGTTTGGGGGGGGGTATTGTTTTTTGGGTTTTGGTACTCCCCTGTTTTAGACAAATCATTCTTAATTTGTAATTCCTCTTGGAAAGGAGATACCCTGTCTTGTTTTGCATGACTTGCTAGGATTTCTCAACTGTGGTGTATTAAATGTGCTCTGTAAAGGCTTTCATTCTCTTTCCTTCATTCTGTCTCTCTTTTTTTCTTTCCTTTTTCTTTTCTCTTTCCTACTTTTTCTCTCCTCTCCTCTCCTCTCCTCTCCTCTCCTCCTAAAATAATATCTAAATTTTTTTACTTACCTATTTCAGTTTGTCTGTCTTTGCTTGCTTTTCACTACTGAAATTCTTCTCCTACTGGGTCTGAAAGAAGTACCTGGAGAGTTAGTGAAAAAGGAACATCACAAATTGATGAAATCCAAAGAGTGAAGGAAGGGAAGAGATTTTAGTTGAGGTATTTACCATTCATTTTTGTTCTTTGTTTAGTTAGCAGTTAGGGTTTTTTTTTTTAAAAAGAGTATCTTTATTAAAAAATAACATCTTTTGAAGTAAATAATGACATCAAATTAATTAAAAAATCAGAAAAAAGTAAAGAACAAAACTACAACTACAAAAAAATAAGTAAAAATAGCTCGCAATTTTCTGTCTCTCAGATCAATTTTGTTCTTATAAAGAACGGGCAAGAGGTATAAGCTTTATTTTTACAGTAATTGCAGGCTGCCATAAGAAAAAATTAGTTGGCCTGAATGTTCCTGGCTGGGAAATACTGCATTTCTCTGCTAAGTTACAAAATTAGCTGCGTTGAGGCTAGTATGCCAAACGATTGTATTTGGATTTGTTGCCCTGATAGAAAGCAACTTTTTGTGTGTTTGTTTCCAGGGGGAAATCCCAGGGCTTTGCTTTCCCCTTGCCAAGAGGAAGAACCAGAATATCTGTTTCCATTTGCCAATTGGAAACTCCTTTGTTATGTTCCATCCCTTAAAGGAAGAAATAATAATGCTGCCCTGGACTTTGCTAAAGAAAGAAAAACACCTGCTAAGAGAAAATAATCTCATTTTTTTAATAGATTGTTTAAGACAGCTAGCTGAGAATTATGTTGCCCATAGATCTTTGTAAATAATTTGAGACAACTGTAACTATCCAATTTCATCATCTCACTAAGGAGACATGGTCCAAGTATATGAAAGGCATGTATATACCGTTGCTTTCATGCTAAACTCCATGCAAAACGGGGACCTCTTTGTCCTTCTCCTGCTCAAATGGATCACTTACACAGCAATGGAAGGGAGGCTGTAGGTGTTTTAGTCCCGATAACGAGGATATTCAAACTGCAAAATCTCAAAAAGGTGCAAGGAAAACATAGGATCAAGTGAAATCCTCCAAACTGCCTTGATTTTAATTTGTAAATGTACTAGATCAGTGGGGTCTGTTCAACAGGCTGGTAAATGACCACAGCTCAGAAAGTTTCCTTATCTACCCCTGTGCACAAAGGCCAAACCTAGGTAGGTTTGCACTTAGTGAGAGAGGAAACAACTGGAGAAGAAACGAACAACGCTGGTGAGAAATGCCACTGAATGACACCCATGGGAACCCAGGCGAGTTAGGCATGAAGGGCCAGGGTTGGTGCTGGCACACCCTCCATCGGGCAGGCTAGAAGACAGAACCTGTGACGTTTTCACATGGAAAACGTAGCTAGTAAGCAATCACAGGCCAAACAGCTGCACGGGAAACAGTTCACAGAATTCAAGGACCATTAACCACACTATCCGTGTAAGAAGCCCTCCCTGTTACAAAATCACCACGGATCTTCTAATGCATCGTCTCCCAAAGGTCTGAGTCTTCTGTTCAAGGCTTTATGTTGGAGTAATAACATAAAATAATCCCACAGGAAAACAATCACAAACATTCAGATTTACAGCCTTCTTATTAAGGCTATAATCCAAATAAATTAAAAATCATTAGATTGCGACTACTCTCATTATGTGTGATGTACTATCGCTTTGAGGTGCATGAGTTAGTCTCATGACTAAATATGCCTACTTTAATGTAAATACTTTTGGCCTACAAGAGTCACAAAGTAGCATATAAGGAGAATCAGCCACAAAAAGCAAGAAAAGAATATTCTACTTTTTTATTTTGATACATTTGTTGGCTGGACTAAAATTTTTCAACTTACACTACTGCAGTTGTACTGGCTACAGAAAAACAAGCCTAAGATGACAACTTTTGAATCAATAGCAAAGAAAAGGAGAATATTAGAACAAGAAACTGAAGGCTGAAATGCTCCTTCTCGCTACGGAAAGGGCATTTCTGAGGAGTCTGTCAATGGACTCACCTTTCCATTGGCTTCCATGGAGCACCCACCCAGTCCTCACTGGCTGGGAGCCGAAAATGCAGTGTGGAAAACCAGGCAGTATGTTTTCTGTGCATATACCAAATTTAAAAACATTTTAAAAATACATGTTGTCAATGTCAGGAAAATGACTTACTTAATAAGCGGGGGGAAAATGTCTTCTGAACTACAGGGGAAAAGTTCCTCAGACCTCTTCAAATTCTAAAGCATGATTGTTCATTATTATATACTGAAACAGGTGTTTGAGTTAATTATATGGTTCATTCTGCTTAAGGTCTCAGTTAATGCACTACAGAAAGAAGTCAGCATGCACACACGAAGGATGAAAACAGGTATGTGCAGTGTTTCACTGTGATCGTATGGCTCCTTTTCAACCCTCTGTGCATGTGTTAGATTTGTGCTGCAACATGAGAGACATACATCATTATATGTGTTGGTCAGTTTTAAATGTGTTAAACGCAAAGGGTTGAGGGTTATGCATTCTTATATATACAGAATAGCTTAATAAAAGATGGAATCTATTTGGTAAATCAGAAAATGTTAAAATCAGAAGCTACACTTTTTCAGGAAAATGTCCATTTGTCTTCAACTGGAAAATTCCTTGGCCAAGCCAATGTAGAATTCAGATTCTTGGGTTTTAGCTTGGTTTTTATGTAGTTGAACCCCGTATGTCCTCTTTTTGTGTAACACTGAAATCAGAGCACAGCTCCCACCCCTGCAGAGTACCCCGGGCCCACAGCAAACGTGGGGAGCACCCTCCCTGCTACCCACCCCCAGGGAACCGGCCCTGCGCAGCAGGGACATTCAAAACCCTTTGGAATTGAGTTTTTGTGTGAAACACTGGAGCAGGTTGCCCGGAGAGGTGGTGGATGCCCCATCCCTGGAAACATTCAAGGTCAGGTCAGACAGGGCTCTTGAGCAACCCGATTTAGTGGAAGGCGTCCCTGCTCATTGCAGGGGGGTCGGACCAGATGACCTTTAAAGGTCCCTTCCCACCCAAGCCATGCTATGGCTCTGTGATTCCTCACCCTCGGCCCTTCAGCTGGCACCGGCGGAGGGCCAGCAGCACCCTTCCTCCCGGAGACACAAGGGAAAGAGGCGAGAGGAGGGTTCCCGCAGAAGAGCGAATCTGGGCGGGAGCAGCCGAGGCCGGGCAGGGCCGGGAGGAGAAGGGCGCTTTGCCCTCGGGGCCGTGGGCTCGCCCGGGGACCGGGGAGGTGCCGGGGCCGCGCCGGCGGTTCGCGGGGGCTGGCGCCGTGTGTGCGGCGGCACTGCGCCGGCCCGAGGGGTTTGTGGCCGTAGCGCGGCGAGCAGGGGCCGAGGGCGCGGCCGCCTGCGCCCCTCTGCTCCCCGGCCGCCCTGCTGTCACCCCAACCGCCGCCCCAACTCCGGCCGCCGCCTCAGCCCCCGGCAGCAGCGCGCCGCTGGCCACCGGGCCGCGGCGGAGCGGCCGCAGGGGGCGGGCTGCAGCGGCTGCGCCGCCTTCCCGCCCTCCTGCCGCTGCGGCGCCGGAGTCTGAGGAGGAGAAGCGGCGGCGCCGGTCCCCCTGGCGGGCGGGAGGAGGTGAGCGGCGCCGGGGCCTGGGTGGGAAGGGGGGGCCCCATCCCTGCCGGGCGCCTCCTCAGGCCTGCTGTGCCCGCCGTCGCCCCGCGGGGCCTTTCCCCGCTGCCCCTTGCCGTGGCGGTGGGCTTCGGGCAGGCTCTGGTGGGCCTGGCGTTGTTAGGGCCCACCGCCCCCGGAGCGGGTCCGGCAGCCGCGGTGGGAGCCCCGGCGCCTGGCGGTAGCGCGGGGCCGGGGCCTGGCAGCGCTGCCCGGGCTCTGCCCGGCGGGGACGGAGGCGGCGGCGAGCGGCCGGGCAGCGGGGTCGCCGCTCCTGTCACGGGGGATGTGGGTTGGCGACTGTTGCCTCAGTCCGCGGCCCAGGAGGTCCCGCTCCAGCGGGGGGTGGCAGATCCAGTGAGCGCCCGGCTTTTGCCCGTTTTTCTCCTCCAGTAGTTACTTTTCCAGGAGCAGTTTTTCACATCTGTGTCACCTCCTGGCTGACAGAGCTCTGCAGTGTTTTCTTAGCTTATCTAAGGGCAAATGTCAAATTTATATCGCTCCTACTATTTTTTTTTTATATCTCTGAAGCCAGATTTTGTAAAAGAAGGTTGGTTTTGTTGCAGTCTGTTCCTGAACAACCCACCTTAGCTGCTTCTTATCATCTGCTTCCCATCTAACTATTTGCGAATCTATTGCTCAATAGCTTCATGAAAATCTGTCCAGAGGCTGAAGTTCGGCTAACAAGTCTTTGCTTTCCTCAGGCCTCCTCCTCCCCTCTTTTAGAGGTGTATGCTAGTCTGCCTCTCACGTCCTCTCCGAGTTCTCAAGGTGTCACTTCGATCAGAATTTTAACCATCAAGGGTGAATTTCATAAGTGTCTGCTGACTTGAAAATCTTTATCTTATCTTTAACTTTATCCTTTACTTTTAACTTACCTTTTTCCTCTTTGACCTCACCTTCTCTCTCCCCGTAAAACGTTTTTCATTAAATATCTATTCACAATTAACCTTTCTGCCAAGGGCTGAAATAAAGAAGACATTTAACACTTTGTCTTACTTTGTCACCTATATTTTTTGCCTTTTCCTCTTTTGCCTTCTGTCTTTTACTGTATTTATGGAACCTTTACTTGTTACCCTATATGTCCTTCACTAGTTATAACTCATTTCTGTACCATTGCTGATCTGATTTTATCCCTACATTATGGTACTGTTGCTTTGTACTGTTCCTTAGCCATGCACACACATCCCCTTTTTTTCCCACTTTTTGTGTTATTTTTCAGGTCATTAAAGCTCTCCTGATGCAGTTAAAACAGTCTTCTACACTCTCTTTCCTCTGAATTGCTATTGTGTATTTAATATAGTCTATTTCAGCAACTGCTAGCTCTCTGATCTCTTCCATCGCTTAGACAAATTGCCCAAGAGTCATGTCTGCCTGTTCCCTGAGGTGTTCCTTATGAAGTCTGTTAGTTTTATTCTGTTCCTCACACTCTATTTTCCTTAGAACAGGCAGTGAGAAACTTTGGCCAGTGGGCCAAATTCAGCTCACCCGACCAATTACTGATGTGCAGATCCTTGATGCTCACTCTCCTAAGTATCCCTTGGACAAAAGCCCATTTCCTCGTGATGGTTCCTTTTCTATCCCCGAGTTCTGCAGCACCTTCATGGTGCATGGCATGAACTGCAATGGGCCTCTGTAATCACATGGTGAAAGCATACGTGTTCTGTCATAGCCAACTGATGTCTGCTTCTTATCTGATCAAAATACAGCTATTCTCCTTATGTTCCTGGTTGTGAACCCATCATGGTACCGGAAATACTGGTACTTTGGTCATGTGTTAGATATGTTTCAGGTCATGTGGTAAGAAAGAAGTCAGTGTTTTTTCAGTGCAAGCATCAAAATCTACGTGGTCTGCCTCTGCCAGAAAGATTCACTGTTAGAATCTTTTCTTAGCATCCTGATTTTGTGGTCACTTTTGCATACCGCTTTCTGTCTTTAGAGCCTCAGTCCAGTTTCAGTGAGCTCTTCCCTTCTAGTCAAAGCTGAAATGAAAAGTGCACGTTCTTCCAGTAGCTTCCTCCAATTTCTCAAACACAAAACTACTTTTAATTGTGACAGGTTCTTCACCACCCATACTGTATTCCTAGCTGATGGCTGGGTGAAGTCCCTCACTGGTGGTTAGTTACCATCATATCAGCTCTTGGATGATGGCTCAGGAAGAGGTTCATTCAGCCCCTCCTTTCTATGTGGTCTGCTGTTGATTGCTCCCAAGACAGCAACCTAGTGGTTTCTCTTTGCTCTTTCGTAGCCTGCCTTTCCTCGTTGCTTCCTTCATTTTCAGAACTCATTCATGTTCTGCAGTACAGAACCGTTTATGTCATAGCTGTGGTTTCATGTGAAGACTTCCCTCTGGGGAGTTGTTTCATTGGTTTTTTATGTCTTCTTGTCTTTGTTACAGCTTTACTGCAGTTCTGTGACCTCTTCTCTCCAAAGTAATAGCAGTGTGTCTTTTAATTTTCTGTGAGCCTTAGCCTCAGTTCTTCTTCAAAACCTACCTTACTGCACTGAATTTGAATCCTAAAACTCCCCTCCCTTTTATTATTGCATGAAATCTCTATCTTCCTGCCATTAGCTTTTCGTGGAATGATGTCCCCTGTGTTGGTCTCCAGGATTTATCTGTTCTGCCTGGTGAGAAAAATTCTGTTAGACATATTTGTGACCCATGGCCTTGAATCCTTTACCTGCGCACACACATCCATGGCCAGACCATGCAGTGTCATCAGTGACCTCATCAATAGGTCTTGATAAATTTCCCTTGTTGTCGCTGCCATTGGATCCATGTGTGCTGCCCATTTCCCCGGTGACAGGTGAGTATGTCAGATAGATGTCAGTGTCATGGTGGTAGCCATGACATTCACAGCTTTGAGACTTTTGCATCCCTTCCTTCCTGGCCAATTTAGGATACCATGATAATAACCTGCGTAAGCTTTTAATGAACTTCAGCTTCCATGAACTCACTGTCCGTGCACCAACCACAGGCCAGCTATCTCTGCCTTCTAATATTTTCCATAATTACCCAATTTTCCTTACATGTTTCTTCTCATTATTCCATTGACCATTAGTTTCAGGAACACAAGGTTATCTTGTGGTCCAGTATTGCAGGACAGTGGAATATAGGGAATAGGAAAAGATGGAAAAAATACCATTTAATTCTGTAACTGTATGATTGAAATGCTTGAAGTATTTTATGTTTCTTATTGTATTAGTGACACATTGCAAGACAAAATTGATTAGCACATACGTACTTTACTAAGGAGAAAATATAACATGAAATTTAGAAGTACATATTTTGCTCTTGGAGGTGTTTATGGATTCTGATGTCTGGCAAAATTGAATGATGCTGCATTTTTCCTTCTGTTGCTTTCTTCTTTTCTTTTTTTTTTTTTTTTTTTCTCCCCAGAAGAAGTCATTGTAGGTTCGGTGTCTTGGAAGTATGGAATCGATCTCTATGATGAGAAGTCCTAAGAACCCCAATGAAACTTTTCTACCAAATGTTGCCAACGGCATCAAGGATGCCAGTAAGGTCACAATAGGCATCATTGGAAGTGGAGACTTCGCTAAATCATTGACAATTAGGCTTATCAGATGTGGGTACCATGTGGTCATAGGAAGCAGAAACCCTAAACTTGCTGCCGAATTCTTTCCCCATGTGGTTGATGTCACTCACCATGAAGATGCAGTAGCAAAAACAAACATAATTTTTGTAGCCATACACAGAGAACATTATGCCTCTTTGTGGGACCTCAAGCATTTACTCGCTGGTAAAATTCTGGTTGATGTCAGCAATAATACAAGAGTAGACCAATATCCGGACTCCAATGCAGAGTATTTGGCATCACTTTTCCCAGATTCCCTCGTTGTCAAAGGATTTAATGTTGTTTCAGCGTGGGCACTGCAGTTAGGACCAAAGGATGCCAGCAGACAGGTAAACGTTGTATTTGTATTAATTTGACTAATTAATTTAACTTGCTTGTAAGATGAAAATGACAGGAACTGAATGTAAGCAGCCAGAACTCATGGGATTCATCCTGCCTGACTACCTAAAATGTTGGGCCTTTAGTTTAAGTTTTAGTAGCCAACAAAACTTTCAGAGTGTAGTTCACCCCACGGTAAAACATACAGAGTAAGTGGTCCAGATTGTCCCCTGGGATGCCTGTTTATCTTTAAAGATTGCAGAGGAAATGTGCATACTAGCTTAGACTAGACAGCTGACCTTTAGATGACTACAAACGGAGGAGGAGGGGTAGGTCTTAATGTCTTCTACGGGAATTATGTTAATTTTTATATTTATGCTCTATACAAGAATAGGGATGGTCTTTCCTAGTATATTTTAGTTTCAGTATTCGCTTACATAGGGTGAACTAATGAAAGAGGTGCACAGAAATCTCAGGTCCCGATCCCAGGGCTCAGGAGTCAGCTGTTCTAAAAATGCTTGCATTCAATGTAACAGCAAAGTGAATGAAAAAAATTATCTAGCTTTTCAAATGCCCCAAGATCATAAATATAAGGAAACAGAAGGAGGCACATATGTTTCTAAGCTATCACTCATTTGATGCCGGACTGCTTGGGAACATCATGTTCAAATTCCTTTCCAGTATGTCCCCCAAATCCATCCTTGCATGTAGAAAAGGCAGCTTTATGTTTTTTATGCTTTGCTGAAGTGATACAAAGGATTTAAGCCTATGCAAGAAACCAGTCCTTCACAACTTCATGGACTCTGAGAAATGCATGAGAAATGACTGGTGTAACATGAACTACTGGAGACTAAATTGAGTTTTCCGGCACTTCAGGTAGATTTTAATTGGAATGCAACTGATACAGAATTAGCATAATTTAAAAATTAACCTCACCATACTATTTTTATCCCCTTTCAGAATAGCACTGTGCTATAAGTAGTTAACTTCTGTCAGAACTGATCATGTTTGTTCAAATGTGGATGATCAGCAGTGTTGGGCAAACTATAGCCCACTGTAAATTTTAAAGTACTTTGTAGCAGTGCATTTCTTTCACTCTGTAATAAACTAGTAGGAGGAGTTTTTATTTGGCTACTCATTTTTGTCTATTGAACATTCAATTTTTGTGGAAATCTGGATTGTGAAATTAAGCTAAAATTGTTATACATGGAGAGATGACAGTTCTCTGCTTTGCATTCTGTTTATGGTACAGCTGTTTTACGGTCATCATTCAAGATTCCTGTATTTTTGAAAGAGTTGGTTTTCTGAAATGCTTTTAGCCATTGTTTCAAGTTCAATCCATTCCTGTAGACATTTCGGGGGGTGGGAGGGGTGGTTCATTGTGCAGATTCCCAGGGCATGCCACATTATTAACTCCAAGAAAAAGTCAATTTTGTTTGGTTATTCTGTTGCTAAATTGGTGTTTGTATTTTCACTTTGGGTGGATTTGTAGATGGTTTTATTCTCATCACGATGATATAAAACTGGAATAAGAGTGTACGGTTTTAGCAGTAGTGCTGCAGTTTTGTCCTGGAGGCCCTTAAGGGGTTTTTGTGCTTGGGTTTCTTTTTTTACCTTTGACTCTGACTACAGACAATATACTTGACTTTCTTAACAGGTCTATATATGCAGTAACAATGTTCAGGCTCGCCATCAAGTTATTGAGCTTGCTCGTCAGCTCAGTTTTATTCCTATTGATTTCGGGGCATTGTCATCTTCAAGAGAGATTGAAAATTTACCTCTGCGACTGTTCACGCTGTGGAAGGGGCCTGTAGTGATTGCCATTAGCCTGGCAACGTTTTTCTTCATCTATTCCTTCGTCAGGGATGTAATCCATCCGTACATGAGAAATCAGCAGAGTGACTTTTACAAGATCCCTATTGAGATTGTGAACAAGACTCTGCCAGTTGTTGCCATCACTTTACTCTCTCTAGTGTATTTATCTGGACTTATTGCAGCAGCTTACCAGCTTTACTATGGTACTAAGTATAGGCGATTTCCACCTTGGCTGGACAACTGGCTTCAGTGTCGAAAGCAGCTTGGCCTGCTCAGTTTTTTCTTTGCAACAGTGCATGTGGCGTACAGCCTCTGCTTGCCTATGAGGAGGTCGGAGCGATACTTATTCCTCAATATGGCATATCAACAGGTAAGACAGTCTTTGGTTCAGTAAGCCAGAAATGCCTCGGCTGTACGCATGTGGCTCCTGAATACAATATATATGTTTTCTTAATCTGTTCCACTGTTTTCAGCAGAGAATGTTAGAGGTTATCTTATGTATAGCTAATGCTGAGTAAGAAGGGAGACTAAAAGAAACATCTACGCGTTGTGCTCACCTCGTGGGTCAAGCTGCAGTCAAGTTTGTGTGGTAGGGGGAATCGAGGATGTGTCCTACTTAAATCCCTGATAGTAATATACACAAGGAGAATGTAGGATAGACAGGATAAAAGCAACTGCAAGAAAATTCTGAGTTTCTGAGGTATGTATACTATGTATACTTAACATATGGGGGAAGTATGTATATCGTAAGTGCATTTACAAGTGTGAAAAAAGTATAAGGGTAGATTCTTAATAATGCTTACAGATGTTTACAAAATGAAAATGCTGTTACTTTGTAATATTTTGGACCAGTGGTAAAAAATTTTATTCTTTAAAAAATCTTTGAACATCATCTGTTACAGGCAATAGAAATTTATTTACAGTTCCCAAGAGCAATTGGTCTTGCATAACCCTGAAACAACCTCTGACAAATCTGGCGTCCTTTAGAAGAGGGTCTGATGCTCCTGTACATCACTGAGGTAGCTTATTGTCACCTTTAAAGTGACAGAAAAGCAGCATTGCCATTCAGCACATAAAATCTGCAGGAAAGAGAGATGTTATGGAACAGAAAAAAAAGAAAATTAAGGAGATCAAATCACGTGGAACAACTTAACAGGGACTGGGTCCACAAATTCTAAAAGGGCTAGCATGAAAAATCAACCTTAAGAGAAAGGCAGGAAGAACAAAACTACAGAAGGCAGCAAGAAACTGTAATTATTCACACTTAGTAAAGAACCTGCTGATGGTTTTACTAAGGAATTATCTTGGTTTTAATAATATTGTAAAGCTCTCACTTGCTAATACTCCAAATGAACCTCTTTTCAGACATGACATATCACAATAGTTCGCCTGAAAGTGGAGAAATAATTGAATATCCAAGCCTCTTAATTGTTAAGGAGCTGAGTTTTTTCTTTTTTCTGGTACAGCTCTCTAACAAGAAATCTCTCGGACGTATCTGGTGTTAACAGTGAAAGAGGCAAAATAACTTGGACTCAGCATACAGAGCTGAAGCAAAAACAGGAAATGATGCTAAATTATTTCTAAATGTAACAAACTAAAAACAGATTACAGGTTTACACAATTTATGTTACAGAATTTAAGTTTCCAGGGTCTGAAGAACACAACTACTTTTCTACAGTATACAGGAATGCGCAGATTTATCTGTTTTTATAACATAATTGTTACAAATGCTATATAACGTTACATTTTCTTTTAACAACTCATCTAAGTTTCCATGTTTAACATATTTTTAATCAAACAAGAGCCAATACCAGCAGTAAGGAAATAGTTATTTTTCTCCAAGACATGAGGAAACCTCTGAAATATTTGACCCCATTTTATAGTTGTCCTATGACTGTAGATATTTACTTAGCAAAATAACTTCTGTTGATATTTTAAATATTCTGTAGAATAAAATGCTTCTTTTCTGCCCTTTCATCAGGTTCATACAAATGTTGAAAATTCTTGGAATGAAGAAGAAGTGTGGCGAATTGAAATGTATATCTCCTTTGGAATAATGAGCCTTGGATTGCTTTCTTTGCTGGCAGTAACTTCCATCCCTTCAGTAAACAGTACCTTAAACTGGAGAGAGTTCAGTTTTATTCAGGTGTGTTACTTTTTAAATAAAGGGGGTTTAACAAGAATTCCTTGATGATGATCATGATGATGATGATGATCATGAACAAAAGCACTTTGCAACATGATGAGTGCTTTGTTTTTTTTCCTCTCTCTGGTAAGTTAATAAAGGCAACATGTCCTTACAGGTCATTAGCATGAAGGCACACTAAGCATTTCTTGAGTGCTATAATAGGAATTTGCATTTTATACTTCTTGGTCTTAAATAACCAACATAGCTAAGATCAAGTGAGCACTAATCTATTCCTTTTCCATTGTTAGAATTTCTTCCTAAATTCAAATAAGATAAATTTGGACAAACTCGCTAAAGGCGATGATACTGATGAGATAATACTATATGTAGATGCACACAACTGTTAAAACTGAAAACTTAATTTGCCCTGCCAGATTCTTCTTGCACAGCCCCCTGACAGCTGTAGTGTCATTGATTCAGTTTTGCTTCCCCTCCACTGTGTGGGAATTAATACAGCTCTCAACTACATTATTCCCAGTAGCTGAAAATACCAATTAGTAAATTACGAAGCTTTGTTTATTAAAAGCAGAGGCGTTTCCAGGTCCTGGCATGCCTTCCTCAAATAACTACAGCAGACAGACCTAACTGGCATAAAATACTGAGAAATACAGACTTTAATAAACAACTTAATGTTTGCTTCCAAACAAAATTGCCATTAGTTTTAGGCAGCAGTCAGTGACAAGAAATTCTATTAGAATTCAGTCCTGTGATAAATTTCCTAAGTGTGTACATACAGTTTTGGGTTTTGTTATGTTCTGTTTTGTTCTCCGACTTTTGATTCAGTACTCTAGTATTAACTCAGTTACTTCTGATTCACATTTTTTTCAACAAAGCCACTGTAATAATACTGCCTAATCATTAATCCTGTCACTCTTTACAAATCCCTTCCTTCAGAAAACAGCCACTGACTTTGCTGTTCAGGGTTTGAGTTGTACTTCATAATTTACAGATGTTTTAAAGAGAGTGATGGGGAACACTTCTTTGGCAGTAGTTGTCAGAGGTCTTCTGCTGGTAAAGTAATGTCTTCCCTTCCCCTAGGGCTTGCCTTGGTGGAACACTCCAGGTGGGCCTACAAAAAGTTTGCTGAAAAATTTTTCAAATTAGAGTTCCCCTGACAGAACTGTTAATTCTTGCTTATGTTTTTGAGCCTTCAGAGGGAGTAAATACCCATTTTGTATTGTTACAACATCCCTGCCATCCAAAGGTCTTTGTGCAGGGACAGTAGTACTGCTGTTTGGTGATGTAAAATGTTAGTGCAAAAGGGGAAAAAGACGTATTCACTCTTGTGTGAGGTGATGCCTTTATCCAGTAATGACTTCCAGGCACAAACCCAACATTTGTGTCTTATTTTTCCTTACTCAAATTTCCAAATTTAGGCTTGTGTGACCGAGTAAAAACCATACAATAATCACATAGGGATGTGTCTACAAGGGTGTTTTTTATTGTGTCATATTTACTGCAGTTATTTCCACTGCAAATACAGTCAAAATGGTTTCAAATTTAAATAATTATGATTTAATGAATAATCTGTGAGTATTTTAAAGAATTTGATTGGGAACAAGTTGTTTGCTCTGGAGGTATGTTACAGTTGATACTGCATTACATGCTGAAGAGAACTGGTATT
This sequence comes from Limosa lapponica baueri, assembly GCA_002844005.1. Taxonomy (NCBI): domain Eukaryota; kingdom Metazoa; phylum Chordata; class Aves; order Charadriiformes; family Scolopacidae; genus Limosa; species Limosa lapponica. The sequence continues at coordinate 69,212 of KZ505845.1, forward strand.
GGTAATTAATTATGATCATTTGCAATTTTTAATCACAAAAAATATTCAACTACTAAAAATTTCCTTAAAGATCATTAAAGGTACTTTACTTTGTCATAAATTACTTTTAGGATATAGGTTGTTCTTCATTTAGTTACTTGTTCTTCAAAAAAGTCCTCTTGCTGTATTCAGTCAGAAGACAGACTTTCAGTGATCCCTCGCTAAAGTAAAAGGAGTCTGCATGTCTGCACAAGCTTCATTGTACCCAGTGTGCAAGTAGAACAGCTAAAACAACATAATACTTACTGTCTTTTATATTTTTTCTTCTACTGAAATGCAATATGTTGAAGAGAATTTGAACTTAATTTTCTCAATCTTCTCTAAGCCCGGGGGGCAAACAGTAGAACTGGGGACAACAGTAGCCTGTCATCTCAATGCTGCTTTTTTTTAGCTGGGAAAAGCAGTATGTCTGTAGCTTTAGTCCACAATCTCACATGATTTGCCACAATAATTGCTGAATTTGTTTTGCATCTGACAGATGAAGAATCAGTCAGTGAGCACACTCAGACAGTTTCTCACCTCAGCGCTTCCCACTGAGAACATACTATTGCTTGCTCTGAGTAAATACAGTTTATCTTAGTTTGCTCTTAGTAAATACAGTGTCTTAGTAAATACAGTTTCATCAAAATAAGGGTCTGGCCTCTTCTAAAGAGTTTTACCTCTAAAACATACTCAGTCTTGAGTCCTACTAGGAAAATCTGAGTTTAGGATTAACAAATTATTAGCATATACAGTATAGACTATTTTCTACCCTTGCTCCAGATGAGCCCAGAGCAGAATCTCCCCTACCTACGGTGGTTCAAACAAATCTCCTACAGTCTTCCTAATACTGTAAAGAAACTCCAGTTGTGAATGCTTTTCACAGAATCACAGAATGATACGGGGTTGGAAGGGACCTCTGGAGATCATCTAATCCACCCCCTTGCCAAAGCAGGTCCACCCAGAGCAGGT
>KZ505845.1:70578-85700 GCA_002844005.1 Limosa lapponica baueri
CAGCAGTTCCCTGTCCTTCTGGAACTGGGGAGCCCAGAACTGGACCCAGTGCTCCAGATGGGGCCTCCCCAGGGCAGAGCAGAGGGGCAGGATGACCTCCCTCCACCTGCTGGTCACACTCTTCTTGATGCCTCCCAGGCTGCCATTGGCCTTCTTGGCCACAAGGGCACATTGCTGGCTCGTGGACATCCTGTTGTCCACCAGGACTCCCAGGTCTTTTTTCTCAGAGCTGCTCTCCAGCAGGTCAGCCCCCAACCTGTCCTGGTGCAGGGGGTAATTCCTCCCCAGGTGCAGCACCCTACACTTGCCCTTGTTGAAGTTCATCAGGTTCCTCTCTGCCCAACTCTCCAGCCTGTCCACGTCTCACTGGATGGTGGCACAGCCTTCTGGGGTGTCAGCCACCCCTCCCAGTTTTGTGTCATCAGCAAACTTGCTGAGGGGACATTCCATCCCTTCATCCAGGACATTGATGAATATATTGAAGGGGACTGGACCCAGTACCGACCTCTGGGGAACACCACTTGTTATGGACCTCCAACTAGATTCTGTGCCACTAATCACAACCCTCTGAGCTCTGTCTTTCAGCCAGTTTTCAGTCCACCTCACTGTCCATTCATCTAACCCACACTTCCTAAACTTACCTATGAGGATGCTGTGGGAGATTGTGTCAAAAGCCTCATTGAAGTCAAGGTCGACAATGTCCACCACCCTCCCCTCATCTATCCATCCAGTCATGCCATCATAGAAGGCTATCAGGTTAGTCAGACATGACTTCCCCTTGGTCAATCCGTGTTGACTACTTCTGATAGCTTTCTTTTCCTCCATATGCTTTGAGATGACGCCCAGAACGAGCCATTCCCTCATCTTTCCAGGGATGGAGGTGAGGCTGACCAGCCTGTAGTTTCCCGGGTCCTCCTTCTTGCCCTTTTTGAAGACTGGGATGGCGTTGGCTTTCCTCCAGTCCTCGGGAACCTCGCCTGTTCTCCAGGACCTTTCAAAGATGATGGAGAGCGGCGCAGCAATGAGTTCTGCCAGCTCCCTCAGCGCTCGTGGGTGCATCCCATCAGAACAATGATTTCTTTTTGCCCAGAAATCATTGCTGTTTTGGATATCCCCAAGTATTTTGGAGATGCCTCCATCTTACCTAGCCTGGTTTCACAGCATAGGTGTCAGCAGCCCCAAAAATTCCAGTCTGCTTGATCAAGGGAAAAGGACTTTGAGAGGAGAAGCAGTGCAGGCTCCTCTCATACCTTCAAAGTATGAATATGAATTAAGTGAGTTATGAGAAGGTTGAATAGCGATGCTAAAGGAATTTACTGTGTCAGCCCTACCAGGAGCTGAGACCAGCAGAAAATTTGGAGTTGCTGCAGTACAGAGCTGACCACTGTACAAAGCAAATACTTGATTACTTCATCATGATTCAGAGGGAAACACTCATAACATTCAGATGGAGGAGCCACAGAACCAGACAGTGATGAAGAGTTTGCTCAGTAGAAGATCCTAGATGACAGAAACTTTGCAGGCATCTTAACATGACCCAGTGTTGGAGCTTACTGCATAAAGAAGCAGGGAAGAAGCTGGTGCTGATAAACCAATGCATGGGTTTTCTTAAACGCCACTTCAGCACTCTCTGCTTCTAAACGTATTTGGATAAGGAACAAAGGTAGACATGGGCAAGAAATAAAAAAAAAATTGTGTTTTGCCAGAGCAGGCAAAATAACTAGCCTAAATCAACACACTGCAAACAGAAAAAGACATTAATTAAAAGCAGTCCTTGGGTGTTCACATAAAATCCATGGAAATGGAGAATGCTGTCTGCAAGCAGTGCTGCACTGCGTCCTTTAGTCTTCTGAAGGAAGTTAAACTGTAAATGTATAATGTAAGCATAAATGACTACCGCTTTTGTTTTCCAGTCTAAGAGTTCAGCTCCAAAGCACATCACTCAAAGTGGCAATGGACAGAGCAGGCTGGCTTTGAAAGCTGAGCTTTAATGTTTCTTAGCAAAAATCAGTGCAAATCTGCTTTGCATAGTAGGAGGCCAATCTTTTTGTAGACATTCCTTTTGTCTAATAATACAGTCCTATAGTTTTTTGGAGACAATGTTAGTAAAACTTTTCTTTCACACACACTTTGAGGAAGGCCTACCGTGCCTTGGTTCTCCCACAGGAACAGGATACTTTTCCCCTGAAGTAAAGAAGGATGAGGCCTGAGTATTTAGCAAATTTATGGGTTAGATCCCAGTCAGAATTGCTACAGCCTGTTTATAACTTTAGCAATATCCTGTTTCTGGCAGAATCTGAAGTATACCTTGCATAACCATAGGCTTTGGAAAATACCTTTTGTATGTATGCTTGGAACTACTCAACCATTACGAAGGTAGAAATTCCTGAAGCAGATTGTCCCACAGCAGATTTGTGTCTCTATATATGTACATCTTCCTGGTAACATTCGTTTTAGGGACTTTTCTCCTGCATCTTTTCCACTCCTCTAACACTTTTTTTTTTCCTTTACCCCAAACAATGCCAGTTTGTCCAGTTAATCAGTGGCCTTGTCTGGGAATCTCCCACATTGGCCAAAAACTGGCTTTGAGAAGGAAGGAAAAGAAACAAAACAGGGAAGACTTAGAGAAGAGCTAAAAGATTGGAGAGTCCGTAGGAAATGTGCTAATCTATGACTCAGCTTCCAGGAAACACAGTATTATGGAAGATAAGGAGGCAAAGCAACCAAAGGTGTTCTTTCCCTTTTCCCAGCAGCCATCCTAGAGCCTAGTCGGAGGGTTCCCAATACTTACAACTGATATTGCTACTCACTCACCAATGCGAATTTACCAGTGAAGGAAAAATATCCCTTCTTGCTGCTTTCAAAAGGCCTTTGCTCTTAAAGAAGTTAGCATCTTGTGCCTCTCCTGGCCTCCCTGTGGTAACACCAGTGTAAGTGATCTTCCAGCTCTTGTAGACATATTCATCCCTTTCTTTTTGTGTCTTAAGAAGCCAGGAAAGGATGACAGAAATGCAATATGTATAATCCATCTGAAGCACCACAACATTTCAGGAAATCTGTTGTCTTTAATTCCTGTATTCCATCGTCCACATAGTCTAGTCATAAACCTGTGCACAAGAAAATAACCTTGCATACCTGAATGATAGCACGTCTCTCACCTTTCCAATATTAAACAGATTGCTTTCTAGCAATTGATAACTTCCACAGCACAATCATAAGTTATTTCTTAATAATTGAAGCATCTTTCCTGTTAACATCCATAGGGGTGGTCAACTTTGGAATATGACTTTCTGACACTACCACTGGCCGACTTGTAGTATGATCCAGTGCTACCAACTGATTTTATTTTTACTGTTCACCTGCCCAACAGTATTCCCGCTCTAGCTAATGTCTTTTTGTCCAACCCTGCTTCAGTCAGTTCTGAGTTTCCTCATTTTGCTACTGTGCAGCCATTACTGTAGTCTTTGAACATTTTCAGATACAGAAAAATCAAGTCTTTGAAACAAACACAGAAGTTTTGTACTGGCACAGCCTCCAGCAGTGGGGTTTTACTGAACTGGAAAAGGCAGCCAGTCTTGCTCGTACTTCTAGAAAAGTCATTGACAGTATCTGCAACCTGGGATAAATGCTCTTAATTGCACTTTCTAGTGCAGATCTGCCCTGACTAAACAAGCCACAGACTGTAGAACGCTAAGCTGTGTGGAGGACATCCTCTTTCTAGCTAAGTGGTGGTGTTACTGTCAAAAGTACAGCACAGAAATACAGCAAATAAGGGCCTGGTAGAAGAAAATACCATCAGTAGCTAACAGAAGCTCCTATAGGAGCATCGTTGTTGTCAGATTTTTAGATGAGTGGTTTATATGGTCCAGTACATACCGGCACATGCCCTACCAACACTTCAAAGAAGCATATGGCAACTTTTCACAGGGCAAAAAACCACCCAGCTTAATAGAGGTGCATCATATGTTTTTAATGTCCTTGTGCTGTTAGTTCTAAATGTACTGATAAATGCACTTCTTAGCTTCTATTTTAACCATTAAAATGAAAGACATACATAATTGTCTCAAAACTGTTGTTTGCAGATGGAATTTAAATAAGCATTAAAAACTTTTTATATAAGTCTATATAACATTTCCTTCTTTTTTCTTTTTCAAGAGTTGTTAATAGTTCTCAGAAGTAAGCCTGATGAGGAAATAGGGGATGTGATTCACTTGTGCCCTTTTCTCTGCTGGCAGTGATATAAGAGCAGTGAATTCAGGAAGGTCGTACTGGCAAAAATCTGCAATAACATATCCAAACATCAGATTTTATAGTATTGTTTTGCTGCCCAGATTTCTTACCAGATCTTCCGTTCAGATACTGCATATGCCATTTTCATATCCACAGGTGGTCGTCTGATTGTTCTGTTTCTTATGAGATATTTTTGGAGCAAATTGTTCTTTTCAAAAAAAAGGGTGCAGCACATCTAAAACATACTAATTTGGCTCTGAAACCATTAGCAAAAAAATACATAAACATTGACAAGTTAAAAAACATGGTACCAACTCTAGAAATTAACAAAAGTATTTTCCTTTTTATAACATTATATCTGTGAATCCTTGAAAACAGTATTTTCTCAGACATTCTCCTTTCCCTAGAAAGTGGTTAATCTTGAAGTAGAAAGAATTAATTCTTTCACCAACTATTACAGTACCTTAGCCTAAGCATTTTTCTTTGCCTCTCTGTTTACTGGAATTAAACCAAAACTTGGTAGCCAGTTACCTTTCTTAATATTTATTCTCTGTTTTGATTATTTTCTACAAATATTTCCCAGCCAAGTTATTTATTACATCAGTTTTGGCCAAAAAGAGGTTTTCTCCATTTGATCACCACCAAAATTCAAAGCGTAGTAGTCTGGTTTTTACCATGGTTTGGGAAAGTCAAGGTTAATACATTTAACTCAAGTCTGCAGAGCAATACAAATACAGGATTGTTAAAAGGGTAGATTCACAGAAATTATCCCTGTTAGCACTACCTTCTGTGGCATACTCTAGGTTACACGGTAAGAGGTCCTCTGCAGAGTGCTGTGGGAACCTTCTACTTCACGTTTCATCCAGCACTATCTGTTTATCGTAAACTGCATTGTTGCCTTGTGCCATCGTGCCCAAGTCCTGCAGTCCCGATATTCCCATTAACCAGTAGGCAACAGCTGACACAGAAAGGTAAGGGATGGTCTATGCGAACTTCAGACAGGTGGATGTTAACCATTGTGAGGAAACTCCACCTCTCAGAGTGATAAAAATATGGAGTATTAGGCCCAGATCTCTTCCAATTGCATTGTTCCATAATCATGAACGTTGGAAGTGATCTACCCTCATAGTTAAGAAACGGAACTTAATTTCCAGCGACAAATGATGTTGTTCCAGTTACTTCACTGGGATTGTTCCCTATGCGCATACATATCCTTGACTTCCATTACTCAGAATTTGGGCAAACATCATCTTCATTTCAGCTTTGACTAAGGCCTGCAGATGCTAGCAGAAGAGATATGTTGAATATCAGTGTTCAGTTCAGTCTGTAGTTTTCAGAACATGTGAACTTAAAATCACATATTGCTAATTTAAAATAGTGTATAGGTAAGAGATTCTGATATGCTGTCTAACAGAAATGTTAAAAGAATGGGTTAGAGCTGTCAGATGAAGGACCAAGTACTATTATCTCTTCTTTTTTCCGTTTTCTCTTTTTTCAAAGTCTACACTTGGATATGTTGCTCTGCTCATAAGTACTTTCCATGTACTGATTTATGGATGGAAAAGAGCTTTTGAAGAAGAGTATTACAGATTTTATACACCACCAAATTTTGTCCTTGCCCTCGTTCTGCCTTCCATTGTAATTCTCGGTAAGATCATTTTACTTTTGCCATGTGTAAGTAGGAAACTGAGGAGAATTCGAAGAGGATGGGAGAAAAGCCATGTTATAGAAGAAGCAAGTGGGTCTGTTCCACATCTCTCCCCGGAAAGGATAACTGTGATGTGATGATAGACTAATATTTGTCAGCACTGTTACAGATGTTTGGGTGGTGTTTTTTGGTCACAAACTTTTATTTTTAGGAGTTTAGTAGAGTCACTGTGGACTTGCTTGGCATATAGTACAAGCTCTCAACCAAACTATGAGAAACTTATAACTAGAAGACTACTACTTCAGATAACTACAAAAATGTTTTTGTTTTGAATTACAGAGGGCAGAGGATTACGAAATCAGAATTTTTTAATGCTCCTTTGCACAGTTATATCACAACAGTATTTTATCATAATCATGCTTTCCATACAGACTTAGACTGTATGTGTCAGAGTGCTGTTTATTAACACCGCATTTTCTGGGCAGTGTTTCTTTTATTAAAACCATACTTCCGGGTTAGTGAGTTCAGAATATAGACTAATAGGTTTAATAATATAGGAAATAATCATGTTTTGAAACAAATTAATTTGTAATGATGTATTGCACATGTACAGTATATTTATTTGTGTGTGGCTTTACACCATTCCATGATTTGAATATGCAAAACCAGTTTCAATAATGGTGTAATTGTACATCTTGTAAGCAAATGATATTGTACTAAAAGGGTCGGTTTTTTCAAAGTATCACATAGAATTTTAGACCTTTGGCATATCTTTATTTCCATACATCGTATAATGAAAATTCAGAAGTATTACACATGTATAGAAAGACTTGCAGATTATGTGTGCAAGCAACTAGGTTTTTATTTTAGAATTATTTCAAAATATTAAAAAATATTTTAAAACAAAAAACCAAACTGAGAAATCTGCAACAATAAAAATCCATTTTCACTGTGAGACTTCCAGTATGTTGTTACAACAGGGAAGCATCACAGTACTCATGTTCTATATGTTTCTACACTGGAGTTTCAGTTATTATGCATGAATTTCCCAGAGTCTGTCTTAAATTCTTAGTAATTATTTTGTGCAAATCCAATCTTCTATTTTTATATAAAAGTCTTACTTTTACAGCAAGTGTCTCTGGGGTATGCCTGAATTTTTGAGAAGCAAAATTAATATTCTTATACTTAAAAATGAATTTATCTCTGAAACTTGACATTTGCGTTTCCTGTGGGATTCAAAAGAACGTTCACAGTTATTTATTACTACTGCTTTTTCAGGTTCTACTCTTCTCTAAAAAAATAAGCCAAACTCAACTCGTACCTTCAGGCTAGTCCTAATTAGCAAAACCTTTATTTCAGTGAATCAGAATGTGTATTTGGTCCTAATTTTCTTTACTTGTATGAAATTATATTTTTCTTATCTATATTTGCACTGTTTAGGATCTCTGACTTATCTTAGCTGAACCTTCACTTATTATTTATTCCTTTGAAGAATTTGTCATCGATAAGATACATCAGACATACGCAGTACTTACTGAAGCTTGAATTTATCCTTAAACATCGCTAGTCCTGTAAATCTCATTAACTCTATTTGTAATGAAACCAACAGCTCCACAGAACAAGAAGAATCTAGAATGAAACTCTGCCCTCAGTTACCCCATCCTAAACCTAAAGAGTTCATGTTAGTTGTTCTTAATTCCATTTCAAATTCAAAAAATCTACAACAGTTTTAATTTCCTTGTAGTATCCATATTCTCTAAAATTACCCATTGAGCCTGTGTACATTCCAGGTTTGTTGTAAATAAAGAGACAGTTAAACTTGCTTTCATTTTAAGCATTCAAATCTAGAGATGAAAAATAAAATATTTGTATGATTTTTTTCCAGAATGAAAGCATTTCTAATGTGTCTTTAAACATGTTTTGTATTGAATGAGAGGTCAGTGAGTTCTCTTTGAAAATGTAGGTTTGTGAAAACATTTTACTGAAAAAAAAAATCAACTATATTTAATCAGTTTCAACAGAAATTTGAGAAGTTTTTTTCAGTTCACAAATTTTCAATTTCAAATAGTTGGAAAACTCAGTTTTATCCTCCTTTTTTAGCTTCCAGGGGGAGAAGCAATTGGAGAGAGAAAACTCATTTTATTTCACCATTTTTTGAAAGGTAAACAATAATAACAGCTGTAATTGGTCAGACTAAGGTCTTTGAGACTTGGCATATGTCCAATGATTCTTCTTCTGACATAACCTCTCAGCTTCTTGAAAATCAGTAATTTAGGACTTATTTGAGGCTGGTGCTGCCTCTGAACTATTATAATTAATACCTACTTCCTCTAAAAATTTATCGAACTTTTTTAGAAATGTGAGACATTCCCAGTTTTTTACAGGAAAAGGAAAGGTGGAAGGGGAAAAAAATGTTTCATAAATCTATCAAATTTTTAGGAAAAGTTTGCATTCTTTCTTTTTTCCAGAAACAAGTCAGTCAGTTTCAAGGTACTAATTTTATTGTCCCTCCTCCCATGCGTAGATGTTTCAGTGATTCTTGAGGGGATACACAAGTACAATTTTATTTTATCAAACATTAAGTGAAAAACTGTCATTGTTTGACAGGAGCATACACTACACAAATGAGATTTTCACATAAAAATGAAGAACAATTGGCAATTGCAATTTCTAACTTACTTTGTCTGTCTGCTAAATATATTCCGATACAGAAAGCTGTATTTTTCAAAAGGCTTTGCAGAATTATATGTAACAATTTCCTGGCCTGATTCCTATTCTGTTATTGCAAAGGGAAACCACAAAAGCTTGGGCATTTGTGCTTCAATCCTTTAAATAAAATTAATTTTAAAAATCTTAGAATACACAAAGTCTTGGAGAATTTTAATGGGATAATTACCATGCTACATCCTACACCAATCCTGTAAACAAAACCTGATTAAAATGACTAGAATGGGATGGTTCAACTGAGAGCAGATTTTCATACCCCTGAACAAATTTAGGGCAGAAACCATTGCTGTTGACAATCTGATTATAGTTCAAAATTAAATATGCTGCATTTATTTTATAGTAATTCTACACTTCTATAGAATATGTAATTAACATTCATGTTCCCTACAATTATCTAATTCATTTGATGCAATAGTGATAATGTTACAGAAATAAAATACTGTACTAATGGAAAATTGCTGTCAAAGTCCACATTATTGTATCTAATGCAATCACTGACAGTATCTACAGAAATGTATTGGCCCACTTTCCTATGCAAAAAAGTTATTTCATCATTAAATTCCTTCAAGAATGTTTAAACTGTTAAATTTTGAACTGCCAAAGGTGTCTAGAGAGAATAATGATGTGTTGTTCCTTTTTTCAAACTGTGTGTGTAGAAAATTAAAAATGTGTGTTGATTTTATAAGTTACTTGAAAGGTTGAAATATTAAAGTATTAATAAATAGTTTATATTTTTAGATCAAATATATGAAGGCATTTTGTGAAATATTTGTACTACAAAACGACGTATGGTTTCCCGTTAGGCCGTGTATTTACTTTTAACTGGAATAACAAGTTGACTTGTGGTTTAATATTTTGTAGTGTTCTTTTAGGACCAATTCACTCTAACAACCCACTGTTAAGTCTGAACGTCAAGTGACACTCACGCATTCGCTACACGTTAGGTATCGCATAATGCATACGTTTCATTCTATAGAAGAACTCACATTAGGACTTCTCATCTGAAAAAGACCTGAGGCTGCAAGTTTAGTTTCAATTGCCTCAATATAAACAACTAAATTAATTTAGATGTCTTAGTTACTTAGTAGAATAAATACATATTTGGAGGAATAGCCTGCTATAAAAATATTTTTGTGTAGCTTTATATAAATTACTTACTGCCTATTGAAAAATGAATAATGAAATAAACTTCATTTCTCTTCATTACTGTTCAGTGAAAAAAACCCTAGTGCTTAATATTTAACATAGAACTGTACACATCATATTAGAAAACAGAGACCTCTGTATTTAGCAACAGCTTTTTTGTTTTCTATGGATATTAAGGAATTCTTTCTTAACATTGTCTAAGTACAGTTCTATTACAGGTTCCATATGTGTCTTTAATTTTACCTTACAATTCTATTAACTGTGGCAACTATGTGCAAGTTAATTAATACCTACGTTCTTGAATTATTTAGAGATTAATTGTTTTGTAATTATTTTACAAGTTCTTTGCGTATCTAGCTTGTGGTAATGGTTACTGTGAATTGGTGCCACGGTTAACTTTTTGTTCCAATATTGTGCTTTATATGCTGTGCCAACACGAGAAAGTACATTTATATTTTTATTTGACATTAATTGCCTATAAAATAGTGTGTCTGTGTTTGTGTGTCTATATGTTATTAGGTATACATGCTGCCCAACTAGCACTAAGGGAAATGATTAATTAATATAAGGCAATGAATTCCCAAGAGGCTATACATTTCACAGATATGAATATAGTTAGGAAACAGCTTTCCTCTGAATGTGAAGATTTGCTCTGAAAGTTAGATGTATCAGGTGCATAAAAATTAGACAAATTGAGTTTTTCAGTACGGTATTTTCACATACGCAGTGGTTATGGATGTGTGCGCATAGTTCCTTTCAGACAGTGCATCTGGTAATACACAAGGTTTTTATTTCTTGGCTGTTCATCCTGTAGGATTTTCTATCAATGTAAGGAGTAATGTTGCAGTACTGATATTGTATCAGTATATGATACTGCTTGAATTAATTAGATTACAGCCTTTAAAATAAGTGACACATTGAAATGACTTGGACAATGATCTCTGTATTATCTCTTGTTTCTCACACCTTGCTGGTAGTGTCTCGCAGTGAGCATAGTATGTCTCCCATGTGCAATATTCTCTTTGTACTTGTGTTTGTCAATTTGTTTGTGCTGTCTCTCTGAACAGGGCTATTATAAATTATTAGTAATGCTTTTATCTATTTTTCCATATACTGTGTTTTACACAAAAATCAATAAAAATCTGTGTCAGGTATTTGGCTTTTTCTTCTGTGCTTATGCATAATAAATTTTAGCTTGCTTATCTTTATAATATATGTATGCTCTGATCAACATCTCTGAGAGGTAGAACTTGAATGCAAGTTCATAAAAAAAATTCTAAAGAGCAATTTGTTTGTTTTGCAATGGCTGGATAACAGGTATTTCACTCAGACATACTGGAGAGCTATATCCCATATCCTTCTGTAAGGTATTCACCATTTTTTTTCAGAACACAGAGGGAACACTACAGTACTAGCCGCGTATATTCAGTGCACTTCTCCTACAGCAAACAAAAAGTTTGGCAAAAGTGAGACTGCTAGGCACAAGTAAGTTTGCCAAGTGGAGACGCTCTTCCTGTTTGGTTGTGTGTGTGAGAAAGCATTGCTGTTTAGATGAGAAAAACAGGTGAACCACTTTGCAATCCTTCATTTGGAAATACGTAACTTTTTTCCAAAGAGGCTTATGCCAACATAAGTGGAAAGAGGAAAAGAATACGGGAGGTGAAATCCTGCTTAGCTGGAGGTCAGCACCATAAGCTATTCTGAGTTCAGAGAAGTCAAGATGCATGAGTCAGTGAAGCTGGCTGGATTCGCACTGCTTTTGCATTCAGTTACATAGTCTGCCCAGAGTCCCAGATGGAATTGAGGTATTTTTTAAATTCAAAATATTTAATATGCATTTGTGCCATGCCTGATGTAACAGTAACAGTTTGGTCCTTGAAGTCTGTCTTTTCTTAGTTTTTTTTTTAAATCTCACCCTGTTTCTCTGTATCACGGTGCTTATTTTACTGAGTGCTAATACTATCCTCGCAGCTGGGATCCTCAACTTACACCTTTGTCCGGCTGCACCTTGTACTGTACAAGTGTGTACGTTCTGGCTACTGTGACTTACTTCATTTCCTTACAACAATAAAGCTCAGTGTGAAAGTCCCCCTCAAATTCATACCACCAATGGCCCGAACACTGTATTTTAATAGTATAGACAGGTAAATGCAGAGGTTGGAAGCTGTGTTGACTTTACAGGTTTAAGGTCCAAGGCTACTGCCAGCCACTTCTCAGCTCTTTTCTTTTTTCTGTGGGGATCAAACACAGGTCTGGCAGGACAGTTCTGCACTTTCCTGGTTTTATGCCCCTGCTGCTTTTTCCCCTTCCTACTGACCAAAAAAAGAAACGGGAATGAAAAGGAAGACAGGAGTCAACAGACTGAGTCTTAGAAAGATTCTGATTTCTGTACTATAAAGAGCTCGGTGTCGTATTTGATAAACAGTGCAGGTGGCTTTGGAGAACCTCTACAGGTTCAATGCCGACAAGGAAAGGATGTCACTTGGCTGGGGCTGAAGACCCCAACTGCAGCACATGAACGGTGCATCCTGTACTGGGTAATAGTCCTTCAAGGGCTTGCAACCTAATTTCTGAGACAGCAGATAGAGAGTAGTAGAGGAAACAATTCACTCAGCAAAGTCAAGAGGAGATTAATGGCAGACCTAGATAAGGAACCTTGATCTGCTAACACACAGCTGTGTCCTACATGTTCAACTACACAGGCCTGTCATTTTATGAAATTTAACTTTACCTTAAGAATAGAGCTTGCTGGCATGTCTCTTCACACCAAAAGAGTTTGTCCTCAGTCAAAACAGAAATCCTCTCTACATCAAGTCTACTTTTTAAACGTATTTCTTAGCATCTGTAAGACTTAACATATAATACGTGTGAATTAATGCTCTCAGAAGTAAGGTACTAAAGCCTTGATGTCTCAAATGCCACCAATGAAAGAGTAAGATGTGATAAAAATACAAATTCTGCCTGTTTTGGGAAGAAAACTGTTAAGTAAAGATTTTCACAGTTGATTGCAGGTTTTTGAGGATGAACATTTGCCAAGGGCAGCAGAATCCCTGCAGTCAAACTTGCACATTGTAGCTTTCATCCCAATTTTTAAAAGCTTCATTTCTGAAGAAGGTGCACAGAGAGCAATATTATCTTTGGAACAATCGGCCAACAAATGGCATGTGACCTAAGCTTGTAATTTACAGACCAAGTTGCCCAATTTAGACATGTTCTTTATACGTTTGTCATTCAAAACACAAGCAACAGAACTTAAAACCACTTAAGCCACAATAAAATTAATTTTTAGTGCTTTTTTTTTTATAAGCTTAAAAACTTTGAATACATACAAGTTCAGTGCCAGAAGTATCTGGGCACCAAGCAGAAAAAATCTGTAATCCAGTTTGTTCAGCACTAGCTGCTTGCAGCCCTGTAAGCACTGTCATTACGATTCATCTCAGATGCTTAATAAGAAATCTTGTTCCATCCAGCGTAGTAGGCTGGATACAAGACAGCCACAGTGCACAGAAATGAACGTTTAGGCAGACCATGGAAGGGTTAGTGAAACGCTTAGAAGAATGTAGAGGTGTGTGTATGTGAATGGATGAAAAGCCTCAAACCCAGGGCCAAGGCTGGCAGACACGTGGTGGCACTGGGTGAATGCGCTGCAATGTCCGGCAGGTCCTGCCCTTGTCTGGCCTGTGGTCCTACCAATGGGACACTCGGGATGTTACGGATGTCAACGTGGTCATTGCATTTTCCAAATTAGAGTCCCATTCTAAGCTAGGCTATATTTTTGCTGTTGTTTTGGAGTTGCATGCAGGATGAACTGCCTGAAACTACTCCCTGAAAGGAGGGTGTAGAGAGGTGGGGGTTGGCCTCTTCTCCCAAGGGAATAATGACAGGAGCAGAGGAAATGGTCTGAAGTTGGGGCAGGGGAGGTTTAGATTAGATCTTAGGAAGAATTACTTTCCTGAGAGGGTGGTCAGGCCCTGGAACGGCCTGCCCAGGGAGGTGGTGGAGTCACCATCCCTGGAGGGATTTAAGAAAGGTGTAGACGTGGCACTTCAGGGCATGCTCTAGTGCCCGAGGTTGTGGGGGTCTTTGGTGTGTGTGTGGTTGGACTCGGTGATCTCAGAGGGCCTTTCCAACCATGAAGATTCTGTGATTCTGTGAACTTCTACAAAATGCAGATTGTGGATGGGTACAGGCAGTGCTGTGTGTGTTCCCTTTGATGGAAGGAGAGCGGTGTGGCGTATGTGAGTACTAAACATGATATGCATCTTATTAATTTCTGAAGAAGGCAGGTATTAAATGGGAGGGGTGTAGCATGCAAGCTACAGAATGGAGCTAAGAACTGTGTTGGTTACAGTTGGAGCCATAAAGGTTTCTTTCTTGTTTCTGTTATCAATCACTTCTCTTCCTATGAAAGCTGTCCGGACATTCAAACAGTTCTCTTAGCATTTCATAAATTTATTCCTGTATTCAAATGTTTCTTTGGAACCACAACAGTGAAAAATGATTTGTTAGTGCGAGCTGAGGTTGATACCCGTGCCTGCAGCCAGAGACCTGGGATGATGTGCGCATCCCAAGCCCCATAGGCGCAACGCGTCAGAAGGGTATCCAGCCCCGAGGAAGGGCCGCTGAAGGGAGCACCCAGCAGAGCTTCTCACCGCACCACGAGGCGTCACCTTTTGCTGCAGCCGCTTCTGGACACCCAGCCCTCCTCCTCCAGGTACAGACCTAGCAAAAGAAGGGCCTGGCGTTCCTGGGCGGTTTGGCGTTGGTGGGCTCAGCCGCACTGCCATCCTGGAGGCAGCATTTCAGGAGAGCACCGCACTCCCCGGAGGCGAACCTGCCTCCCCGTGAGACGCAGGGCTGTGCTCGCAGCTGAAGGATGCCAGAGCAAACCTGGGGATGAAAACTGAGCAAGCAGAAAATACCCAAATCCCTTCATGCTTCTGCCTTTATTACTTTCCAGGCATTAGTCATCCGTTTCGTATTGGTCTTTGCAGAAAAAAGATGCCTTTTCCCCCTGTTCCCCACAGCCGGGCTACCCCGGGCAGGGCTGTCCCGCCTGCCCCAGGGTTTGTCGCTGCGGTCTCCGACGGGGGATTTTTTCATGACCAGAAGTCACAGACTGACCAGCCTGTCTCCTCCAGCTCCCCAGCGAGCGGGAGAAGCCCAGCCTCTGCTCTGCACGGCAGGGGGGGAAGAAATGGTTTTCTGGCTGAGGAAGCGTTTTTTAAGAGGGCATGACATGGCATTACCAGTGGGGCGGCGGAGGGTACAAACATGGCTGTCCCCGCAGAGATGTAGCAGCGGCAGGAGGGGCAGGACCGGGGCCTGCAGGCCGCACGGCGAGGACACGGGGCCCGGCTGCCGACACCCC
>KZ505845.1:85941-110549 GCA_002844005.1 Limosa lapponica baueri
CTCCCTGGCCGAGCCCCGCGCCTCACGGGCGCCCTCCCGCTCCCCGGCCCGCACGCCGGCGCTGTCGCCGGCCTCCGGCCCCTCTCGCTGCGGCGCGGACCTCGGCACCGCCCAGGTGAGCTCCTCCGCGGCCGTGAGTCACCCGCCGCCCCGCCGCCGGCCTGGAGGCGCTGCCCTGGCTGGCGTGGCCTGGCTTGGCTTGGCTTGGCTTGGCCACTGCATCGGGTTGAGAGCAAGCCCCAGTTTGTGCTCCGCACACAGCCCGGACTTGCCCGTCCATGGGTAGATTGACGTTGGTTCAACTGGGCACTTTTAGGTTTTAAGGTTCAAGCACTTTTAAAGCACAGACTAAAAAAAAAACCAATAAATTGAAAGTATGACTTTTCCAGGATGCGGAGTTAAGATCAGTGGATTTGAATCACGTCATCAAACTACTCGAAGCGTCGTACTCCGTAAGTAAGCCTGACACCTCGTTATTTCAGTTGCACAAGTAGTAATGGGGCTTAGAAAAAGTTTTTATACAGTTACTTGAGTACCCACCCTAAACAGAATCACAGAATAGTTAGGGTTGGAAGGGACCTTTAAAGGTCGTCCAGCCCAACCCCTGCAGTGAGCAGGGACATCTTCAAGTAGATCAGGTTGCTCAGAGCCCTATCTAACCTGACCTGGAAGGTTTCCAGGGACAGGGCAGCCTGTTCCAGTGTTTCACCACCCTCATTGTAAAAGATTTCTTCCTTCTATCTAGTCTAAATCTCCCCTTTTTCAGTTTAACACCGTTCCCCCTTGCCGTATTGTAACAGTGCCTGCTAAAATGTCTGCCCCCTTCCTTCTTATAAGCTGCCTTTATGTATTGAAAGGCCACAATAAGGTCTCCCGAGAGTCTGCTCTTCTCCAGGCTGAACAGCCCCAACTCTCTCAGCCTGTCCTCACAGGAGAGGTGCTCCAGCCCTCTGATCATTCATGGCCTTCCTCTGGACCAGCTCAAACAGGTCCATGTCCTTCCTGTGTTGAGGACTCCAGAGCTGGACACAGTACTCCAGGTGGGGTCTCACCAGAGCAGAGTAGAGGAGCAGAATCACCTCCCGCGACCTGCTGGCCACGCTTCTTTTGATGCAGCCCAGGATGCCGTTGGCTTTCTGGGCTGCCAGCCCACACTGCCGACTCATGTTGGGCTTCTCACCCACCAATACCCCCCAAGTCCTCAGGGCTGCTTTCAATCCCTTCATCCACCAGCCTGTGTTGGTACTGGGGGTTGCCATGACCCAGGTGCAGGACCTTGCACTTGGCCTTGTTGAACCTCAGGAGGTTCACGCAGGCCCAGTTGTTGAGATTGTCCAGGTGGCACTGGTTACTGGGGCTACGGAGCACAAAGCTGAAGTATTTGTACTGGTATTTGAACATTTCTTCTGAGGATGGTCATTGTAATAGAGAATGGGATCAATGATGTTTTTATACTAAAAGAAATAATATATATATCTATCTATAACCCAGTGCATTTTCACACAGGCTCTTTTTAAAAAAAAAAACAAACCCAATACCAAAGCATGTGCATTTAAAAACTAGATGTGCAAAATTTCTAGCTTATCTGGGAGTTTTTGAGTGCTGAAACCTACAGCTGAGAAATACAGACAAAGTTACTGAAAGTATGTCAGGAATTTTTGTACTTGCCAGAGTTAACTGCTAACGTTTCTCCAGGGAGGTGATTTTAAAGGAAGGAGAAATGTACAGAGTTGTGTTGAGGAACAAATGTATCTACTTAGGCACAAAGGAGAGCAGCATCTCATGGACTTCCACAGACTGTTTTTGGTTCCCACAAGAAGATTTGGAGACTAAGTGCACTAAACCATCAGTTGTTTTTGATCCAAAAACCTAATAATTTATATTCTTAAAGCAAGAACTTAAACATACCACACTTGAACTTAATGTCGCCACAAAGAACTAATTCATGTTCTTTTTTTCCCCCTTTTGATAACAGAGTTGGTAGAATAAACTTACTGTCTGAAGAAAAATGTGCTGGATGATACCGTTTACAGCTTCTCTAGAGAGTGTAACATATATGATAAAACACCCTTAGGATTCTGGGCTTGTAGTTCTTCCTGAAACAACTTTCTGGCCTGCCTCAAGTTGCAGCGCTCTTGCCCAGCGTGGAGGTGCTCAGAAGAGCTGGAATGAATGCTGCGTGTCACTGGCACACGCTGCACATATCCTCACTTCAGTTGTTTTCAGCTTTGAATTTGCAGACCTTTTCCTAGTTGTTGCATAGCTCCACACTAAGCCACTATCTACATTTTTACCCATTTATGTCGTGTGTAACATAGATTTGCTTTTCTTAGTTGTCTTTCACAGAACCCCAAGGAATTTAACAGAAAAAGCCCACGCATTTGAATAAAAGCCTTTTCTGTTACAAGAGCGCAGGCTCCATACTTAGAAATGGGGCTTGATCAAGGAGCTAATCCTGCTGCAAAGCACTTTCAGAATTTCATTGTGCCTTGTGATTTTTTTAATCTGGTTTCCACTTTCATTTAAACTTAAAAGGGGATAAACATAAGCATTTAATGTTCTAAGGCAAACTGCAATTAAAACCTGCTTTTCATTCTTTTACTTAAGAAAGATTTGGAAAAAGAGCAGCTGAAAACTCTCAAGAAGGTAGTCAAGCATTTTGAAAACGGATTTGTATCCTTTTTGCCACTGTAGAATTCTAAAGTCATGGTGTTTTATGTATGATAATACTCTGACTTTTCAGGAAAGCATTTTATGATGTGCCATGCTTCCACATGGAGAGCAGCGATGGTCCACATAGATTCTCATCATTCACCAAGGTTGGTAGGTTAGCAAAATTCTTGGACATTAGATCATTTGCCACCAAATTCAGTAGAGGGATCTCACCTGTTCTGTGGTTGAAAGTGTTCAAAATGTAATTAGTGCTCTTTCAACTCAGAATAGACAAGCATAGTAATTGTCACTACTTAAGAAGCAGCAGAGAAAATAGCAATGACTTCCAGTGAGGAGGCATTTTAAAGAAAAATGAAGTCAGACTAATTTAATTTATCTTAAACTTTTTCCATATTTATAGCACAATAATCGCAATTACTAGGGAGGGTGTGGCATATGGAAAAATGGGATTAATTTCATACAGTTTCAGCTAATTGCAACAGTGATTTAAGATATAACATTACTTCACGACTGAGTTGTGACTAAGTACTTACAGGCAGTTTCCATGAGTCAGTGGGTCGGTAGTAACTTCTCAGTCTCAGTGGTCTGTTCACTTTTGATCTTGTGCCTTTACCCTAAATTAGATAATCTCAGTATGTGTTTGGGTCCAGATTTTCAAATTTTCATTAGTCATTTGGGACTACAGTGGAAAAGAATGTAAATACCTTGCGGCTGTCTCAGAATTTAGATAGGTAAATCTGACACTGTGATGTAAAAATTTTTAATCCTATATTTTTAGACATTTAGTGCTGAACTTCCAGTGAATTCAGCTGATAAGAAAGCTAAATCAGATTTGCAAGAGTTGTACTTGTGTAAAAGTAAGGCTGTTTTGAAAAGCCTAAGTATTGACTCATATGCTTCATTTTAGACGTCTAACTTTGAAATCATGGGCCTTGCTTTTTCTTGG
Organism: Limosa lapponica baueri; assembly: GCA_002844005.1. Lineage (NCBI taxonomy): Eukaryota > Metazoa > Chordata > Aves > Charadriiformes > Scolopacidae > Limosa > Limosa lapponica. Next base: position 89,561 of record KZ505845.1, read on the forward strand.
TTGTGTCTTTGAAGTATGATGAATACAGTTTTCAACTTTTTCTTCTGATTCATAGCGATACAATCTGGTTTCCTTAACTTTAAATTAAAAGCCCCTTAAGGATTTAGCACAAATAATTGAAATTCTTAGCCTGTGTGCAGAAAAAATGAATGAACAAGAAGCTTTCACTGAACCTTTATGTGAACTTATTAAATTATGTGGGTAAGTACTTCAGCCCTCCTTTTAGAGATTAAAACACTGCTTATTAACATGTTCATACATTTTCTAAGGCAACTGACATATCCATACAGCATCTGTCTACAAGGCATCTGTATCTGCAAGGCATCTATTACATCACCCTGCCTCTTCATGAGCTGTTTTCCTTGGGTTCAATTTCCGCTGGCATGAAAGAGGGACCCATTTTAGCAGTTCAGTGTCTGTGCAGCTACGTATTACATTATTCAAAACTGGATTGTAATTGGCCCCAGCTTACTTGGAAGCAAGATTCCCCAAGGTGTCTTAGTGCCTGAGTAAGCTGTTCTGGGACTGCTGGCCTCAAAAGATTCAGCAGCTAACTCCTGCTGAATTATGTTTTGCCGTTTCAAACATGCTCTCTGAGTAAGTTTAAAAACCTGAGGTGACACAAAGACACTTTAATACCTGAAGGGCAGCTTTGTGAAATGATAAGCCATACTGCAGAAGAGAAAAAACCACAGCAATTGGAGGACTCAGGGTTTATAATTACTTTTAAAGCATATTGCATGAACTTTTGGGCATCTTCACTGTCATACTGTACTCTTGCAGAACAGAATTGAGGTGTTATCCACACTTGTTAATAGTTTTCTCCTCCTCACTAATGTAGTTTAAGTTACTTAACTTGTAACTGTAGTTACTCCTGTATTTAATTATAATTTGAGAGAATAAGGAAGCGAAAAATTGTGTCAGACAGAAAGTTAGTCATATAGTAAACCAGATATTCAAATAGATTTTTACATAGATTCCTCTCAGCTGTTAGGTTTAATAAACTCACAAAACTCAGCTGAATCTTTTAGTTCCCGGAGCACCATCAGTTGTACTGCTTTCCTTTGCTGCCATGCCGTGGAGAATGAGAAAATACATCTTGAAGTTTCATATTCTTTGGTGTTTGGCAGAAGCGTGACACAACTGAGAATGAGTTTATAAAGTTGGTAAAATGTAGTTGTGAGTAAGACCTTTTTGTCTCCTCCAGCAGTTCAGCAATAATTGTGGTCTCTGCAATCAATATATTTTGGAAGATTGCACCTTTGGGTTTTTCTGTAATTTCTATACTATGGAAATTCCCCCGCAGTTCACTACTACTTCATCTGACAAAGAGAAGCCTGTAACTAGAGGGAGGGGCTGTTATTTAAAATTTCCTTCCATATACTAGAACTCCTGCAGTAAAATTTTCTACTCTTTCATAACTGCTTCTGTTTACCTGTCTTGTTCCCACTTTTTTTTCAATGTCTGCTTCTTTTTTTTTTCTCCCCATTTATTCCATTATTTGCTCTTGGCTTTCTTTTTCCCTGGCTATGTTTACAGAGGTAAACCTGCTGGAAAGCTGCTTCTGCACTAAGAGCTGCAGAGACCTTAGCATAATATTGTAATGGTTACTGTTAGAGAATTTTTAGCACTTACGTGTTTATGTCATATCTGAGTACTTTTCAAATGTTATTGAATATTTCTTAATATCCTGTTTTTAAAAATAAATTTGTTGTTGGGCTGTTTGGAGTCAGTTTATTGGCTTTATTTTTATCCATTTCAAGAGGTCTGCAACTTTCAGTGTAGAATCAGCGTTGCAAGAATGTATTTGTCCTGGGAAAAGTGTCCTTATTTGCAAAAAATGTCAAGGCAGAAGAGAAGAGCTATTGAGCTTTTCTGGTGACTGGATTGAGGTGTTCTTCTGCAGGGTTTTAAGTGTAGTTGTAATATTTTTAAATTTCATTTTGCAGGTTACCATTTCAAAAAAAGAAATCGTCTGATGAAGTAAGCTATTCTGTGGCAGCGTCAAAATCCATTGCACAACTGGGTGAGTGTAAACCGATATGCCACAATAAAATTATTATTATGCCATAATAAAATTAACTGTATTATTAGCATGATTTTAATTGCTTGTTACCTCCTTAGTAATTTCTTTCAATTATTCCTTCAGTCCTCTGTGCTTTTTAGTATTAGAAACCATTCTTATTTTGCTGTGCAGCTAACCTGCAGGTTAGCTAACAGAATTACCCATTTGCCAATGTCAGAAGCCACATGAGATAGATAACTTTATCAGTGCAGCTGAAGAACTAAACCTGTCTGTAGCCTGTTTCATTTCATTTTGCTCTGAGAAATTGGGGAGTTACTATAAACACTAAAGCCTGGGATGAAGGGAGCCTTTATCCCTCCTGCGTTTTTGAAACCAAATGGAAGAAACAAGTGAGAAACAACTCCTGACTACCAGCTCAAACCTTCAAAACCCAAAAGCCCAAGACCTAACACCTACAAAGGCAAAACACACCAGTTTAGTGCTGTGCCTTACTAGGAGTAGCAACTTCTGACTTCAGCCTCCTGCTGCATCTGAGCCATGAGCTTCTATATTTCAGAAATCTGTTTTAAGAGAGCTGTTTGGGAAATGGGTGAGAAAAAAATATTTTTAGAAGTCTTTATTTCCACAGGTCCAAGTAGATAGGAGAATGGCCCCCTGGTTTCAGATAGTTCCAGATTGTTTTTAGAGTAGCATGTCCAAAAAAACTCTAAAATCTAAAAGATTATTTATATTATCCATGTTAGGCACTGGTAGCTCTCAATGGAATTCTCTTTATCTTGTGGAAGAGGATCTCCTTCTGTGCTCCCTTTATGTCATATCATCTCTACTAGAACAGTTTCTGACATAGAATCATAGAATCAAAGAATGGTTCGGGTTGGAAGGGACCTTAAAGATCAGCAAGTTCCAACCCCCCTGCCATGGGCTTGGACACCTCCCACCAGACCAGGTTGTTCAAAGCCCCATCCAGCCTGGCCTTGAACACTTCCAGGAATATGGTAATGGTGAAAACATCCTAGTGTAGTAGCTTTCTTCTGAATTCCACAACTTCTGGAATAACATCCAGTCTCTTCTGTAGCCATAAACAGAGGAGGTCACGTTTTGATTAACCTTAATGCTACTCCTCCAAGATCCCTTTGGCCTCTTCAGTGGAGGAGTCCTTGTCCCTTGAGTATTGTATAATTAAACTTTGCATGAAATGACAGATTTGTAGGGGGTATGACTAAAGGAAACACTAAGTACTTAAACAGAAGTGTTAAGATTACTTTCTCAAAAAATTATAAACTTTGTGAATAACTTTTTTTTCTGTTTCTGACAGGTTATTTAATGAGGGTGCCAAGCTCTCAAGTTAGAATACAAATCTGTAAGTGTATTGTTAGCTTTTATAAGGTGGAGCTACCAAGAAAAATACTTTCAGGTAAAGCACAGTATTTTCAAGTGTCACAAGAAATCAAGTGTTTGTTATCCCAGCTGCTTTGAAATGGCTCTTATAATTAGCTATGGATTAATTTGTCTTTATAGTTAATGTATGTCATGTATTAAATGTATAGCATTGGCAAATGTGCAATTAAGATGTTTTCATAGAAATGCGTACTCAAAATCTGAAATTAATGCATCACTGTAGAAGGAATTAATTATTACACTTATGGGATTAGGGTTACGGAGTATCCAGAAAATGTGAAGTGGTCACAAGTTCTCTGAAATGTGGGTAACGGAGGAAGAAAGAGTAGTTAGGATCAGAATTATAAGAAGCAAAATGTAATTTTCAACTTTTTTATGTAGCGGGGAGAGCAGCAGCTCTGGTTTCACTTGTGTTGCTTGTGAGGGATAGATCTAAGCACACCTAAATTTGATTGAGTTCATATCATATGGACACATTTGAGCATAGGCTTTGGATAAATTGTGTGACTTGTCTCGGCATAAAGAGGCTGCATGATTCCCTGGTGTTATGGATAGGCATGCAAACTGTCGTCAGAATCCATTACTATTTATTCCTTTGACCCGTATGGTGGCAATGGAGGCTGTTATCAGGCAAAGTCAGTCATGGATCTCCTAGAGGGGCACAGGATCGCGTGCTGTGAGACAGCACTAGATTTATAGGCAGCCAGGCTAGAGATGAACATTGTCACAGCGTGGATCCAGAGCACGGGTGAGGGAGCGTGCTGGATGTCAGTGTGCTCCCTTGCTGTGTTCCTACGGCGTGGCGCTAGGTCCTGTGCCCTCTTGCTAGTTTTCATTTCTTTTCGGAGGCCTAAGAGCTGCAGCTGCAACAGCCCTCAGAAGGTTCTAGAAATATGAAAGCCTATAAATCTTTTTTTACCTTACAAACAAGCCTCAAATTCTGCAAGCAGCTATGTGTGCATTTAGTTGTATATCTGTAAACAGTTCCATCAAGATAGGTGAATGTTAAATATTGAGAGATTTTATTATTCTCCTCCAGATGTAGAAAATAAGATATGGTGTCTAAAAAATAAAGAATGTTTTTAAATCTGATTTTTAAAGTCAAATTCTTCATCTCTAAGCATACATGTAAGTCTTGCCAAACTTTGATCCCCCAGAGTTCTTTTACCTATGAAGTAATACCAACTTAGAGCCTGTCAAAGTTTATGCTTAGTTAAAACTCATTTCGCCATGTCCATTATCTGCATTTATCAGCCCTGCATTTCATGTCATTTGATATATATATTTTTAAGCTATTTAAGATAAACTTTACTTTCATGAGTTCGCATATATAAATATAAATTTCTTTTCTCGATGCTTCCCCTTCCCCCATAATTCAATAATAAAAAATACAGATTTGCATAAGCATGGACAAAAGTAAAAACAGGGGCCCATGAGAAAGTCAAGCTTATAAATCAAAGGTTGGATTCACATATTTTAAGTAATATGATAATAAAAGGCATTAATGCTCTAGTGAATAGGCTACAGAAGAGAACTAGGTCCTGCACCAACAACTTACTGCATGACCTGAAGAAGGTTTTTCCCCTCTCTATAACCCTGCTTGTTCTTTCATTCTGTAAGTTCTAGGAAGCAATTAATTTGTTTATACAGCATTTTAGTCTTCTTGAGGATAAGTCTGTTGGATATGCTTTAGGCACTATTAATACTCAGATATAAGAAAAACAGCTCTTGTTGTTTTTACTCTTGATTTTTCTTTTTTCAATGGGTTTTAGGACTAAGGAAATATGATACTCAGTTCTCAATACTGTCTTGGGAAAGGATGAATATTTTATGAAATTATCAAAATTCTGAATATCTGCTGCATTATAACTAAAGCTATTGTATGTGCAGGTTACCAGCCAACAAGTGCAAACTATAAAATTCAGATGGCTGAATTAGGAGGATTAGCAGAAACTCTTGTTTTGTCACTAGCATTAGTTGAAAATCAACTTACTGAGAAGTTGTGGGTACTTAAAGCTCTCCAGCATCTCTCCAGCTCCGGTTAGTACAAACTGTTCTTTCAACATTCTCATTACCTCTGATCTTAGATCATTTGTTCTCTGAACATGCCTAAAACAATTACTGACCTACAGGGAATTAATTATTGAGATTTTCATAATTTCAGGAGTAAATTGCGGGCTCATGATGAAGGCGCAAGCAGCCAGCAGACTCTGTCTGTATCTAAATGGTGCTGATCCCTCAGGACAGCTGGTGTTCTGCTCCTCGGAAATCCTATGGAACCTGTTAGAAAACACCTCAAAAGAAGAAGTTGTTAATCAGCTCAGTAGCTTGGAATGTGTACAGTAAGTACAGGGAAGCATTATATGAATTAATATTGAAATTTTGGAGACATCTAAAGCATTGCTATTGTGTAGCATTTTGTTTGAAATTAATTGAGAGAAAATACAGAAGTGGAATGCAGGTCTCTCATTAAGTCCTCATTAAGTTTTCAGTATTAACACATCTGATTCTCCAAAATGGGAGCACTACTGGATCAGACCTTGTAGCCAAGCAGCCCCTCAGGCATCTGTTTCTGTTTCAGCAAGTTAGTTAGATAGCACTGTGGCCTGTGAGATGCCAGGAAATGGTATGTGATACAAGAGGTGCCTGCCAGGTAGCTTACAAACCCGGTGGCCAGGGTCCAGCTAAAAGCACATTCAGTCAACTCCAAAAGTATTTCACTGTCAATCCTCTCTATTTCATGAAGAGAGCGATCCACCACCAGATGTTTCTGTTAGAGGGCAAAAGGGAGATCAAGGTGCTCTGCTGCAGAGGGTATAGCCCTATCGCTTTGTACAATGACAGAGTTAATTGTGTGATTTTCAAGCTCATATTAGGCTTGGTAGACCAGCATTACTGCACTGTTGAAATGCTTATGTTATAAAATTAGTAGGAAACTCTGTGCAGTGATACATAAGGCTTCATTCTAGATCCTCTGCTGAAGTAAATAACTAGTTCTCCCTTAGTGATTTACACTGTTTTAACTGTTTACGATTAGACCATTTCTTCTCAATAATCATTCAACAACATCCAGTTCCATGCTTGAGTAAATATTATGTCTTTCTATTAATTATTTGTAACATATACAGTGGAAGGTGCAATTTTTAATACATGCACCTTGTGTGTATGCTTAATATGGATGTCTAGTGGCACACATAAGAATCCATTTTGTAATGAAGTTTTAAGTTATTTCTCTTGCAGTTAAACACTAAGGCTTTGAAAAGTATGATACTAAATGAAGATTCATATACCTAGAGCTGTCTAAAATTAGAATATGAAAAGCCAGATAAAATGCATTTCACTTTCTTTTAAGTGCTTTGAAAGAAGTGTTTGTAGACCTTCTCATGCATGGTTTCCGGCATTACGATCGTCAGCTACGGAATGACCTCTTGGTGATTGCCACATTACTAGCTGAAAACCCTGCAGCACCTATGATTGTAAGTTTATATAGTTATATTCCAGAGACTAATAAGTTCTCCTTTGCTATTATATACTCAGTATTATTTCCCATTAAGGTTCTAGTATTTGTTCTATTCAGTCTCCAGTGCATTCCTTTTTCTTAGATTTCCTGAGCAAGAAACCGTTTTTCTTTCTGCAATTCCCCTTATCTCAAAGAGACTTCAAATCTATAGGTGATTAGCTTGGAGTACTAGCATCAACCTTATTTAATACTTAGAAAATTACATGAACACTTTTCATGTGCAAAAGTTAATGTTAGCTCCGGTATTCTTGTACAGATTCTCAGATGTGCCGTTCTGTTACAATGAGTTCTGCACTAAATCTCATTTGTTGTTTGAAGATTTAGTAGTACAGGCTGTATTCAGATGGCCCAAATTCAACTGAAGTGCCTGTGCCTCATAACCAGGAACAAGAAGGGTCCTCCAAAAATCAACTCAGAAGCTCTAAGTAAGATACTGAGAGAATAATTATTTAGATCCAGTTCATAGAGGCACATCAATTCTTTCTAAGACTAGGTCACATAAATGTAGTCCAGAATGCACTGTCATGACTTGCCTAAAAAGTAGATGACTCATTCTTCTGTAATATCCCAGAATTTTTATGAGGAAACTACAGAGAAGTTAATAGATGTTAATATTGTTTTACTCTCTTGTTTTACAGTTGAGATTTAGAGCTTTAAATGAAGTTGTGAGATACATACTGAATAATTAAGCAATCAAATTCCTGTAGATCTACTGGCTGTTCAGGAATGGATTACTTCCAGGAAATTCATTTCTCAACTTCAGTAGAAGTTTCCCAAGAGGCTTTATTACTAAATAGTTTTTATAGTGTGTAATGAAGATTACAGATCTTTCAGTCAAGCTTTCCGTTTTATCACTAACCATTACAAAATGTCTGTTATACTATTGCAGCAACATGTATGATAACCAAAAACATTCAAATTTTTTATCTGGCTGTAGAAACAGGGCAGGTTTTCCCACAAGATAAATAACCAGGACATATTATCTTAATTCCTTATAGTGCAAGGAAGAAAAAATGTTTCAATGCAAGGAAAAAATGAAGATGTTTTCATTTAGATTCTGTATTCTCAGCCTCCCTAGAGATTTGACTTTGCTTGTGGATATAAAGTACAAGATATAAATATTAAGTAAACAAAAACATTAACATTACCATTGAATCCTTCCTTGTAGATAATACCAAAGACATTTTCATCAGAATGTTCTCCTTTTTTGCTAATATACTAGTCAAGCAACTTCAGAAAACTCTTGTATTTAACTTAATTCAGAAACCAGCACAGGAATATGAGCCTTTGAAAAGGAGAATAATTTTCTCATCAAAAGTGAACTGGAAAATTTATGTGAAGTAAAGCTTGTAATGATATCAATTATGATATCAAAATCGGAACAAAACTGTCTGTTTGGTAATTGCTTACTACTTTCCATTAGAATTTAGTACTGCATTAATCAGCAAGGAGAAATCATTAATAAGTTTTAATACTTTTTTTTTTATTTAACCAGTTTGCAATGGCTTTACATAGAGAATATAGATCCCATAGAGACAAAAGCTAACAGGCCATATAGTTGTGTACTGCAGTATTTTTCTGATTGTTCGAGTCATTTGGGTGTATGCTAACTTCCAGAACTAGGCATCAAAAAAGCTGCTGCAAAACTAATAGAACTGCTTGGTTCTGTGGGGATGTGTGTGTAGTGTTCTGTGAGCACTGCTCCTGGTGGGAGCTCGTGGAAAGCTCTGTGCTGGCTTTGCCGGAGTACCGAGGCCAAGCTAATGTATTTTGTTGCTCAAGAAGAGCAGTGTCCTGGTAACCGTGGCTTCTAATCACTCCAGGAACAAGGCTCTTTTGCCTCTAGTGCGCTGCGTAGATACCCCCTGGCCTTGGTCCTGTCTGTAGTTATATTAGACAGAATTGTCCTTCCTTTAGTTCTCTAGAAGCTGTGAATGACAAGATTTTATTTTCAGAATTTTTAACATGTAATATTTGTAAATGCATGTTGTTCATACATGCAGTTTTCACGTGCTTACTTGGAAATGCACAAGTGAATGTGCAAGTATGAAGTTAAATATAAGTGTATTAGTACGCAACTGGGGGCACAAAACTGTATGTACTGCTGACCCTGATGTATAAACTTACATGTGCACGAATGCATTTTAAAAAACACAACTCTAACAGTCCTGAGAATACGGTTTTCTTGTGTGGTAGATTATAGTACTGAATACCTGTGTTGGGGACTTCCCCGTATACGTTCAGACTTGTATTGAATGAGACAGGGGTTTAACTGATTGTACCCTTAGGACTGTAGTTAGTATCATACAATGTCCAAATAGCTGATCTCTTCTTTGATAAAGTTCTGTTTATTCTGACATAGGATACATTAAACTCTGTGTTCTGAAGAAAAAAGCAAAATTAAAATGAAATCATAGGTCTTAATCTCACTGCAATTTAATTTAATTAATGTTTGTTTTTTGAATGCCTATTAGGAAAGCGGATTTACAGAGCTGTTAACAGTACTTGCAACCTTTACTGAAGGTAAGAGATTTCGTAGTGCATAATTACACTAGTTTTAATTATGATTTTTTTGTAACTTATCTACAATTTCCTTCATAGTTAAAATTCCCAATTCCCTGGTAAAAAGTCTTAAACTTACCTACTGTTATGAGGACTTCGAGCTGAAGAAGTTACTACTTAATGTAATAGGAGTCTTATCTAAAGACCCACGTGCTGTACCGGTAAGTTGTAACAGAACACAACATACAGTCAGTGGGGGAGGAGGGAAAGGTGAAAAGACTCACAGGAATATTGTTTAGCTGTCCCTCTGGCATAGTCGAGTAGACTGAAATTAGCTGTTCCCCAAATCAAGAATTCATACATAGCTTCAGACCGAGTCCTGCTGTTTGAAAGCAGCATACAGTTTTTATTTTAGAAAAGTTACAAACCTAGACCATGTTACGAAAATTAGCTGATGAGTGACTGCAAAGCATTATTGAAATACATATGAAGAACATAATAAAGTTTAACAACCTGCAGTCTGTGGGAATGCTACAGAATATAAACAGAGTTTATAATAATATTAATAAATAATAATAATAAAAAATAATTTTCTTAGTGTAGGGCAGATAAAGTTGACTCACTGCTTTAGATTTTTCTTATTTGCATGTGAAACCTATAAGCTGTTTCTCTCTTTGTCTTGACTCTGCAGCTTCTCAGTGAAAATGGTGTGATGCCAGCTTTGCTTTATTATGTAAAACCTAATCAAAAGCCTGGATTTCCGGACTGGTCGGCTGCCCAATATGAAGAATTACAGCTTCATGCAATTGCTGTTTTAGCTTTAGTGGCTCCCGTGTTAGTAGATAAATATTTGTCCTGCCAGGCGAATACTCTTCTCCTTGTGTTTCTAGAATGGTGCATATGCCAAGGTCAGTAGATGCTCATGTCTTTCACACACAGTAACCTCAAAACACAACTCAACTTTCTTTGGCCAGAGGGAAAAATGTAAAAATTGTGAAGTCAAAATGATTCTTTTTCAATAGGTTATGTAGGAAACTAATCTTTCTAAAAAAACCAACCATAGTATTTTTTTCTACTGAGGGATTAGCTGGTGCTCCGTTCCCTGTGTACCACCACATTGATACTCATTCCGTTGTGCGAGCAGCCCCGCACCTCTACTGGCTGTGTGTTAAGCTAGCCAGATACACCTATTGTGGCAACAAGTCCAACCAGTAATTCCTGCCGTGAGGCAGGAAGCGATAGCTCAAACTTAGAGCTGCGCACAGTAAGACAGCTTCCAGACTAAAGCTGGCTTCTGGCCATCAGCTAAGAGTATGGGCTACGCAAAAAGATAACTAACTGCACCCAGTTTCATGGACTGGTTTTCTGGGGATGGATAGTTTTTGTCATAAAATTGATAAGTTTTCCTAGGAAGAATTGGGTCTAATGGATATTGAAAGGTTGATGTTGCATGTCATGCTAGAGAAGGTATTTTGAGTCTTGGAGACTGCTCATCAATGTAATCAGGTTTAAAAAATTGTAGTAATTTTAAATGATCACCAAAATTATACCTGTCTTATGAATGTAAAAAGTGTAGCCCTACACAGAAAGGCTTATTACTAGATGGTTTTAAACAAGAAGACTTTTCGACATGAAGGGATTTGGTTTGTTTGGTTTTAGGCTGCTTACACCGATAAGCCTTTTTTTTTCTTTTCCTAAGCACATGATTATTCTGAAAATACACTGTCTGCCAAAAGAAATATTCATTGTGATTGCTCCACAGCTCCTTTCTTTGGTCAAGGTAACAGTTTCCATGGAACAGGTGGTCGAGGCAACAAACTCGCACAAATGCGCTACAGCCTGAGAGTGCTGAGATCCGTTGTGTCCCTTTATGATGAGGCTGTGAACCTTAATTTGTGTGACCAGGGAGCAATTAGCCAGCTACTAGGTAAAGCACGATTTGTATTGCCATACTTAAATTACTACATTTCTGTTGACACTAAGAATGTTCCTGCTTTTTTGTGTGCTGTGGTTTTAGCGTGTTACTCCTTTGACTGCTGAAAACCGAAAAAAAACCCAGAAAAATTATCCAAGACATAATTGATTTGATTTTTAATTTTGTTACACTTTAACACACAGAATTGAAGGAATTCAGCAAAATAGACAGCTGTAAAAGCCCAGGTGTATAATTTCAGAGTGAAACTGCCCCTCCTCTCTTTCTTCTATTATTCTGCATTTGTTACATCATTTTTTCATTGTCGTAGCCCCTGGGAACTCCAGCCATGGGTCTTGTTCTACCTAAGTCTGCCTAAGTCTATTACGATGACACATTCCACAACTCCTCCTTCTTTAGAGTAGAAGAAAACTAGTAAGACTTTACTTTTATATGAATAACATTACGAAGAATAAAAGCAGAATAAAACTGCTTTACCATTGGTCCTGCAATTTAGAGCATTTTTTCGTTCAGTAACACATACCTACTCATACATTTGATTTTAAGTTTTGCCACACACTGTCTTAAGTTCTTTTCAGACATGGTTTAGTGGGACTTGGCAGTGTTAGGTTTATGGTTGGACTCGATGATCTTAAAGGTCTTTTCCAGCCTAAATGATTCTGTGATTCTATGAATAATTAAAAGTTTCCAGTGCTCTGAAAGAATCATACTGGAAGGAATAAATATGTATCTTTTGGAACTCGCAGAGTATGTTCTAATAGAAAGCCTAGAAATAAAAGGTCTTATATCCTCAGCTGAAAATTGAACTCCAGTTCAAACTCTGTGGAAACTTACAGATTTTAGTAACAGCAAAACTAACGCTATACCATACACATCAGATTCAAGTAACTTTTCTTTCTTTGGGAGAGTTACTTCTGTGTCTGAATGTGCTCTTTCACATAGTGGTTCCAAGGCTGATTTTCTCAGCAGTGGTGGTGTTCTATGTCTCTCCCACATTTCCACTGTCAGTACAAATGTTTATGGGGCTCTACAGTAGAGCAAATCAGTAAGTTCTTTGCCTTTTTCTAAGAGTTGCTAAATTCAGATCAGTGCACTAAATTCATTGCAGTGGCACAATATAAGGGACAGGACAGAGACACAACCGAGGGGCTGGAACAAGGAAAAAGTCAGTGCAAGCTGCTATCATTGACTGTCACCAAGAGTAAAGTCCATGAAACTACAGCATGAGAGTGCTGTTAGAAAACGCAAGAGATAAAAACAAATAGCCTAAGTAGATTCCTTTAAAAGTCTCTTGGTGTAATTTTTTTTTAAAACAATCAGCAGCTGTAATAGGATTCTGACTTGTGTATAGGACATTCACATGTATAAAATATATTCATTTATAGACATCCTAAAGTATGCAGCAAACAAATCTAAAGAGAAAGAAGAGGCCATTCTACTGGAAATTGAAGCTGATATATTATTTCTTTTGTCTGCTCTTTGTGAAAATGATCCCCACAGGAAAGTACGTATATTTCTATCTTGTAATCTGCAGAAAACAACAAAACATGGTATATTTTCATTTAAATGATACTGCTTTTTTATTATTCAAAAGCAGATGTCAGTTTTAGTTCATTGCTAACAAATCAAGGCTGATAACTGGTTTCTGTGACAGTTAAAACACAAAATTACCACTAGCAAGTGTCTCACCTATTTAATTGCTAATTTACATAATTTTTGAATGAATATATGAAAGTGTGTTAATGGAATTAGCCAATTGGAAAAACTTAATATCTCTTTTTCTTATGTATATCATAAGGAATATCCTTATGATCCTTAGAATCATATCCTAACAAGTGGGTCAAATTTATTACAATATAAATATTTACATTTTCCTATTTCCTTTGTATTTTCTTTTATATAGCTGTTTAGTAAATATTATTTAAGAAACTGCTTTAATTAATGTTTCGACAGGAACTCTTCAGCTATGAAGGAGTGGATATACTTATCCCATTCATTCAGACGGATCCAAAGAAGTTATATAGTGGATTAGGCCATAATCGTCTCCTCCTCACGGCACTGGACTGCTTGTGGTTAGTAAAGAAGTATTTTAGTGGCAGTAACTCTTAAAAATGGTAGATCTTGTATTTTAGGTCTGCAATACTATAGTATTTCTCTGCACATATAAACCTTTTTTCTATTTAAAATGTTTAAAAATCCTTCATACAATTTAACTAATTTAAAATGATACAAAATGAACAGACTATTTAGCATGTATTCTCTTCTAAATAGGGCTCAGTATGACAGCCTAACTCCCTACAGAGCAGTCCGGTTCCCCACACAGTCACCTCCTCATACTTCAATGCAAGTTACCTCAAACTTTCAAGAGAGGTGTATGGTTAGAGTCTGTAAACAACTTCAGAGGAGTAAACAGAAGGCAAGAGTAGACCAATATTATCTAAAAACTGTGTAAGCATAAGAAGAAGTATTTGTAAACTGCCTATATATTGGGCTAGAAATTTTTAAAAGATTGCTATTAGAGAACACGAATACATAGAAGGATAAGCAAAAGGTAGTTTGTTTTAAGGCAGAGGTTTATAAATATATAGAAATCCAACTGATATGTTTGTCTGGGAGAAAAGACTGGGTTCGGTGGTGCAGGAGATCCCTTCAGTTTCTGTGCTAATGATCGTAAGTGAGGAAATGAGAGAAGGAATCAATAGCACTATGAATGCTGCTTTTATGCTCAATTTAAGCTGGGAGAAGCAAACACTGTTGCCAAAAAAAACAATCTTATTTGTCTCACCTCCTTGATTACGCTGGCAAAAATATTCACACAGCCTGCAATAAGCCAGATCAGGGGCATGATCTAGCTACATTTTAGCCTCTTTTCCTAGTCAGTTTTAGTTCAAATCCCTATTCTAATCCAATTCATTGTGAACCTACCAAATTTCTTGGGCTGCTACAAGAGCAGTCAAGTAGGGTGTATTTAATTATACAGTGTAAATGAAAAGAGATGTGAAACATGATTTCTCTACTCCCTGAAGGTATGAAGCATGTTGCATACCAAATATATTTATGGAATTCAGTAAAATAAATGAGATGTTTGTTGGAATGTTCTAAAGCATAAAAATGTTTCTACACAGGCAAATTATTTCTGTTTAAGGTCCTGTGTCATTGGATGCTACATTGCAGAGGATTGTTTTCTCGAAAAACAGGGCATTTTTCTCCTTCTGGATTTGTTGGCAGTAGGTATTCTTATTATTGTTGTTACAGAATGAAAGAGTAGTAAAACAACATGGAAAACTGTATTTTTTTATAGTATCTCCTCAGACTACTGTAATACTTACGAAAAGACTGGTGTATGTAGTTCCCTGAGATAGGAAGGTAATCAAACACCAGGATATCCACTCAGAAATGACTGGACAGCTTTTCCATGCATCTTCTTTTTAAAAATAGGTATTTGACAGAGACAGTTTTAAATTTACTGGAAATATACTGTTTTTTAAAAGAAACTCAAGCTGTGCTCTTATTTTGGATGACATCTCTGTTTAGAAAAGCACCTCAGTTCTTCATATCAAACTTAGTAAGAGCAGAGTTATTATACACTTCAGGTTTTAAAAGTTTTGGTGTTTAAAGTTAGTTTGTACATGTATGTTGTATGTGTAGCTACTTCTATGGGTCTTGGACCTGCAGCTGGCACAGGCATTTCACCTCTCACAAAATAAGCATGCTCCCTCCTTGTTTCGTTCCCTCCTCATTCTTGCTGGGCATACTGCCAGTCTCTGATGCCCTTGAAGTGCGAGGCTGCAGACCCTCCCCTACCTTCAGCTGCTGTTAAAAGATCTGACCACAACATAGCACTGGTGCCGCGTGGTGCCGCTCAGCCACTGCCTTCAGGGGCTGTTTCTTACAAAAATAAATCGTGGTAGTAGTACATTCTCAAACATGTGAGCCTGGAGGCATGAAGGCAAAACCTGTTACACAATTCTACACACAGGGATGCGCATCTTACATGATCCTGCACTCATTCCCCTCTTATTCCTTGATTTATAGAATTTCATATGACAGCATTCCAGAAACTTGAAAGATTTACAAGTTTATACACCAGTTTTGTGCAAATAGTTGTGATGAAAAGCTTGCAGTTACTCGATTACGTATTACACAATTTCTCTATTTATTTGAAGGTAAACATCACTGTCTTTTGAACAGTTTAAAACGTTTTTTCCTTTTCCCTCTACCAAGTTAAAGCAGAAGAACCTGTGCAATATAATTCTTGGAATCTTGGTTGAATTTTGTGACAACCCTAAAACCGCTTTGCACATCAATACCTGGCGAGGGGAGAAAGATCAAACAGCAGCTAATCTTCTAATACAGTTATGGAAACAGGAGGAATGTGAGCTAGGAGTCAAACGTGATCCATATGGAAGGATTGTTGGTAAGTTTTATGATGCGTGTAAAACTGTGAGCAGCTCCACTGAATAGGGTAAAACAAAGACAGTATTTGCTTTTGCGGTCTGAATCCTGATGAAAGTGTATTACAATGTTTATAGCTTTATGCTGTAACTCTTACCAAATCCAAAATACCTGATATCTGTTTCGTTGAGGTCTGGCCACTAGATGGCATATTCTGCATTAGCTGGGAACGAACCGGGTAATGAACGGAGCCATGACTAGGGCAGCCTGAACAGCTTTTTTAGTGCTGGACAGTTAAACTACTTAATTTCTTCCACAAACAGCTTTGTGTTTTGTTATGTGTTGTAAAAAGAAGTAAGAAGACTGCTATGGTCTTGCAAATCTTTAGTCACGCTAATTAATATTTCCTGGCCCAAATTATATTCAAACTCCAGGCCAAATTATCAAAATTATTTACGTAGTGTCCACAACGATGGACCTGCCTTCTTTTGGAGGAGGCGTCACAGAAGAGAGTATGTCTGTAGCTGCTTGTTAAAGATTCTCATGCTTCCTTACATAGATAGCATTTCCTCTCAGTTTAATAGCTTTAGGAACATACTACCTCTTCATTCTTCACTCTTGTTTTGTATTTTGAAATTATTAGACATGAAGAGACCTATTGCTAGCAACTTCCAGAAACAGCAAGAGGTCATCCCCGTTCCTGCCAACTATCCCAGCTTCGCCATCATGGAAATTTCAGAAAACATACGGGCAAAACTTTATTTATTATTGTGCAAGCTAGGTAAGACAAGTGAATTGCCTTGTCAGTGTCATATTTGTCATTAAACTGAACTTGTACACTGGCAATCAATAAAGTCACTATAAAAAAAGAAACATCAAAGGAAACTTCAAGATGCATCATCGACATTCAGTTATTAATAGATACTTCCTCATCCTGGTCTTAAAAGTCCCTGCTGCTGTGGATTTGAAGACTTTCCCAGTAGCTTGCTGCCTCTACCACAAGGATGAGTTTTCCTAGTATTAAACCTAAAGTTTGCTAGAAAGTTTCTGTAATTTGTTCCCCCCCCCCAGTATCTCTTTCACATATTTTAACACTTTCACATTTAATTATATTTCCCTGGATTAAGAAATACTACTTTCTGTAGATGTTACTCAGATCTCACAGCATAACATCTAATTATTCTCATTGTTTTTTTCTTGAACCTTTCCAATTGATTCACATTCTTCTTGATCTGTAGTGTCCCAAAACTGAACCCAGTACTCCAGCAGAAGCCTCACAGCCAAATAGAACTAGATTCTTCTACTCATCCTGTAAATAAACATTCCAACATTAATACAACAATTGCTGTATTCACAGTGGCATGATATTGTTTTCTCATTTGACTTAGGATCTTGTACAATCATCTACCATCCTGAATTTGTACAGATCCTATTCCTACATTTAGAATTTTTTATTTGTCCTTACTGAATTAAATTCTGTGCGTTTAGAAAATTTTTCAGATTGGCAAGATTAATTTACGTTCTAATCTTTTCTTTCAAAATGCTGCAGTCCCTCCTAATTCTATGTTGTTTGCACACTGAATATGAAGACACATTACACCATTGTCTAAAAACCCACACTGAAGTCAAGACACGTGATAAACTCTTCCACATCTGTAAAATTTCTTACCTGGCTGTAAGCCAAAGCTAGGTCAAATGACATGGTTTGTTTTTACTAATTCATATTGAATGTTAATGTTCTCATTTTATGTTACCACTTAACTGCATAAACGTTGTTTGTTTAATTATTTGTTTCAGTCTTTTTTCAGGAACTGAACTGAACCACTATTCTCTGGCTTCTCCTTTTCCCCTTTTTAAAAATAGGCATTATGTTTGTTTTTTCAAGTCTGTCCTCCACAGGCTCAAAGTAACTGTTCTGAGATTGCTTCAACCAGTTCCTGGGTAACCTAGAGAACCGCCTGGTTTGAAACAACCTTAGTTTCTCTAATAAACTATAGCCAGTTCTTCCTCTGTTTTAAACCAGGTTCTTACCAATTTTTATTAGTTTTAATTATGTTGAATGTTGGATCACAGCCAAATTCTTACTTTTTTATTTTTTTAAATGAGATTTTGTTCCAACTTTCTCCTATATCCACGTACCTCCTATGTTAGTTATATACATTTTAATGTCTCCTGTGAAGTACTGAAATGGCGTCAAAGTGGATAATAAAAAAAAAGGGAATAAAAGTGGATTAAAAAAATGGAAAGATTTTCATAGTCTTTTCTCAGCATCTTCCTCTTACTGTTGTCATGGTCCATAACAGCCTGTAGCATGGTGATCTAGAAAAGCAGCGTTAATTGGTCTGTATTTATGGTATTTCTTAACTTCAAAACATGATGTGATTATACTCTGATAGATAGATGCTACATTCCCAGTTACCACACAGATGGTATAATGAAGTCTAGAATGAGATTTGATAAGATTATATAGGGATCTTTTTTAAAAAAAATCAGGTATAATTAACATTCAGTGTGCAAAAAAAAAAATGAAGCATAGTCTCAGCAACCATACTTCTCTAGCTTATTCTTTTACACATAATCTAAACATATTTTTTAAACGATGGAGTCATTATGCTCAAGGCTCAAATCTTTGAGATGGGAGACCCTCATTACACAGTTTTGGAACAAAGTCATAGAGACCCTGTAATACAATTCTCCTGTTGGCTACTTCACAGCTGAAGCAAACTCTATTTGTGCCAAATTGCTTCTTTAGTTCTGTGACCTGTGGACTCAACTATTTGTCTGCTTTAGCAGAAGATCAAACCCTGACCCCGAAGCATAGCAAATGTAGTACTATCCTGGCTTTCCAAGTGATTGGAAGTTCACTGGAGACACTGATAAGTAAAGAGTTAGAATAGGGTGAATTTATTACAGAGAAAGGAGGAGTGTTATCACCAAAAACCTGCTCAGGATTAGACTAGTGACTGACTGGTGTATGTGTGATAAAGATTTTGCATGTGATTATATGACAAATAAGATGGAGTCTTTTTTAGAATATATATTTTAAGGTAAATTCAACATGCTGTTAATACTGACATGATTAATATTTGTTTAGGTTTTGAAAATTTACCTGGCTTGTCTGCTAAGGATTTTGTCACACTTGCTATCATACAGCATTATATTGACTTTAAAGTGAGTATTGTGGAAGAAAATATTACTGCTGTATCTGTGTTTGTAAAAATAGCAACTATATCTCAGGATACAGTGAACAAATAAACCTTCAAAAGCTGTCACCTATGTCACAAGTCACCGATAGTTTCACAGAGTGTAAGCCAGTATTTACCATCAAAATAAACAGTCCCACCTACAGGATTCCAGCACTCCCCAGACTCTTCCTTTGTACTGCTACAGATGTTTGTGCCTGCATAGAAAATAAGACTAGAAACCAATGCTAGTTAAAAATAACTCAGAAAAAAATAGTTTTTACTGTTTGCCAGCTCAAGAAACAGGAATGTGCCAGGGCCAGGAGAGGAGTAAGAAATAAGAGAAGGGCTAGAGAGTAGGACTGCCTCCGTGTGCAGTAAGGTCAGCTGGGGGGTGGGAGGGGAAGGGCGCTCTTTGCTATTAAAAATGACATTAAACACACGTTCTGATAAAGGATTTTCTGGGCTTTCCCATCTTTGTCCCCTCATGCAGTATGCATCCATACTGTCAAAAGTTAAGAGTGATGGGCCTATAGGAAACAAGAACAGGGTAATGAGCTTTGTGGGAGCCAACCTACTCAGAAGATGCTTCAGTTTATGCTAATTTTCTGCTTAAGAACAAAGTCTGTGAGAGCTTAAAGTGTTCAGGAACTAGCAAGACTGGATCTTTAGTTGATAATTCCAGTTTCCATTTATGTCTTATGTTGTAGTTTGCCCTGATAACATGAACAACTTGAGATTTTTCAGAAGCCAGTGGGACGCAACACTTCACTTGTAGTTTGGTATCTAGTAGCTATTTGTATTTCTTCTGAGTTTCTGTAGTCATCAGCATTCCTGTTACTGTTCTGTGGAGCCAGGCTTGGTCTTAGGAAGGCTTAGGGAGGACTATTATGAATGAATTTGGCATAGCATTACTGAAGTCTAACCTTGCATTAAAATCCTGGGAAGTGAAAAAACAGTAAGGATAGAGATTGTTGCTCTATTATATTTTGAATAATTGGAACTGAAAAAAAAGGGATAAATATCAACTAGTGTGGTGTGTGTTTTACACACAGGTTGGAGAAGTTTGGAGTGAACTGTGTGCAGAACTAAAGGAAGAATTCAGGCCTGTTGAGTCGGATGAAGAAGCCCTGAAAGTTATTTCAGAGGTACCAGAAGACACTGGAAGAATGGTTGCTGCTCTGCAAACTGAAGTGCTTGAAAGTAAACATCAACAAGAAATCCAAGAGGAAGAAAAAGCATATACAAAAGTAAGACAAGAAGTATTTAAATGTAAATTTAAAAATAAAACCAATGTAAAGCTTTTTTTGTTAACTTATATGAAGATTTTATTATATAATGTTGAGAATTACGTATGTGTATATTGCTTGAAGATATTTAATCTGTCTCAGCAGTAAAATTTTAACTGTAAATCAAATGAGGTTAACCTCAGTTCTCTCAATTTGTATAAGTTTGCCAATATTTAGAAAGCAAGGTGAAAAAATGAAGCAGTATCATCAGTGATGCATCAGCAAAGGTGTAATGAGGAACGGTCATTATCTTACTATAAGAGCTGCACCTGTGTTCATCTGTAGCAGTTAACAATTTAAGGTACCTACTACAACTACATCCGCTTCTTAAAATGAAACATAAGCCTCTGTTATAAACTGAATATTCACAGAGCTTCATTACTTCACAAACTAGTGCTTTGTGCTTCCCAGCATGCTGAGAGCGAGCAGGTAGAGAGATTTTCCAGTTTTGGTGACGAGAAAAGCATTTGGCATTTTTGCTCATCTAGCGTTTCATCTTCTCCTGCTTTCTGAGAAGTAAGATCAATGGGTCCAGTTGTCTGAAATCTCATGTTAGTGTTTTTGAGGGATTGTCACAAAATCACAGAATGATACAGGGTTGGAAGGGACCTCTGGAGATCATCTCGTCCAACCCCCTGCCAAAGCAGGTCCACCCAGAGCAGGTTGCACAGGAACATGTCCAGGCGGGTTTTGAATGTCTCCAGAGAAGGAGGCTCCACCACCTCCCTGGGCAGCCTCTTCCAG
>KZ505845.1:110918-201706 GCA_002844005.1 Limosa lapponica baueri
AGGGCAGAGCAGAGGGGCAGGATGACCTCCCTCCACCTGCTGGTCACACTCTTCTTGATGCCTCCCAGGCTGCCATTGGCCTTCTTGGCCACAAGGGCACATTGCTGGACATCCTATTGTCCACCAGGACTCCCAGGTCTTTTTTCTCAGAGCTGCTTTCCAGCAGGTCAGCCCCCAACCTGTCCTGGTGCAGGGGGTAGTTCCTCCCCAGGTGCAGCACCCTACACTTGCCCTTGTTGAAGTTCATCAGGTTCCTCTCTGCCCAACTCTCCAGCCTGTCCACGTCTCACTGGATGGTGGCACAGCCTTCTGGGGTGTCAGCCACCCCTCCCAGTTTTGTGTCATCAGCAAACTTGCTGAGGGGACATTCCATCCCTTCATCCAGGACATTGATGAATATATTGAAGGGGACTGGACCCAGTACCGACCTCTGGGGAACACCACTTGTTATGGACCTCCAACTAGATTCTGTGCCACTAATCACAACCCTCTGAGCTCTGTCTTTCAGCCAGTTCTCAATCCACCTCACTGTCCATTCATCTAACCCACACTTCTAAGCTTGCCTATGAGGATGCTGTGGGAGACAGTGTCGAAAGCCTTGCTGAAGTCAAGGCAGACAACATCCACCGCCCTCCCCTCATCTATCCATCCAGTCAGACATGACTTCCGCTTGGTCAATCCATGTTGACTACTTCTGATAGTTTTCTTTTCCTCCGTATGCTTTGAGGTGATGCCCAGAACAAGCTGTTCCCTCATCTTTCCAGGGATGGAGGTGAGGCTGACCAGCCTGTAGTTTCCCGGGTCCTCCTTCTTGCCCTTTTTGAAGACTGGGATGGCATTGGCTTTCCTCCAGTCCTCGGGCACCTTGCCTGTTCTCCAGGACCTTTCAAAGATGATGGAAAGTAGCCCAGCAATGACTTCTGCCAGCTCCCTCAGCGCTCGTGGGTGCATCCCATCAGGAACCATGGACTTGCGGATATCCAGTTTACTTAAGTGTTCCCTAACTTGACCTTCCTCCACCAATGGGAAGTCTTCCTTCGTCCAGACTTTCTCTGTTTCCCGTCTGTGGTTCCTGAGGGCTGGCCTGATCAGTAAAGACTGAAGCAAAGAAGGCATTCAATAACTCCACCTTCTCTGCATCCTCTGTCACCATGGCACCCATCTCGTTCGAAAACAGGCCCACATTTTCTCTAGTTTTCCTTTTGCCTCTGATATAGTTGAAAAAACCCTTCTTGTTGACTTTGACATCCCTTGCCAATTTTAATTCCAAGGAAGCCTTGACTTTCCTCGTTTCATCCCTACTTACTCTAACGGCATTCTTGTAATCTTCCCAAGCTGTCAGTCCCTCCTTCCATGCACTGTAAACTTCCTTCTTCCAGTTGAGCTTTTTCAGAAGCTCCCTGCTCAACCACACAGGTCTCCTGCTTCCTTTGCCTGAATTTTTGCTCTTAGGGATGCACCGATCCTGAGCTTGGAGAAAGCGATGTTTGAATATCATCCAGCTCTCTTGAGACCCCCTGCCTTCCAGAGTCGTAACCTATGGGATTTCCCCAGGCAGTTTCTTGAAGAGATCAAAGTTAGTCCTCCTGAAATCCAAGGTTTCAGTCCTACTTGTTGTTTTGTGCATACTACCCATGACCCTGAACTCTATCTTTTCATAATCACTGCCCACAACCTTAATGTCCTCCACCAGTCCCTCTTTGTTTGTCAGAACTAGGTCCAGTAGTACACCTCTCCGTGTTGGCTTCTCCACCACCTGAGTCAAGAAGTTATCATCAATACACTGGAGGAACCTCCTGGACTCTGCATGCCTGGCTCTATAGCCTTCCCAGCAGATACCAGAGTGATTGAAGTCCCCCATGAGAGCTAAGGCCTGTGATTGTGAGGCTACTTTGAGCTGACTGTAAAAGGCCTCATCAGCTTCCCCATCCTGACCAGGTGGCCTGTAATAAACACCCACAGCAGTGTCCCTCATATTGGCCTGCCCCTTAATCCTCACCCACAAGCTCTCAACTCTCTATAACGTTGTCATGCATTATGACGCCTGCACTTTTGTCACCAGTGCTGATTCCATCTCTGTTATTCAGCATTTGGAGTGAGAATATATGGAAAGTATTCCTGAAAGAGTTGGGGCTCTTCCAACATCTGTGTTGGATGAGGGGAAAAATTGTTTGCCACAGAAAAGGTAATCCTGTTTTTTTTAAAGGCAGCGCATAAGTGAAGGCTTTAAAGGCCAAGTGCGTTACTACAGCATTATCATCTGACCTCAAGTGAGGGGTATGAGCTAAGGTAACTGAAGGGCCAGAGCTGAACATACTATCCAAACGGCACAAGCAAAGAGTTCAGGAAAGCTCACGAGAACAGGATTGTGTTACATCTTGTGAATCTCATTTATATTACAGATCCAAGCTATCCATAAGCAGAGAGAAATGGTAAATAAGTCTTGGGAAAATTTCTTGACTCGGACGTCAAACTATGAGGCATTAAAGGTACGAAATCAGAGTGATGGAGCAAAATTTACATTCACAGTGTAGTTAAAATAACTGGGAAATTACAAGCACATTTCTTAATGAATTACGAGCATATCCAAAGTAGAAATCATAGTAAATTTTATATTCACACAGACATAGAAGAATGAACCATAAGATGTATTAACAAAGCTACACAATCTTTGATTCTTCTGCTGTTCTATGATTTTATGATTCTGTGATTTACTTTTCTGATTACAGTCACAAATTGGGGATCACCATTGTTTAGGCACTTGCAATTAGGGGAGTGTGTGTAGGTGTGTGAGTGTGTATGTCTACGCTACCACTTGTTCTTGGGGGGGACTTCAGCTTACCAGATGTCTGCTGGAAATACAATACAGCAAAGGGGAAACAGTCGAGGAGGTTCCTGGAGTGTGTGGAAGAGAACTTCCTGACACAGCTGGTGAGTGAGCCAACTAGGGAAGGCCTCCCGCTAGAGCTGTTGTTGGTGAACAGAGGACTCGAGGGTGATGTGAAGGTTGGAGGCCATCTTGCTCACAGCAATCATGAAATGATAAGAGTTTTCAATTCTTGGAGAAGTAAGGAGGGGAGTTAGTAGAACTGCCCCCTTGGACTTCTGGAGGGCAGACTTTGACTGCTTGACAGAGTCCCTTAGGAGGCAGTCCTGAAGGGCAAAGGAGTCCAGGAAGGCTGGACATTCTTTGAAAAGGAAATCTTTAAGGCGCGGGAGCAGGCCATCCCCATGTGCCAAAAGACATGCCAGTGGGGGAAAAAGACCAGCCTAGCTGAACAGAGAGCTTTTACTGGAACTCAGGAAAAAAAAGCAAGTTTATGGCCTATGGAAGAAGGAAGGCCACTCAGGAGGAATTTGTTTGCTGCTTCTCACTGGCAGGCAGGTGTTCAGCCATCTGTAGGAAAGCAGGGCTCCATCACACGTAATGGTTAATTGGAAAGACAAAATACATCACTCTGAACATGCCCCCCCCCCCTCCTTCTCCTTCCCCCAGCTTTATGGACTGAGCACAATGTCATATGGTATGGAATATCCCTCTGGTCGGTTGGGGTCAGCTGTCCCAGCTGTGTCCCCTCCCAGCTTCTTGTGCGCCCCCAGCCTACTCACTGGTGGGTGGTGTGAGAAGCAGAAAAGTCTGTGTAAGCGCTGCTCAGCTGTAACTACAACATCTCTGCATTGCCAGCACTGTTTTCAGCAGAAATCCAAACCATAGCCCCATACTAGCTACTGTGAGGAAAATTAACTCTATCCCAGTCACAACCAGCACAGGTTGTCATGCGTCAGTCAGCCTGGGGACTGGCTGCCTGTGTGGGTGTGTATTGTGTATGGAGGGGCAAGCTGAACGTGAGGCAACAGTGTGCTCTTGTGGTGATGAGGGCTAACAGCATATATGGCTACATTAGAAAGAATATGGGTCACAGCAAGTGATTATTCCCTTCTTGCTCTTGTGAAGCCATGTTCATTTATTCTGTTTTCAGGTCCCCGGTACAAGAGAGAGTCACAAACCAGAAGGAGGGTACTTACAATTAAAGGCCAATAGAATTATCACCTTGTTAATTTTGTCATTTTGTTTGTCTATTTTCTAACAAGTGCAAATGATACAATTCATTCTGATTAAAATAATTTTGCCTTTTTTCTAACTATCTTTAGAAAGCAAAAAGGCTTCAGGAAAAATCAATAGAGGCTTCCAGATGTAAATCAAAGACTCAAAACGAAGCTGTCCATTCTACTGATATTAAAGGCCTTGGTACAACAGTAAGTCATCCCCAATGCCAGTTATATTTTCATTAATGTGTAAGTGGTTTGGGGTTTACTCTGATGGCATATTACTGTTACTGACTCTTTAATAATGTTTATGTTGACCAGCTCCAAGTATGTAAGAAAGAATTTGTATCTCATGCAAAGCACCACTTCCCCGTCTGACTTGTAGTTGGTCAGCATGAGATTCAGATCTGCAAATTACTCATAAGACATGGGCAAGGTGGTCCCTGTGCTACTTGACACATACCTCTTGTGAGACAGCCTTTCATGAAAACCTCGCTGAGGTCAAGCCCTCCTTCATTTACGGTTGGGTAAATCTGTGTGATACCTAACACACAGCTTGGAAGAGGTGGCCTTTGTCAGTAAACGTGTTCCTGGCTGTCTGCAGATAAGTCGCTTGTTGCATCTGCAGAAAAGATCTTTTTTCTCTCATTTCTATCAGTTAATTGAAGTGTGAGAAAATAAAAGCCATTCTTAAGATCTTATCTGGGTGTAACAGCATATTTAGATGTTGAATTTTGACAAGCTGGGGTAAGACATGGGAGAATCTCCATTGCAGTCAGTAACTGCTTTTGAGCTGGCTGGATGATGTCTGTGTAACCATCACAGCTCAGCAGCATTTTAGGGGGAGGGATAGCTTCTTGGTTACTTATAAGTTACTCTTACATGTAAGGAGAAACAAGGAAGAAAAAACGTTGAGGTGCTGTTTTCAAACTTGCACGAAGGCAAGAGATTGTATTATCATGGGCTCTCCGTCATGAGTAAGTAATGACAGCTAAGGTGGCTGCATCCTGAAAAAGAAAAGAGGCGGTTCATGTTTGATGTGGTGAAGAAAGGAGGATCTCAATAAGAAGCAAGGGTAGGGTCAAATTTATCAAACTATCTTTACCCTAAACTTCTGAAGGACATGGAGGGACACATCTGTGAATGCAAGATGAAGTGGGCCGGAAAAATGATTTCGTTACATGCATATCTCAGTGAGACTGTTAATCAGCAATATTTTGCAGAAAGTAGCTGAAAAAGTTAAATATAAGGGTGAGTATTCTGGAAATTGTTAGTAGACAGAAATACATAGTTAGGTTTTATTGTAAAGACTTGGACCTCAAGCCAAGATTATTCATTTCTTTGGAGGGAGAGGCTTTAACAAGAGATTATCTTTATGGTTCTATAATCAACATTTCAACAACTGTAGACAAAAACAAGGAAAAGGTTAGTCCATTTTGCAGAATAAGTGTATTTAGAAAAGGAATACACATCGGCAACATCACATCACATAAAATCCCTCGGGTTGCTTGTAAGAATTACAAATGACAGATACGGCCGGCAATCTTTTTCGTGGAACAATCTTAATAATGTTATTCCCCCCTCTCTGCCAAACAGTCTTAGTAGGGAGAGATGAAGATTAAGCTAAGATGGTTGTTGCAAACAAGTTGAGGTCAAGTAATCAAACATGCGAGCCGCATGCACTCAAAGAGTTGCGCTGTTTGTTTTAGTAGGTCATGGTTAGAAGACAGAGGTGTCACTTAGGGATTTTTATTCAAAGGCCTGAACGTACACAGTATGAAGAGTAGTAATGAGACTAGAAGGTGTACATCTCTCTCAGTCGTGGAGTTTTCCTGGAGCAGTAGATAGAGGCAATTGCATTCTGAGAGAAACAGGGTCTGTTCCCTTTTTTTTCTTTGAAGTATTACTGTACAGGGAAATTCTGAGCACAAAAACTGTGGCTGATACTATACACAAATCCAAATAACATTGCAGAACAAACTTCTATTGTAATAAAGGTTTCACTTTCTTTTCCTCTATGCATAAAATCAGATACAAAGACAGAAAAGCAGAGTACATAAAGGTACCTGCTGAAAAACCACTCTGTCTTTTCCTTTGTAGTGATGGGAACAATTTGTGAATTTACTATAAAGGATAGTTTGAGTGGACCTCAGAAACCACGGCATGCATCTCCACCAGCTGAATAATAGTTTTGAAAGACAGCTCATGCTTTAACGCTCATCTCATTTTAAATGCTAACATGAATGTCAAGCAATGCATTTATTTTGTTTTTCAGATTGGATCTGGTCGCTTAGTAACTGTTGAAAGTACACCTCCTCAATTAATCGGAGGGCCACTGGCTGTTACAGACCTTGCTCGTAGAAAGCCCTCTGTTTACGAAGGAGCCTTGAAAAAGATTAAAAGAGTTAAAACATTAGACTCGGTCAAGAAAGATTCGGTACCTGTAGAATAAATAGTGTTCTGAGCAGTGCTTTTAATATTTTAGTGAAATGTATGTGTATTTTAGATACAAGATAAAATCTGTTTGTAACGCTTTGATGAATTGCACAGAACATCTTGAGAGCAAAACTGTATTTTGTCTTAACTAATATAAACATGGGGATGATTTATTAATAAAGTACCCCGTACGGTATGGTACAAAGATAAGTTGAGTCTAATAATTTTGTGTGCTGGTGTCAGGTCGCTCTGATCCACTATCAGTAGGTCCACTATTTAGATTTCCATCTCTTGTTGACACATTCCACACATTGCAGTGTGACTGAGCAGGGTGATGAACCTTCACAGAAACGCATTCAGTTCTTCGTTTTCCTGGATACCGTACCCACCTGGATTTTGTCCAAGTCCATTTTATTTCTAGAACTGCCGTCTTTAGCATCAGGACTTCTGACTTCTATTCTCTCAGTTCTCTTCTGAAGACTCACTAAGAAGCTTTTCTGTGCCAACAGTTTCTCCGAGCCTGTTAGAGGTGCTGAAACGTTCTGCTCCTCACAGGTTTCTCACAGCTCTTTAACTGATCCCACTGTTCCAATTATTTCTTGGGTTATTGCTCATATTGTCTGCAGTAAGAACTCATCGTCTTCCACCCTAGCACCTCCAGAATACCCACACAAGCTTGTGAGCAGCAGATGACTGGTGGTAAGCTTTTCTCTCCTTTCCTAACTTGGGCAAAGCCAGGATTTGTGGTGTTACAACGGAGCGAGATTCTCAGGGGCTGTTACTTCATTTTAAAAGCAGTTGGTCTCCGGTGTTACGGCACGAATCGCCGTGACATTGCAAGGGCTTCTGTGACATGTGCTTGTAGGCTGTCATTTTTACCTGGAAGCAACATTGTGAGAAAAGTATAAGCTTTTACTTTGTTAAAAGCCAACTTGAAAATTGGAAATAAATTTGAGCTAAACAGCCAGAACTCAGTTTCCAGCTCCCTTTTTTACTTCCTGAAAGAGAGACAAGGGAGCGGGGCGGGGGGCAGCTGTGTAAGCTCTTAAAGATCTTTTTGTCTCCGTAACAAGACATAGCAGAGCTGGCATTAAAAATGAAGGCAGAGATTTTTGTTTAAAAATTGTCTACTTGAATTCTATAAAAAGAAGAACATGAAGAAAATAATAAAATAAAACAGCCATACGAAATGGTACTTAAACTTCAGAGAAATATCCACGTTCAGTTTCCAAAGATCAGAAGCATTTTCTTGTGGGCAGGTCTGTTAAACATTACATTGTAGAGTACAACAGTCATCTAGTACTTTAAACTAGAGAAATTAAGCTATGCTAATTTAATTTAATTTCATTGTCATGCTGACACTTTGCTAGCTGGTAATTTTTAAGTATAATCTCATTTCATTATGACGTTTTTTCTCAGAAGTATCTGTATACAGTTTGTTTGTTTAAACAAGCCTGTGCCAGCAGGAGGGGTAAGCCGAGGTGTGCAGAGATTAGCTGACTGAAGTCTTCTGTGTCGAGTAAAGTCTTGCTCAGTTGTTTATATTTCTCTCACAACTCTTCAACAGGTAACGCTGCTGTATTGCTGGTTTGGAGAAGGAGAGAATCTATCTGCACACTGGGGCCACAAAAAGTATGCTCCATTGTCTTTTCACAATTAAACCCAAACAATAAATATTTGACTAGGAGAACAAAGACTGTGACATTTAGGTATTTTTTCTCTATGCTTTCATACACATGACGTGCGGGTGACTCATTACTGCTGGCAGCACGGCACCGGCCTATTTTTTCCAAAGAAACATACAGGACTCATGTTAAGTCCTTCCAATTTCTTAGCAAAAGCTCCAGCCATGCAGTGTAGCCAAGGTAGGGATATAAAAGATCTTTTAACTGGAAACCAGGTTATATTTATGCTTATGTAAAAACGTTAAATCAGGCACAAAGGGAGCCGCACAGCGTTCCTCCCCCTCCTGCACCGCGCTTCTGCGGCAGACACCTGGCCCTGCAGGCAAGAGGCTGCACACACTCCTGTTCAGTGTAGCGAAGCCCGGAGAAGGGAAGGGACAGAATTTCCTGAAATGCTCACATTTATATCTCATAAGTGAATACTAACACAAGGCTTCACACAGCACAGGTTTTGCCGCGAGCTGTGGACTGTGGTCTGGCTGTTGCGGGGAAACTGGGTGTGCGGTTCCCGCTGTGACCCAGGGATGGAAAGAGAGAGAGTGCTGAGGACTGGTGGGGGAAAAGATCATCCCCCTTACTGGGAATCCCTCTTGTGGAGACCCGAGGAGCAGCCCGCTGCCTTTCCAGGGCTCTGCCAGAGACAAAACAGGTATTTCCACCTGGAATTTGTTTTGCTGCTGCCGCCCTGTTCCTGTTGTTCACGATCACCTGCCCCTTCGGCAGAGACTGCAGGGTCACCGTGGCAATAGATTGCTGGAGCATTCTGGAGCCAGTTATGGTAGATGCCAAGCACCTTTGTCTCCTATAGAATTAAAACAAAGCCTTACAGTCTGAGGAAAAATGGATCTTTTAAAACTGCATAGGATACCTCGCTCTGGCATTCAATTAAGACATCACTACTATATGAAACATTACCTCTAAAATGTTACTATAGTTTTACGCTTCTGTAGGTGATGAATATAATTTTTTGTAGGTGTGAACAAGGGGAATTTATTTATCTGGTTTATCACAGTTAGGACACTTTCCTTATTGCAAATGCAATACAATGCACAGCTTTATAAACTGAATATTGCTGGAACAGCTGCTCGTCATGATGTCTCAGTTCCTGAAACTGATGTTTGGGTGTCATGACTCCCTCTATTAAAGATATTTTTTTGCATCAGGAACTTAAATTGATGGGTGGGAGAAATGTCTCACTACTTTCTACCCCCCTCCAGAATACTCCATTTTACAAGATGCAGTTCAATATTGTATTTACATAAATGAACATTTACAAATCTATGAGAATTGTTGGATATTTTACAAACTATATATGAGCTAGGCATTATTTGGGATGGATTTCTTGTTACTTACGAAGCTTTATATGCTGTTACTGTGTAAGTACTGTTTCCTACAATAATTAAACCCAGCTGGGATCCCATAAAAGGCTAGAACACAACAGGTACTGAACCAGCTGTGTAGCCCAAGGAGTAAAGCAGAGAGCAGTCAGCATCTCTGAGCGTTCCCATTTGTTCTCAGGCTTTCTGTGCTCAGGAGAAATGAATTTATGAGACAGTTAATTTCCCTGAATTAGCTTACCCACGCTGGATGGTTTCTGGTAATGGGAGCAGTAGTCAAGCTAGTCTCTCAGTCTTTCAAACCACTTGATGCATGAGTCTCTTCTCAACTGTGATGTTGAGGGATGATGACAGGGATGAACTGTGTCACCTTATTTACCTGTACGAATGTGTAAATAAAGAGCAGTCTTGTGTAAAGTACTGTTCTTAATATAACATAGTAGCAGGTTTGCAAATAACATGTCAATAGACAAAAAAATGACTACTATTCAGACCGTGCTGCATAGAAAAATACTTTAATTAATCCATAGCCTAGACTAAGCAGTGGTAAAATACAAAGTTCAGACTGCACAGGACATTAAAATGAGCGTATCCTTCCCTTTAGCTTGATGTCACACTTTTTTGCAATTCTTAAAAGTGAAGTTGATTGTATGTGCAAGACACTATAAAATATGTTTATTGACATTTTATCCATTGCCTAACATATAAAAATATATTGGGTTTCCATCAAAATTAACTTTTAAAAAAGAGAATTATTGGAAAAGATGAGCCTCTACAAAAATACACCAGTGGTTCAGCCTCACAAGCTTACCTGAGAGAACAAAGGTGTTGACTCACAATGCAAAGGCATTCCCGCATGCAGGGGGAAGGCAACCCTGGCAGATTGCAAGACAGGGAAGCAAAAGTGACAGCGTGGGAGCTGACGTACTTATCAGTTTAACAGTGGCTAAGTACTTTACACAGAGAAAAAAAAAAGGTAGAACCACGCCAATGGTTTTGTCTAAGCATCTACAGTGTAGGCTGGGCTTTTGTGCTCCTTCATTTTGATGTTGCCTTGCTGAGGTATCTTCATTTTCTCCCCTTTTGGCCTAAAATGGGTTGGTGAAAGCGGACCCTGCAAGATCATGAAAGAAAGGTAGTTATTTTCCAAGCAATATGTTTAGGAATGCTAGGATTAAATTATCTCCATGTTCAGTCTGGAAACTTAAAACTTCTGACTGGGTACATCAGATAAAAACCGTATCGCAGAGGAGGAAGGAAGCACACGGGTCTGGGACTGCTTACTAAGGTGTAGAGCCAATCGCCTCTACGATTTCCGTTCAGACTCATCCCAGACCACAACAACCACAATTTGTCACCGTTTGATGATTCAGTGTCAATTTATGTGTCCAGAGTTTTAGTGGGAAGAACAAGGTTCAAGCAGCCAGGGACTTGAGCTTCCCTTCTCACAGAGGGTCGATTCCCCAAAGTTGAGACTGAAGTCCAAACACCAGGAAACTTTTAGTATTGTAATGGCGTTTATATGCACACGGTGATAAACGGAGAGAGCAGCATCCAGTGCCGCACGCTCCCTCGTGCATACACGACATTTTTTACCCTTTGTTACATACAGAAATGTAGAACCCTCACCACTTCTGACTCGTACTGTGAAAGTGGCTGCCATTGAAAGAGGTAAATACTTTGGACGAGTAGAGACAGGAAACTAGAAATTACTATATTGAGTTGTCTAAACAATCAAGGATAAGGATGGAACGGTGGCTCAGTTTAATGTTAGGACATAACAGACTACCACCACATTCGGTAGTTACCTTGGAAAGTTCTATGTGAGTATGTGGAAGAGTATTTGGGAGACATTAATTGTCTTCTGCCCATTCCATGGGATCTTGAGAGCACACAGTCTACATACATATCCCAGAAGTTCTGGGCTAAATCATTGAAGAGTTCATTGTGCTTGGGCTTAGGGGATTCCTTTAGGAACATCATGAAGTCCCAGAGATCAATGACTGCATCTGCTACCTTGAGTTTCTTCATTTCCACCAGCCCATGGGACGACACCTCCCAGCACTGATGGTCAATCTGACCCAGGCTTGCAGGAGTTTCTTTTTGATAATCTAGATTGGCATAAACCAAATTCAGTATCAATACACAGCCCAGCTGAAGACACCACCTTCGTTTCCATACAGATTCCATACTCCAAGAAGATACCTGAAAGAAAATGTATAAAATCAGTGATTCGCCCATTATGTAGCTCATTCTCACATAACTTAGAAGGATACCCAAGAGATGATTTATACATATACACAGAAAACTTTTCTTTTCAAACCATGGAATAAGTACCAGTCAATGACCACTAACGCTGGAGCTGGGTTTGCACCTAGAAATTGTTAATGCTGTTTAGAACATGAAAACCTGAAGCAGAAAGTTTGAAGCGATCGTAGCCTCGTCAGGACTGCTCCTTGAGCTCAAGCCTCCTCCCCTTAAGCTCCTGTGTTTAGATCATCAGTAAAATCAGATGAATAGCTGCAGGTCCCGGTTCTAGTGGTGTTCTATTTTAAATGATTGCAAACAAGTAACAGAGCTATAAATAGCCAGTCTTTCATGGAGCAGTCCAGCTCGGAAGGGTGGTGATGAAGAGGCAGTAAACCAGACCATTAGACTGTGCTGGGGAGCGTAGGCAGGTCACAAACTCAGTCAGTAGCTGTTGCAAGGGCAGAAAAAGATACATGCCTTTCTGGCTTATGTTAGAAAATTAAGCAAACTTTTGACACAATTATTTCTAGCATGTATGCAAAACACTGAAACTGTCTGGAGAACTGGAGATGGAAAGAGTAATAGCACAGGAGGCGTAACGAGAACTTCAAATGCCACAGAATATGTGGTCATTATTATACATGGATTCCCCCTGGGAAAGCTGCAGTTTTCCTAGGGTGCATATTCCATATGCTCAAAACAAGTTTAGACTGAACGTCACTGAAATACCTGATAAATTTTTTTCTCAGTCCTTCCTGTCAAGATAAAGCGCAGTGGAAAAGCAGAGTAAACATAAAGGGAAAACAGACAAACAAAAAAAAGACAAGCAAACACAGGGAAAAGTCTGAAGAAAAAGATGACAGTCCAGACTCTCAGACAGTGCCCCTTATTTTGGTGTCCTAAATCAACTCTGCATCAAACAGTTCGTGCTACACTCCTTCCCACAGTTTTCAATCCCCGTGCCAATTCAGAAGGTAAAACACGATTACAAAATGATGTGAGGTTTTGTGCAGATTCCAGGGAATGTTTTGGGCAACCGTGCGAATTTTACTGGGAGCTTGGCCAGAATGGCACGCGTGCCCTGCCCCTCAGGATTCTCTCTGGGCAGCAGCAGTACGAACACTCCGTCCACGGAGCCTTCGAAGCGTTAACACACTGGCATCCTCTCGGAAGCTCCTCACGATACCGTTAAAGAGAGGATAATCCACAGATAATACCACGTGCGTGTGAACTGTCTGACAGAGCTGTGACAACACCATGGGTTTCCCAGTCATACCAAGCTGGGTCAGGAAACAGGACCGGTGGCCTCAGGGCTCTGGCATGATTTTTAGTTTGGATGTGCCACTGCTGCTGCAGCCGAGGTCCCTGAACTCACGTATTCCTTTACCTCGCCTTCAGGAGCCAAGGGAATGAGACAGACCCCATCCCAACTCCTTTCAAAAATTCCACTTGCTGGCAGTGTGTCAGCAGGCAGCAGGGCTCCCTGCCTCAGCATCCCCAGAACTTAGGAGCATGCATTAAAGTTTCTCTTCCTTGGGTCATTAGAAAACCGGCTCCAGCAGGCAAGCAGGGATGTAAATGCTTCTCTTCTCACTCCCACTTCACTGGGCACCAGCACTGAGGGGGGGTACACACGAGCAATTCAGCCACAAAGTAGGAAAACAGCAGCCAGGAAGCCACCAACCTTTTGAGTTCTGCTGATTTCATGGTTTAATCCAGCTAAGGACTAAAATGCTGAGGGTCCATCTGACCACCCCAGACAGGGAGAGAGACCACAAGAAGCCTCACAGAGACTCTGAACTAATAACTCCTACTATTCAGTACAGGACAGATGAGTTTCACAAAGGCAGTAACTAAAGAGCCACAGCAGAAGTTATACTTACAGCCTTCCTGTGATGAGATGGGAAACAGCAGCCTCGAAAGAAGAGTAGCCAGTCACCTGGAGAAGAAGAAAGAAACTCCTGAGAGGGCTGCAAGCGCCTGGCGGCTGCTGGATGCTCCAAGGATGCCGGGATCACGCTGCACAGGGACAACTCTGCCACTGGCAAAGCAGCAGCAGCAGCAGCAGCAGCAGCAGCAGCATGAGCTCGGGTCAGAGGAAGGCGAGAGGAAGCGATGGAGGTGGCTGTGGCAGCCCCACCTCCTCCCGCAGCGGGCAGGGACCGCCAGCCCAGCGGGGTCACCCGCGGAGAGGAGTGCTCTGGGGCGAGGGGAAGGGGGAGGCAGGGCTGTCAGAGGGAGGAAGATGCAATGGACAGCAAACCTTTCTCCAACCCAGTAACGTGGACGCTCTCCCCATTTTATAAACCCGGGTTCCCATCCACAATCCTGACTGCCCTCTGAACCGTGCACTCACCAGAGACAACGGCTCGAATCAACGGAAAATGGACACACAGGACACACAGCCCAGAATGTATGGGCACAACGGGCATCCGTTACTCCAGTGCCCTTTTGGTAGAAACTCCCCGACTTGAGATTGATTTTGCACTGGTTTTTAAAACCTCCCATGACTTGGTTGCCAAGGAGGAGGTCGATGCCCTTTTATTTGCCCGTGACAAGGTCCCCCCAGGCGCTGGCTGCCCCCCCCACTGTCCAGAGCCCCCTGCTCTGCCGGGGCTTGAAGACCCTTCTGGTTTGTTTCTGGCCAGGTGTTTTCTCCGCTCAGGAGCTAGGCTCCTGCACACATTTAGAAGACCTTCATGTCCTTTGAGAGAGAGAAGCTTGTGAAGAAGCTTACTGACATTTCTAGTTATTTCTTCCATACTTATTCTTGTGACACACCAGTTACAGGGTCTCATCAGACACTGAAGTCTAAGACCAAAAATAAAGGGAGACAGAATTTTTTTCCAGCTGCAGTGGATTTTCCATGGGTCTGCATGTTGTATGTTAGCCCAGCCGGATCCAGGGCACTGGATAAAGTAACTTCTATATCTGGCTAGTAAAATAAGGTTAAAACTACAGTTTAAACTAACGGTTGTCAGGGAGCCCAAAGCATTAAAATCTGTAAAAGGCCTTGACTTCCTATCATGGAAGATGCTCTGTTACTGCAAAGTGTGCTCCTAAGGGCAAATTCCTGTCCATAAATCTGCAATTCTGTTTCTCCCTCAGTCCGGGCACTCCTCCTTGGATGGCTCAGGCAACTCCACACTCAGCCAGAGCCTGTCCTAGGTATCTCTTGTGCCTAATTCAGGACAGGTTGCCCAAAATTGAATTCTGCAAGGATGAGGAGTTACAGCTACCTTGTCTGATGTAATTAAAGCTTAGATTTCTTTACACAGATTTTTCTGATAAATTTCTCAACATGTATATTCAAATCACCTCTTGGATCACCAGGGAAAGTGGACTGGGTCATACTCAGAAATGCAGATGATTTTTTAGAGAACTCTTCATACGTTGCATACATGCTTTCTAAACTCTCCAAGGGGGTTGTTGGTCTCAAGGAAGACCATCAGTCTTTCTTCTTCAAAGGCACTAGAGTTTAATCAAAGTTTGTCAAAGTAAAACCATCAGCAGCCAACATCATTAAAGTCAAAGCATTTTCACAAATACACCGAGATTCTGTATTTCTTTCTAACCTGTTGCAGTTCAATGTCAGATGATAACTCTGAATGTAGCTGCCCCTAGGTCTCAAATCCCCACAGCTGGGGACGTGCACCAAACCAGTTTTGGAGAGCAGCAGAGCTATCGATCACGCTTCAAAAACATTCAGGGTCCCTGTGCCCAGTTCTGCACTAAAGGGCTGGATCGTGACACACTGCAGTTCCCCACTTCGCTGGTCGCAGTGCAGCTCCTCACCGTGCACCTGAGAACTACTGCAGGAGGGATGTCCCAGCCCTCCTCCCATTGCATATAATGGAAAAAATTCATTTTAGTCCCTCCTCACGTACTGGGGGCTGGAAATGTCCCTTGCCGAGGGAAGAAGGCTGGGAGTTCCTGCGGCCCAACGCTGTGTGCTCTGGAGTGTGTTTCTTGAGTTACTTCACTTCATCTTTTTGTCTAGATGCCCATTTACAAAGAATAACTTGCAGACCTGGGGCTTTGTACCAGTGGGATCTCCTCATCTGTTACCTTAAGAGAGCAGAGTCTGTCCTGCACGGTGGGAGGATGAACGGAGAGTGTTCTAAAGACCCATGGCGCGAGGAGTGGCAACAGGGTTACTCTATAGAACCAAATTTGAAAGCCAAAGGAAAACTCTTGGATGAAAAGCTCAAATAGAAGACAAGGTTCTTTTCCATACGCAATCATTCTCCCACAATGTGGGGACAAACACTTTGCAAGTAGCAACTTGAAAACAAGTGCTCTCAATGCCATCGGTCTGGTGACAGCCTCACAGAATTCATGTCTTTGTGAAGGCTGTTGGAAGATTCACAGCACATGTCAGCTGTCT
Organism: Limosa lapponica baueri; assembly: GCA_002844005.1. Taxonomy (NCBI): domain Eukaryota; kingdom Metazoa; phylum Chordata; class Aves; order Charadriiformes; family Scolopacidae; genus Limosa; species Limosa lapponica. Next base: position 127,061 of record KZ505845.1, read on the forward strand.
GAGGCACGGCAAAGACCTGGGCTCCCTCACAGCTTCACTCCTTCTCTTTAAAGACACGAAAATTCAAAAGGTGACTGTTCAAACTACAGTGAAAGTGCTGCATCTGGCACACAGCAGCAGATCACTTCACTCTGCACCACGGGGTCCGTGCAGAAATGACACCCCACTGAACCTCTGCACAACCCCGACAGCTCTGCTCCAGGCTGTGTGCGTGGCTCCACACCAGGATCTCTCCTCACGAGGTGTTCCCTGAAGGACCGCAGTCCGCACAAGAAGAGGACTGGGGCAACTAAATTGCAGCCGCTGCTTGCTTAAATTTGGGGGTCACCCAACAGCTCAGGACTGTAATTTAAACTTTATTTTTCCACGCAGTGTATCACCACGTGTGAAAAGCAACGTACCCAGAATCGTGACGGCTGAAGCCCGTAAAACCGGTGAGAGTCCCAGCTCCAGAGAACCTCCTCGCTTCAAAGGCAGGCATGGCTGACGAGAACACAGGACAAGTACCTCGTGAAATTGGGTCTGTTAGGGTTTCACAACATGCTTTGGTGGAACACAACATGACAGGAAGCCCCGGTTCTTTCAAGAGGAAACATAGTGATGTCTGTCATGAAAACAATGGATGAGGTACTGGAGGGCAAATACCAACCTGTTCTGAAATGACAGCATTCAGAATAACTGGTGATCTCCTGGAAGTCTTTCCAGCAAACCAATGGAAACACTGGTGCAAAATCTTGTTTCAAAAAAATAAGCCATGTTTGAACCTACACAGCTATATGGAAAAAAACCAAACCAAACCAAACCAAACCATCGGGAAGACTGGTGTATAGGTAGCTTACCTCTGAACTCTCTGTCTCATTGAAAGGAGCCAAAGCTCCTTAGATGTAATTACTCCCTGACATTCTAAAGCAATGTCCATAACCAAGGAGACGAGAGCCTTAGGAAGGCTGTACAAGGAACCTACCTTTAAGAAAGCTCCTTGTTTCGATATTAATCAAAATAGTTTTCAGTAACTTTTCAAGTTAAGAAGAGCTTTTTCTCTTTTTGTTTGCTTTATGCACCATCAAGTTTATTAGCGTGATTAATCTCAACAGGGAAACAGCCAACATTCCAAAGGCATTTAAAGGCACGTAGAGAAGCAGGGAGTTGCACGGCTGCTCGGCCACTGCACCGACTCCTTCTTGTCATTGGAAACACCTCGGTGCAGGAGCACCGTGTACTGGTGCCAACACAGGGATGTCTTTCTACTCCAGCAGCCCCTGGTGGCAGCCCTCCAGCCCTTCTCTTCAACATGCAGATTAATTTTTATTATGCTTCTCATGCTTTTCCTAATCTAGTTAAAAAAAAAATCACTATTTTTTTATCGTAAAATGAGGTATTCCCAGAACACAACTATAGAAATCAAAATGCTAAGGAACATATTTTGCTTAGAAAAATCCTTTCAAGTAAAAAAATCTGCTTAAAGTGCCACCTTATCAACGATGTTCTCTTAAGAATCTATTTATGTGAAAGTTCTTTGATAAAGTTTAAAAATTCACCTCCCCAAGTGAAAACAGTTCTGAACGTTGACTTCCATATTTCATTTTCCTTTATGGCAGAATGTGTCTTTGTCAGTCAGGCACTGAGGGATTATCACCCATGGGAGAATGCCACCCGAAACAAGGATGAACCCAGGAAATTAAATAGACAGAGATCAAAATTATTAGTAACTAATAATCCTGCAGGATATTACATGAAGTTTGCAGAATGGAAGCACCATGAAGAAAGACACTGATCATGATTATTAGGTAAGTATTGTTATGACAATTTCTATTTCAGAGCAGGTAAGGTCAAGGAAAGTCGATCTGTGACAACTTCATAAAGTCTAATGTACCCAGGCTACACAAAAGCTTGGGTGGTAGGTGAAAGCCCTTCAAACCGGAGACCCTGTTCATGTACGTGGGAAAGCAGACTTTTTTTTCAGCCTGGTGACTAAATACAAATGGGATTTGGAGAAAAACTGTGTTGTGTTCTCCATCCTGCAGGGGTTCAGGAGTAATTCCAAAGTTGCAGTGTACACCACGTGTAAACCCACAGACTCCAGCACAGCCATTTCACACAGTACGCTTTATGAGATGGGATTCAAGACAGAAGTGGCTGTTTCTGTCATTTTGCATTTTTTAATTCATAACCAAACTTATGCAAAACAAATTTTTTTCCTCAAAATTCTTCCAACATTGATAGTTTTTCTATAGCATGGGGTTTTGAAGTGTTGTACTTCAGCTTACTCTTTTTATTATTGCAGTTGGGTGCCTCCATCTAGTGGCACTTCATTGTACTGGAGTGTATCCTTGGCATTGATTCTATCTCCTCTTTCCATTTTTTTTTAAAAATTGAAACTGTAAAAGTAATACATCAAATTTTTAGAACATCTGGACCTTGGATGTGTTGGTGTAGTTATTTCTTTCAACTACAAAGACCTTTATGCCAGCTTCCCAGCACTGCAATGAACTCGGGTATGTGTGTGTTCAGAAAGGCAAGGAAAGAAATTTGACTTGCATTTGTTAATTATGTCAACTCTACTTTAAAATAAAGCTGTCTTGCTAAAATAGTTCAGCTTAATTTTTAAATATTTCCACCAAAGTTAGTTCTTCTCTAGACCAAGAAAAACAACACATAAAGTACAAATTTAAACAAAGTGCTGCTGGAAGCTTTAAAATTGTTGTGGAGATTTTACAGCTTAATCTTGTTAGAGGTGATGACAGCGCACTACCCAGTGATTTCTATCGTGAGAGAAAAGGATCAGAGTGGAAAAACCATGACGTGATAGAGCAGTACCCCTGTGATTTTCAAGCTATCATATACCAGTATGTGACGTACACACTGAGAACAGAAAGAGCAGGAACTGAAGCATTATTTAGCATGAAACTCAGAATATGCATTGACTACGTAGAAATGAGTTTGGAGAGCTTTAAAACGCTACCAGCCTTTTGTAGAACTGAATTACAGATATCTCTGTGACTACACACCTGCACACTCTTACGTAAACGGGATTCACTGAAGATAAAGAATTGAGTCACCCTCTGCATCACTGATTAGCAGCATCTGAAGTCAAGAAATAACAAGAGTGGTGTTCTACGATCAGGCCTGACAGTGAAGTGCTCACAGCCCCGTCACTGCAGTTCGAGTACAGCACACCCACCACTGATTAAACAGCCAACACAAATCTAAAGACGACAGAATCAGTGCTGCCCAGGCAAAGCAGAGTGTCTCTTCAAGTGCCCGGATTCATTTTTGAAGTAAAGTATTTAGAAAATAAACCATCTAAATATCCTCAAACTTTAGAGTTTTAAATTATTCCATTTCAGTATTTTTTAGCATCATGGGTGTGTGACCATGTACCTACTGGTATAAAAGGTTCCAGAAAATACACAATAGCAATTTCAAACGAAATGTTACTTGATTCCCTGCTGGTGTGAGCTTGGTGGCACAAGCTTGCTCAGTGCTGAAATACACCCAGTGTTATGTCACCGGGTTTAACACCTTCAACTCACAACACCCACAGGAGATCTGTTTTTCTTTATTTCTCTTTTTCTGAGGTCGAGCTGTGGAGCAATTCCATGAGTGGAATTAACATCAGTTAGTAGCTCTGCTGGCATCTCTAGTGGCATCAGTCTACACGTTAACCTGTTGTTAGATGTCACCTCCTGCTGTGTGCTAGGGAGTCAGCACGCTGAGTATAAATAAGGCTCTGCTAAGTCAACAGCTACAGACCCTGCTGCTCTCAACACTCCTAACGATTCTACAGTACTAAATTCAAAGAACAAAGCATGAAAACACGGGGTAATTTGATATATACTTGTACTGGTATTCAAGGAGATGCCAGGGCCTGTGACCTGATCCTTGAAGAATTTTGCCGATAACCCTCTTGGATCTGCAACTTCCCCACACTTACTTCATCTCACTTAAAAGTTCTTTTGCTTATCTCCTTCCTTCTACTATTTTCTGTATAATGCTGACATTGTATGCTTTACTGAAGTCACGGTAGCACAGTCTAACTTCTGCATATGTAAGGACTTCTGCACCTCGCCTGCTAGTCAGATTGGACTGACAGCCCCCTCCCGTATGATGAACTATACATCTGCACAAAATGTTCTGCTGCCGGCGCAGGGAATCGGCATGGTGACACAGAACAGAGAGGTCTCCTGAGTGACGGGGCCTAGCTCCCTGCCGCTACACAAAGCTCTGTTGTGCAATCACCTCATAAATTTATCAAGTACTATATTAAAACCAGGCATGTCTTTGCTCCCACTGATTCCACGGAAAACCTGTTTCAGCATTTGATTGCTGTAATGACTAGAAACATTATTCTAATTTCCTGATCTATTTATTAATGAATAGGCCATACCTGTTTGTTCTTGTGTCAACATTGCCCTGCAAATTAAACGGTTTTCATCCTTCATGTTTACTTTCCTGCTATATTTATAGACAGCACTCGTGTATCTTCTCTGTTTTTGTTCTACTGAAGTAAACAAGCTGAGCCATCCTAAAATCTGTTTGTAGGAAAGGCTCTCCAGCTCTCTGGTGATGCACCTAACCTCCTTCTACCCCTCTTTCAGTTCAACCTTAGCTCAGTATAGAACAATTAATTAGAAGCTTTCACAGTACCCCAAACGAGATTTCACCAGGGCCTTGAACAATGACAGTGATACCTCCCTACTTTAAATGAAATGCATCTCCTGAGGCTACACTTTCTGTACTTATGATGACGCCTAAATATATAACATTAACAGAATTCATCACTATGATCTTACTGATTTTATCAGGGCTACTACAAAAAATATCACAGAAGACCATCCTAAACCCAAACATTTAAGCCTGACATCTTCCTTTTCAACATTACTTGTGGCTATCTCACTTCACAATTTCTCTCCTAACCCCCATATTCTCATTCCTTCCCAGGTGATACTATATCAAATGTTTTATCAGTAGAGTTTTAATATGGGAAATTTGAGTTTTTCCAAAGCTTTGCATGAGATTGAGACCAGGCTTCCGGGTCTGTGGTTGCCAGGTCATTTTTCTTCTTTTCAAAGATAAGTAATTACAGTCCAGGTTGGCACTGAGGAAAGGCATACTTGCAATTTGGGGGATTTAACTTAGGTCGTAACAGTATGACACAAGCAGGTCCAGTTGGTAGAAATTATAAATATTTTTAGCTGAAGCAGAATATGCAGTTGATTGCTAAAAATAACACAGAATAGCAGAAAAAAGCAGGTCTGTGAAAGTCAACAGACTGAAAAGCTTTTGAATGTGTTTTTCCATACACGTAGGTGGAAAGAAAAGGTTCATAAAGGGGACTAAGGCCTTCTAAAAATACTACTAAAAACTCCCATAGAATATGACACTTCAAGACAAAAAATAAACCCCTCATTTCGTACTGTAGTAATTTGTAAAATTGTATCTGATTGAAGTATGTTGTTATTTTATTCATTCATGAAGATCCTCAGAAGTCATCAGGAATAATCATTCGGAATGACAGCCACGTTCTATCTCTACCATCTTCTGAATAACCCAGTCGCAAAATATACAGTTTGCTTTTTTAAGTCGGAGAGAGAAGTGTGGGTCAGCTGAAAAGCACAAGATTAGGAATTTGGATTTTTTATTCATTCTTCCCTCATTTCTTAAAATTTTTTTTTTTTCGAATCTACATCTAAAATTTTAGCATTTTAGTTCCTTTGCCCTAATTAGCTAACTATATAGAACTATATGTAGGTCAATTTTTAAATGTAGGTATTGGCCTAACTTTTATAGCGTACAAAATAAAGGAAAATTACAGCAAACATAAAGACCAAACAATAATACACCAAAGAATCTAACTATGTAACTACTATTTTGCACATATTTTATAAATACAGCGTCCAAATCTGGTGTCCTAGGTCATGAAGAAACTAAGAAACAAGAATAACAAACAGCTAACAAAAACAAATTTACATTCTTAAAGCGGCACTGGACAACACTCACATGGTGTGACATATCCCAGATACCGCCTCAGTGTTCTCTGGGGCCATTTAGCACATATATGGCACAACACCGTTTTCTACATTGTTTTTTTATTCTGTAACAGATAAAATCCCTTGTTGAACTTATTTTTAATATTAAATTACTGTAAACGGTAATGATTCGGCTCAGATGGCTAACAAGTGCAACTGAGAATGTATGATTTTGTGGAAAGGCTGTAAGAAGGAATAGAATAATATTTTTAATAAGGATTTGTGCTTTGAAAAAACCCAGTGAAAATACGCTCATACTGTCTGAAAAAACTTTTCTACAGAATAAACTTAACTTGGGGGGCATTTTTTCACCAATTTTACCCTTCTGACCTTACTAATGTCACAATTTACAAAATAATTTCTCATTTGTGACCACTAATGAACCGTAAAGCACTACAAGCTTTATTAAAGCCATGTACTTTCCACATGGACATCCTTATCCTGAAAACTAGCCTTGTGGAAAGGTCAGGTCCCCATTTCTTGAGGGAGAGTGCATTAGCAGTGTGACCAACGGGCTTTAAAGGATCCAACTGCATGAGCAAAGCCAGCAGCAGACGCTGTATCCGATGGGCGTACCGCTCCCAGGACACGCTGCTGGAGACGGCGGATCTTGCCCCAGACTTCACAGCTCCCGCGGCCGGGGCCCTGCTCTCCTCTCAGGCGGCCATGACCGCGCCTCGGCCTGAAGCCGCCCTAACGCCTCTCGGCTTGAGATGCTCTGGGGGTCGGGGAGGACTGCAGCGAGAAGCCGACATCTCGCAGCAAACCAGACCTGTCCCTTGCCGTGCCGACGGCTCCGGAGGGACCGGCCCTGCCAGGCCGCGGCGGCACCGCGGCGAGAGGCCGCCAGAGCAGGCCGCGGCCCCGGGCGGGCAGGGCGGCGCAGGCCCAGCCGCTCGAGACACGGCTCCGCCGCGGCCGCCGGCCTGACGGGACCGGGGGGCGGCTGACCGCTGCCTTCCGCGCTCCCCCGGCCGGCAGCCGTACCCCTGGGGCTTGGGCGCTGGCCCCGCCCGCCCTCTTGCCCTGTCCTCTCCACACAGCCCGCCCTCAGAGGCCGCTGTTCCCGCCCCTCACGGGCCCGGGAGGTGGCGGCGGCGGGTGGCGGCATGGTGCGGTGCGGCGCGGCCGTGCTGCGGAAGGTCGGTGCGGGCGGCCCGGGGAGCGGTGGGGACGGGCCCTGGGTGGGTGCAGCCCCCGCGCAGGCAGTGCCGGAGCGGCGGGGAGCGCTGGCGGGCGGCGGCTGTGCCCGCGGGGCCCCGGCTGTGCCCGCGGGGCGGTGCAGGCCGGGCGGCGAGGGGTGGCTGCCGGGGGAGCAACGTCAGGTGTTCTCTTCCTAAAAACACCTCGGCGGGTTACTTGTCTGTTTCTTGAAGGTTCATTAGTGCCATCAGGGAAAGGTTCTGCCTAAGCAGCTTTAGCCGCGTTGATTCTAACGGCAACAAAACGAAACAGAAGCAGAACGTGGTACTGTTGTCCCTGCGTGAGGGCTCCTCACCCGGTGTGCGGGAGCCCATGGGCACACGGGGTGCGCTGGGCGTGCCGGTGGGCTCTGAGTGTGCTGATCATAAAAACGCGGGAGACACGGTTTTATTTCAGTCCTGCCGTCGGGCGTTTGCCGACAGCCAGCACACAGGCCTGTCCAGCCCCCCGGGGTTTGTAACCGGAAAATACAACTGATGGGTTCGTGGTGCCTTGCCCACCACTCCTAACTGTACATATGCATCTAAACTCATGTTTAAAACATTTAGCGAGGTTACCTGATTAGTGTGCTCATTATTCATGAAGGAGGGTGTATTTTAGCATTATAATTACCCACGGTTAGTTGGGGATACACTCTTGGCTCGAATTTGGTCCAGAAGTTACATTTTTACTATCTTATGTCTAAGTTAGCAACTGCGTAAGAACACATAAACCACGCTGTTTTGTTTCACATCCTACTGGAGGTTAGGTACATTTCTTGGTGTCTCAACCATGCCCCAACCAAAACTTTGCGATAAACTTTTAACTTCATTCTTTTGACATCAATACTGATATGAAACTTGTTGGGTTTTTTAGTATGGCAACTTTATAGACAATTTACGGGTCTATGTGAGAGGAGGAACTGGTGGAATGGGTTATCCTCGTCTAGGTGGGGAAGGAGGGAGAGGTGGTGACGTCTGGTTCGTTGCCCAAGAGAGAACTACCTTAAAGAGCATAAAGCACAGATATCCCCAGAAGCGATTTATAGCTGGAACAGGAGCCAACAGCAGGTAAGAGTCTGCTTAATGAAAGTTGTTACATACATCTTTTCCAGAAAGCAAAATGTCAGCTTAAATTACTAAGTCTGGTTTAATGTCTCCCAGTGTTAAAGCACTAAAAGGTGAAAAAGGAAAAGACTGTGAAGTTCATGTGCCTGTGGGAATTTCAGTTCTTTGTGATGATGGCATGCAGATTGGTAAGAACTTTTCCTTTGTTTTAATGTATGTAGTAGATAGTGTCATATTTATTGGTGGCATCTAGCCGACTTCTAACACTAGAATGTTGTAACTCATCTCCCAAAATGTGTTTTCCTTTGTTTTGACGAAGACTTGACAAAAACCACACTGTAGAAATTGTTAGAAAAGCAAGGGCCCCTTCCAGAAATTAGCAGTAGTCAGTTTGTATCACTACATGCAGCAGAAGGAAAATTGGGCTTGCAAACAAGTGTTAAAGGCTGAAAGCCATACTGATCCTCCACAGAATCATTGATGACCTTACATAAAGTATGTGTCCATAAACTCCCTGTAACTTTACTGAATTAGGACATTGCTTAAAAGATAAAGATCCTTGCCAGATGTCAATATCTCAAGTTATGTGAAATACTTACCCGGTTTTTACTCTTTCTTTAAAGAGCGGTACTTGGTAGTAACCAGGAAGATCTCTTTCAATATGGTGCTCTTGGAATGGCTCTCAGTGGCTTCTTTGCAGTTACTCAGAAGTTTTTTTCTGATGCTGTTCAAACTGAATTCACAAATGACTCTGATTTGGATGTTTAACAAAATTGGATGTACGGCAAGAACTGTTTATGATGTAGGCACGTCAGTGTCTAAAGCTATCCCTGAATTACACATTCAAATTTTGCCTTTTTATTTTTAATTATTCTAACCCTAAGGGAGTTATTATAGCCTGCATCTTAATGAAAAAATAGGGAACACCTGAAGAGTTTGCTGTAGCTACATTTCTGTCAATGCAGATTTTTCCTTGCATTCTTGAGTTCAAGAATTGGAGACTTCAGAACTACTACTTTGCCTGCCTAAGCACTTTTCTTGAAATGAGTAACTGTATGACAGAGCAGAACACTGGAGTGTGATTCCTCCCATTTGTTTCTGAGGAAGGAAAAGTACCATGACCCTGAGTGCATAGCTCTTGCAAGGAAACATACAGAAAATTTTCTCTTCGTTAAAGATAGATCCAACTGGAAAAAAATCACAACTGAACTACCGCAGGGGACTGTCCTTTTTCACTACTGTATTTATTTTCAGGAGAGCTTAATGCAGCAGGAGAGAGATTCCTAGCAGCTCGTGGAGGTCTTGGAGGCTCTTTGGTCACAAACTTCTTGCCTTGCAAAGGTCAGAGGCGAATTGTTCATCTTGATTTGAAACTTATAGCGGATGTTGGCTTAGTTGGGTAAGTACTGTCGTTTGAGAACTGATATTAGAAAACAAAGTAGTAAATTTCAAATGGGATACCAAAGAAACTTGAGCATTTGGAGAGTGAGTGTTACTGTACATTTGTGTTGCCACTTAAATTACTTGTGGTTTGCAAAAATCAGATAGAGTTTAAACCCATTAAAATTAATTTTAAAATTTGGAATGTATTGGTTATGATTTTATGGGTGAAAGGCTTCATGAGTCAGAGTAATATATAATGATTAATGTAATTGAATTTAGCAATTGCAGTGATTATCAAAATACTATTAGCTAATATTTATGAATTAAGTAGGAGGTGCGAAGCAGAGCCAAGAGCACTGTCTCTGTTGCATCTTCAACTTTATGGTACTGGCACAAGTGGATACTTTCAACAGCAGTTTTAAAGAGAGTTTCAAATGGTACGTAACCTACTCTCCCAAATAAACAGCTTGGAATGTTGGAAGGAAGTAATTACAAACCAGAACAGTAGGACTTGGATTTCTTCAATGTTGCTGCTTTATAACAATGCAGATAAATATACTTCTATTTGGAGAAAGATTTCAACAAACTACAATTATAAAAGTATTAGTCTACTCAGCATCTGTTACTCCCCCCTCCCCGCCCCATGGTCCTTATTAACAAAAAAACATAGGAAGCATAAACTGACAATGAGTTTGAGGTGGAAATAGTCTAATTGGTTTATACTGTTAAAGAACAGAAACTTGAAGACAGCATGGATTTCTACCTACATTCTTTTTTTGCTTATTAGAAATAATTCTGTTAATATCAGATTTATCTGACGTATATAATTTTCAAGTGGTCTTCAATAATTACACAATAGAGAATTTTTGTTTGAGCGTGTGTGAAAATATAGGAGGTCTATGACACTGGTGCTGCTTTAATTTTGCATTTTGGCTGACAGTTTCCCTTTAACATGGATTAAAAGAGTCATTATCCATTTATTAGAGGAGCATATTATTTTCTTGTTGAGAGTATGAATCAGCCTCTGATAGTTTGTGGTTGTACTTTGATCTCTTTGTGTTTGTTATTTTTACTTCAGTAGATTTGCAAGTGGTTTTGCTATTAGATCAGGTAAAAAACAGAGACTTAAGAAAGGCCCATCAGGTTTGGGTACAGGTTGTGATGTATCGTGTAGGTTGCTATTTAAACTTCAAAGAGCATATTGTACCTCAGTGGAAACAAGATACTCACTTGAGGAGGTGAGCAGAGTAACCTTCCAGAATGTCTTTAAGGCACCTCTCAACATCAGAGTGCATTAAAACTACCCTCAATAGTTCTACTGTTACAACAAGAGTCATTATGTCTCTTTCTTTTTTAAGAAAGCCCCATATACAACCCCTTTATAAAGCCCCTTCATGTATTACTACTTTTGTTTTTCCATAGTGGATGTTCTTCTGAGTTGTCCCTGTTAACAGGTCGGGATTCTGCATGTATTCAGGTGGAGAGGATATGGCTTTCTGCGGGATGCATGTCTTTGTATCTCGTGACCAGTGATCAGTTGCCTGTAGACACAGTTTTCTTTGATCACTGTTGCACTGAAACGTTGTGCTGAATAACTGTCTGTGAATTTGACTGGAACACAAGTCTTCTGTGGTCTCCTGGGTAGAGCAGGTGCTATAAATAAGGACTATAGTCTGTCCTCTGCTGTCAGTGCTAGCTTCAAGTTTGACATAGATCAAGGCTATTGTGTCTTCTACAGCTCAGGTTAATCTTTACATGTGTTATAATTTCAGTTTTAACTTTGGTTTCCCTTCCAATGAGTAGGTGTATTCTGTGAAGAAGCTTTTCTAGAAGCTACTGTATCCCTTGAGGAACATTTTTGTTGTAGTACGCAGGTGTAGCTAGAGGGAAAAGGTTGTAACAGTCAGGTCTGCACAGACCAGCTTCTAGGGCTTTACTGATATTCTTTTGGTTTATTTGATAACAAAGCGGGTTAGTCCTAATTTCAGGATTCCTCAAACATCCTTGTTGCCATAAAAACATACACAAACTCTGCATGTGTGTGTCTGTGTACAGAAAGTCTCTCTCTCACTCGTCCCCCATCTTCCCCATATAGATGCACTTACAGAGTTTACATATGCTTTGCTACATGAGCTAAGCTGTAGCATAGGAATCATTGGGAATTAAATTGTAGAATGTTTCATTAACCATGACTTGTATACCAAAAGACTGTAAATCCAACTGAGAAGATGCATTTGCATGAGAGGTGTTTAGAATGTGGATGTAGTTTGCAGAGTTAGTTTTAGCGTGTGAAGACTGAATTCAAGTGGACCTGGATGCTTATGCTGCAATCCATCCATGTGACTCTGAAAGATTTCCCTTCAATCTTACATGTGTGTTTACATACCTCTCCTGCCTGCAGCCTTGGGAAGCACTGTTGGATTTGGAAAAATTACTCAGATTTGATTAAAAGAAATCATAATGATCTGGGGTTTGTTGGTTGTTTTTGGTTTTGTTTTTTTTTTAAAAAAGTGAGTAAATAACCCTGCAAAAATTATTGTTGGTAACATTGAGTTTGACTACGGTAATTTGGTAATAAAATATACAGGAGTCACACCTCTGTTTATTCAGTGTATAAATCCTGACTTTCCTTTTAGGTTTCCAAATGCAGGAAAATCATCCTTGTTAAGCAAGATTTCTCATGCCAAACCTGAGATTGCAAATTATGCATGTAAGTTCATACTCTTATTTTTAGAGCAGTAATATTTTCATGAGAGCAAGAAGTCTTTTCTTTGACTTGGTTTGCAGGTTTATAATAAATAATAGGGGATAACCGTGTTGCCTGCTAAATACATTACTCACATTTTTAGTTCTAAGAAATACTTCAAAGAGAGAACTTGCTGTTTCAGTGTCCAGTTCCTTTAAGCACATCAGTTTTTCATGTGTACACCCTCATAGTGCTTCAGCCTGTTTATGCAGGGTCTCTTTAACATTAATTGTAGTCTCAGCCCATTTTATTCCATCTGGGACTCTCCGTGGTGTGTCATACCCTCACTGTACCGAATATGCACCATCAAGTTCCTTTGCATAAACATCTTGTATGCTTTGAAAATAGATACCACCTGTTCTTGCAACAGAGTAAGATTCTGAGATTTTGATTTTGAATCTGTCCACTGAAAAATGCCATTTTTATTATTTTTCTATGAGTAAATTAGGTTTAGCCATCTGATCATTCTTTAATTAAAAAGTGAGAGCACAAGTCCTGATAATTCCTACTACTAATGACCTTCTTGCACCACTCTTGATTCTCTACAGCCTTTTTATATTTTTTCTCAATTTGAAGAGTCCCATCTCACTTTGCCTTTCCTTATTTTTCTTTATTTGGAAGTTATTCCATAGTCTGGATAATCCTTTTTGTGTCTGAGACTTCTCTAGCCCCTCTATTCTCTTTTTAGGTTGATGGGAACAGACCTGCAGTGCCAAAATTTGGTGAACCACTGATTTTTTTGAGTGGTCTAATTTTCTTGTCTCTTGTTTTGCTTTTCCTATATTCCTTTTCCAGTAATTCTTAGCATACCATTTGCCTTATTTTTTTCTGCTAGTGAACATTTGTTTCAGTTAAATATGAAGTGAGAAAGCAACATTTAAATGTTTTGTAACATTAACATTTTTTTACACGTTAAAAATTTTTGTTTTTTCCCCTCCTCTCTTTTCCCTTGTCGTAGTTACAACAGTACAGCCTGAACTAGGAAAGATCATGTATGCAGATTATAAGCAGGTTGGTATGAAAATTCATTTTGGTTGTATATGATGGTTACTTATGTTGCTTAACATAATTTCAGAAAGAAAAAGGAAACTTGTAGGTTTTTCATAAGTGTATCTATAATGTACACATATAAAATGCAATTACATGGACTTAATGAAAGTTGTGGAGAAAATACTATTTTTATAAAGAAATAAGAAGAGAGCTTTGTAGCTAAATGCAGTAGTATGATGCTGAGCTAATTTCAAGTCACTGTAGTATATGGCTTCTCATTTTCCCTTGTCTCCTTTCTGTGGTTCTAATCCTGCTTTATAATCTTAGAGCTGTGAGCTTGTGGGCGGAATTGAGTTTACTGTGTCCTACCATAATCTTGTTAAATTTAGGACTATAAAAAAATAATTGTTTCAAAGACCAACCTGTTATTTTTATTTAGAAAAGGCAAATTTTCTGTAAGTTCACTATATAGAGAGCTCTAGAATGAAGAGTCATTTTCAGAATGGATTGTAAATAAGGGCAAATTTGTCCAATAGCTGCGGATCTGCAGTAGTAAATGACAGGGAATTTAGTGTTCACTAAATAATCCAGTTACCATAACTTACTGTTCTGGCTCTCTAGGTTGGCTGCTCTGACTTCCTTTTGTGGTTTGGTTTCTGCTTGGGTTTTGGTTTTGTTTCGTTTTTTAATAAAAAACTAAAGTAGTATGAAGTGCTAGTGATTGCCTAAGCAGCCAGGTTAGTGCACTACCTGAGAGGTGTGGTACCTAGCACCAGTTCCTTCTGTAGTAGGCTGTAGCTCTGGAGAACTGGTAGAGCTACTCCCTACCACCTTATTTTTTGTGAACCGAACTCCACCAGGCTTCTTCAGGTAAAGTCAGATATTGTGTGGCACCTGGAATCCTTCTTACAGTATCCACAGGGGGAAAAAACAAGCTAAATGAGACTCTTGGTAATAGATTTTGGTCCTCAAGTTCATGTAAGGTTACAGCAAACATATTGATTCCTCAAGCTTGAATCTTCTTTTATGTGCTTTTGTTTTGTTTTTTAAGTGTATGGTACATGCAGTACTGGACTCATTACTTCCAAGATGAAAGGCAAATGCTAAAAGGATTTCAGATGCGTTAACCAGAAAGGCATACCTCTCAGATGTGAAAAGGCAGAAGACTTCTCTCTTCACTTTCAGAAGCAATAATCTTAGGGAGATTCAGTAGCTGATGCTTGAAATCTTAATTTAACAAGCTTTAACGAAACTGTATATTACAGGAAGTATGTCTAATTTGTCAGGTTCCCTGTAGAGATGCACACATCTAAGGGAAAATTTTTGTATATTCATTTTATCTGCTAGTTTAGGACAACTTATCCTAGAAAATTGTTCTGCAAATAACAGGATTAATTATAGCCTTTTAAAAAACTACCTACTTGCCATGAATCAGGACCTCTTGCTCTTACTGGTGTATCTTCCTCCAGCAGGAGAACTACTTGCACTCCTGGCTTTCTTTTCTGCAGTCTGTTTCATGTCATAGCCAATGACCCTTCTTGTGGGCTGTTTCTGCAGTTGATGGGTTTTATGCTATGTTTTTGTATGTTGGGTGCTGTATAGGAACTATATGGACAAAATATCTCTTCTAAAATCAAGGGAACTAGTGATCACAGGGAACATCTGTGAGCAAAAGGAAGTACTTCAGTTCTCAGTATTGCCACTGCTGAAAACAAAACAACGTAAGCAATTAAGAGCAATAATTGAGGTGACTGTTCTGTATCATTCAAGGGAGATTAGGTTATTATATCTTTTTTTTTCCCCCCTATGGAACATTGATGTTTTTAAGGAAATATGTGGCAATTTCCTTATTTTATTGTAGTACACTATAAAGAAGAAAATACATGTGAGTTACCTGGTGCTGTCTGTCATTACTATTTGCAAAAGAAAAGACACAGAAGTAGAGGATCTGAGTATGAGTCTGGCTTCAGGTCTTAACACGAGATCATGGAAACTAACAGAGGCATTTACTTTTTCTGTCAGAGTATCTGAACCAAGTGCTCTTTTGAGAGAATATGAGTTTCTTTACGAGCTCTGTAAAAAATATTCTTTGAAAGAGAACTAAAGTTGGGGGAAATAGTGGTGATGACAGTACTATAGAACCAGAACCCATCACACCTGGAAGTGGATGTTTCTGTTCTAATTCTCTAGTTATTCTCTCCTGTTTCAGTTATTCTCTCCCTGTTTCTAGCTACAAGTCTGTGGTTTATCCAGTTGCATCTCATGTTTGTGTCGATGAAACTTTCTGAAGCAAGGCTTCAAATATTTAAGAAATGCATAATGGTTAAAAGTCAGCGTGGCACACGAGTGGAGTGTAACTCCCTCATAGCAGAAACCCCCTTCTACAATAGGTGGCACGCTTGAAATTTTGTGCGTGCTGGCTTTGGGCAGTTTAATTGAATCCACTTGCTGTCTAAATGAGTATTAGGTATATTCGAAGACCGTACTTTTGCTCTTTGCTTCACTGTCTTAGCTTTCAGTGAGCTACTGAGTAGGTATTTGGGGATTTTAGTATTCTTCTCTTTTTTCATCTATCTCAGCTCTCTACAACTGTGTACAACCCTCCCAAACAGCAGAGAAAATGGCAAGATCCCTGGCCATCGTGGCAGTCTTTTCTGGCCTCTTGTTGGAAGCTGATACACTAATCCAGATCTCATTTCAGTTGAAAAGCAGAAGACAAATTCTTGGAGCTTCTCATAATCAGGGGAACAATGTTAAGTGGGTTTGCATTTGAAATAATGATTCTCTGTAGCCACAAGGAACAGATTTTATTTTCTTTTCCAGTAACAGTTTGAATTTTTTACGACCATGATAGCCTAATCTTCTTGCCTTTCAGAGTGTGTTTTATTTTCAGGTAATAGGTAAATTTTGCAAGATCTCTGTCAAGGTATTATTACTCTCTGTTTCCTACATTGCAGACAGCTATAAATGAATAGACAGGGGAACATGAGGAGCACAATGTCCGTGAAACAGTAGCATTCTGTTTAAATCTGCTTCCAATGATAGATTCTAACTGTATTGAAACAGCCAGCGCATACTGCTGGAGAACTGATCCCCCCACAATTCCCAGGAATAGGCAATTGTAAATGGAGTCTCTGAAAATAGATATTCTGGACATTCCTTTGAGTTCTTTTGTTTATATAAAATGATAATATGTGTTGATAGTTTAAAGTCACCATTTTTGCTTGTTGGAAATCTTTTGTTTGAAACTTTTGTTTTCCTAGATTTCAGTAGCTGATCTCCCAGGACTGATCGAAGGTGCACATGCAAACAAAGGGAGGGGCCACAAATTTCTCAAACATGTAGAGAGAACCAAACAGCTTCTCTTAGTTGTAAGTTAAATAAAATTTACAGTTTATTGAAATAAAAGGCAGTGCAGTAAATAAAATGCATCTTAATGGCAGTGTAGTTGGAATTTAGGAAATATTTTTTAATTTGCATGTTTTGTGATAAATACAGCTATAATACTGTTTTCAGAATGGAATGCTCAAGTGACTGATGATAAATGAAATCCTTTATCATTAAAATTTGCAAATTAATTTAGAGCAGTGAAGTGTTCCAAGCATAATTAAAGCATGGGATGATTTTTTTTCCTTCTTTTTCCTGTAAGATCCCCTTAAAAAAGGTTTAAAAATCAGACCTTTGAGAAACACGGTATCAGAACCAACCAGTTTGTGCTTCCAGTGTCTATGGTGTTACTTTGGTGTATAGTTGCCCTCTGTTATTTGCCCAGGAATGAGGGCAAGTACATGGACATTTTACCGCAAAGTAGTTGATGGAGAGTATCTTGATACTGTAACATAATTTAACACCATAAAGCTTGTTTTCATGTAACTTTTTCAGGTTGATATTTCTGGGTTTCAACTGTCTATTAAGACTCAGTTCAGAACAGCCTTTGAAACTATCTTGCTTCTCACAAAGGTAGGTTCTCGTCTTCCTAGGTGACAGTTGTAGTTAGGTATTGAGCCAAGAAAGAGGCTCACTTTTGATCAAGAATTTTCAGATGTTAGTGTGTTTTCTGGATTTATAAGGCCAGTTAACAAGCTTAGGGTTCTCTAAAATGATGAAATCTTTATTTTCAACTGTCCAGGTGAAACTGCTCTATTTTATGTGGGGCACAACTGTTCCTTTGTTAATGTGTAGCATATGGGATGTTTCTTACAGTCCGACAAAGGTGAAAAGACACATGATTTTCAGTTCCTCAGTGTGGTAGCGTTTTAGGAAGAAGAAATACATGGGTATAGTTAAATCCCTGCCTTGATGCCCCTACTGCATAGCCTAACGGAGATGAGACATCAGGCCCCAGCTTTGCAGACAGTCAGTGTTTCCGTCTCTTGCCATTGCTTCTGATTAAAATAATACCTTTTACATAATTTCAAGTTTAGCTGCTGTTTTCTCTCCACCTATATGACTTAAAATGGTGAATTTTCTGAATTTCAGCTATTGCTGTTTCTTTTTAGCTGATTCATGGTTGTGATTCCATTTCTGATATTAACTGTAGTCCATTAAAATGCTTAAGAATCAGAAAACTCTCCAAAGAATTTGCTTATATGTTTTACAGATCTGAACTTTTTCTGAAATTGATTTTGTGTTTGTATATATGAGAAAAATATTTAATAGGAGGCTGTTTCAGAATTGACCAACCTGTTTACCTGAAACATCTGTGTTGGAGTAAAAAATCACTGAATGTTATTTTCTTCTGTCAGACTGCTTTAATACGTCAGCCTTGAGCACCTGAGTAAATCTCAGCTGCCTAAGCAAGAAAGACTATTTAGGCAATTAAACAAATAAGAGAGGAGATGTAAAATTGAAGTAGCACTTGTTAAACTACAAATACTTATTAAGGCAAATTTACTTGTCTTTTAAGGAACTGGAGCTGTACAAAGAGGAACTTCTCACAAAGCCTGCCCTTCTTGCCATTAATAAAATGGATTTGCCTTGTGCAAAGGATAACTTGAATGAACTTATGAAACAACTACAGAATCCTCAAGGTAAATCAACTTCAAACAATAACCTTCAACAAAAATAGTAATAAGATTTCATCAGGGGTAACTCTGCATTGGCAAGGAGTTGTTTGAAACTGAAGTGAGGTCAGCTATTAAATTTACTATGTTTTAAAAGCACTTCCTTCCTTTAGAGCTCTGTTTATGTGCCTCTGTAGTGCTGGCTTCACTGCTGGAGAGGTATTTTAATAAAATAGAGATATCCTAGAAGATCTTTTCCAACTATGCTGTGGGAGAGTAGATTTCCAGTCTCAGTATCTGGGATAACAGTAACCTTGGTTGCAGGTTCCCTTACAGACACACGTATATACAATTTATCACGTGACTTTCGCCAAAACACATGAAAATTCTGGACAGGCCTATGTAGGGGTTTACTTCAGTTTTGCTATTAGGGGTGAATTTCGTCCTATTTATTGGGGTGCATAAGAACCAGGAAGGCTTAAAACCATCTCCCATGTTCTAAACTTGGGATTTCTTTGTACTCATCTTAAAGGAAGGGTATAGAATCTTCTCATGAGTGTGTAAGTATGGTATAACTGCTGTCTTAGTGCTTGTCTTCTGAGACTTTAGCTATTTTTTTTTAAAGATTAAGTAAATAATACTTCTAGATTAATTGCAGGCGATTCTATGATTCTATGTTTATTACTGTAATTTATTAAAGTTTATTTTCTAAATTTAATGGGATTTTATGGGCTTAGTAGTGATACACTACTTGGGGATTGTACTGACTCTTTCAATATGATTTTTCAGACTTCTTACACTTACTACAGGAAGAAATGATTCCTGCAAATACACTTGAATTCAAAGATATAATTCCTTTATCTACATATACTGGAGAAGGAATTGAGGAACTAAAAGCACGTATAAGAAAATGCATAGATGAAGAAGCAGAGCAGGAGAATGAAGAATATCGGAGAAAGAAACTACTACTTTTACAAACTTCAGAAGAACAAATGAATAGAAACTAGCATTCTTGGCCGGATCCAATATTTTTAGCGTGTACACGAACCCATCGCTATGCAGACCTCCCGTTTAATTTTTGTTCCCTCTACCACCACTGCCCAGTTCTCTGCTTCCCGCCATTGTCTCAATTCCTTTTGGCTCTTGGGTAGAACACAGTGGGGAAAAGAACAGGTTTTTCTGATGAACGTTGGCTACCGACTCAACAGAGTAAAGACCAAAGTATGTGCAACTCAGAGCACCGCTTACCAGATGCTGATCCCTGGAATGCTTTGTACCGAATGAGACGAATGGAAGGATTACAACCCGCAGAGGTAGCAAAAGAGCAAGCTCAACCCCTCTACATCTGTTGCCAGGGACATGAGAAGGACCCAGGGAAATTTCTGATGGGCAATTTTCCAGGGTCTAGCGCTGCTGAGGTGAACCAGTTCTGCTGCTTTGACAGGTATCAGACTGGGGGGGTTTGTTCCTTTTAAAGATCTAAAAGAAAACACAAATAAATGGCTGCAAGAAAGTGACTTGTAGGAGCACAAAAATGCGAGGCTGATGCGTACTGGCTGCTTTTTTTTCATGCGTGCTGGTGCCTCCTGTAGTCCCCTTGATCATACAAATCCTGACTCCAAATTCCCAGACTTAATTTGGGAGTCTCTCATTTTATGGAGTTGTGGGTATATGTTACTCCTTGGTGAAGAAAATGATGACTGCTTTTCAACAGAGCTATACATTTTTGGGAATAGTTAATGTTCCATGTTTTTGTAATACGAGCAGGCACACTTAACATTTTACTTTGGAAAAAAGATAAGAAGTCCTTCATTGTAAAGGGTATTTTCTACTTCAAAGCTATTAAATTGATTGCAAAGCAAAATAAGACTGAATACATCAAAGGCTCCTCAACTTGGTCTTATTTTGGTTTGTAAGTATACTTATCAAACCTGCTTCTCTAAATTTTGTTAAAAACAGTGACTGAGAAGAAAGGTATGTTTCTCATAATACAATTCTTTAATCATAGGAGGGTTTGGGTTGGAAGGGACCTTAAGATCATCGAGTTCCAACCCCCCTGCCATGGGCAGGGACACCTCCCACCACACCAGGTTGCTCAAAGCCCCGTCCAGCCTGGCCTTGAACCCCTCCAGGGATGGGGCAGCCACAGCTTCTCTGGGCAACCTGGGCCAGTGTCTCACCACCCTCGTACTGAAGAGTTCCTTCCTGATGCCTAATTAAAGCTACCCTCTTTCAGTTTAAAACTGTTACCCCTTGTCCTATTGCTACACTTAGCACCTTATTGCTGTTAAAGGGTTCTTTCCCATCTTTCCTGTAGGCCCCCTTTAGGTACTGGAAGGCCTTCTCTTCTCCAGGCTGAACAACCCCAGCTCTCTCAGCCTGTCCTCCCAGCAGAGGTGCTCCAGCCCTCTGATCGTCCTCATGCCCCTCTGCTGGCCCCATTCCAACAGGTCCATGTCCTTCTTGGGGTCCGTGGGTCCATGTCCTTCTTGTGCTGAGGGCTCCAGAGCTGGGCACAGTACTCCAGGAGAGCAAGCCAGAACCCCTCAACCTCCTCAACCCAGGATGTGGTTGGCTTTCTGGGCTGTGACTGCCATGTCATGTTGAGCTGCTCACTGACCAACACCCCCAGGTCCTTCTCCTCAGGGCTGCTCTCCAGCCGCTCTCCGCCCAGCCTGTAGTTGTGCCTGGGATGGCCGTGTCCCACGTGCAGGACCCCGCACTTGGCCTGGCTGAACTTCACGAGGCTGGCATGGGCTCACCTCTCCAGCCTACCAGGGTCCCTCTGGATGGATTGGTTCTGATTTTCCTCTAATTTTACTGATTTGGGGCTAATGTATTTCACCAGAGCTAAGTATGGGTAGACAGTAATTTTTGATACTCCATTTATTTCGTTGTTGAAAATAACTTTTTTTTTTTTTGTCGGACTTCTTGAACACTGGTCTTAGTCTCACACATAAATCGGGGCGGGGGGCAGGTTTGAAACAAGAGCCATCCTGGCGTTATTTCAGCCGTGTGTGAAGGGGTAGGTGGGCTTCAGGGGTGAAGGGATACTGAGGGACACCGAACTCGGCTCAGTGGCTGTGGCTGGGGGGACCGGCAACTAAAGACAGTTTAATAGGCGAAGGAAAGAAGAATTTAAAAACATATATGCCAAAGCAACCTCCGCCTGCCACCGCCGGCCCGATACCCAGCCGGTGCCGCCGGTCCCTCTACCTGTGCTGCCGCCTCTGAGGAACGTCTTGGAAGCACCGCCGTCCCCCCCCGCGGGGCTCCCCTCGCTACCGGCAGGCGCGACGCAGCGCCCGGCCCGGCCCCGCCCCGCGGGGAGTGCCGCGGGGGCCGCTGGGAGTTGTAGTGCGCTGGCCGGCCTCGGGGCCGGCACTGCGGCGGCGCCGGACTACAACCCCACAAGCCTCCGGGCGCCCTGCCGCTGGCCGCAGCCTCCCGAGAGGAGCGGAGCGGTTCCGGCAGCCGGAGGTCGGGCAGCGCGGCGGCCATGGTGCCTTCGCTCCGCGCCCCCGCGCCCTGACAGGAGGGTGAGCGGTGGGAGCGCGCCTCTGGCGCTGTGGGGGGCGACGCGGCTCCGGCCCTGTCCCGGCGGCGCCCGGCCGTGAGGGGCTCCCGCTGAGGGGGCTCCGCCGGCTCAGGCAGGTTGGGCCGGGTGGGGGGTGGTTTCTGCGGCCCTGCCCGGTTTGTCCGCGCCGCCCCGTCAGACCGGCCGCGGCCGCGTTGGTGCGCGGTGGCCTGGGCTGAGCCGGCGGCGGGGGGGCTCGGCCTGCGCCGGGGGGAGCGTGTGCCTCGGCCGGGCGTCGTCTGGCTCTGCCAAATCGGTCGGTAAAATAATTACAGCTACCGCATTTTTATTTATTTTTCTTGAAACTCCTAGTGTGTTAGCCAGGAATGTTCATTCTAATCCTTTACGCCTGGATTTAATTTTTAGTAGGGGTTTTGTGGGACTTGGAGCCGTGTAGTTGATGTCCAGAAGAAAGCTGGTGGCAGTGATCCTGTGCCAGTTCCAGTTATCCTCAGCAGGGCAGGTGTTGGTCTCCTCGGGTGGCCAGTTCTCCAAAACTTGTAATATTTTTTTAAACTGCTGATGCTGTTGTGGATAGCTTCAGAATGCATTTGTTTATAAATTGTGCTTACTGTGCACTCCCTCCTGCAGGGCCTTACAGAGCAGCGGTGTCTCCCGGACTGTTGTCTTCTCAAGGCCACGCAAGGGAACAGAACTGGCTTTACTCATCACTGAATTATGTCTCTAGTAAATGCCTTTTTTTATTTATTTTTTTTTTTAATTTGCTGCTTTTTTAGCTTGTGGGCAGTTAATGATTTACCAGATTTTAACTAGTTTCAGCCAGCGTCTCTTGATACAGCAACATGGATCTTTAGAATAGGAGCTGTGGTAAAACCTGTCCCTGAAGTGGTATTAGGACAGGTACCTTGTGGATCAGATACAAGAGCCTGGAGTATTACAGCTATAAAATGCTTAGGATGTAAGAAGCTTGAGTCTAGAATCAAAGGCAAGGGAAGATTTCACCCGTGCTGGCCAAAGTGTGCTTTGTTCCCTTGGACAGCCAGTTCAGAAGTGGCTGGGGTCCCTAGTTGTTCAAGATCAGCAGTTACAGAGGATAAAATCAGATGGACTAAACAGCTAGAGGAAGAGAAAAGAAGCTCTCTGTCTGCAGAAATGGAGGCCTTTCTGAGTTGGATATCGTTGAATATTTAGTACCTCCTCTGTATCTGTTTATTACAACAGCTGGCGGCCACGTTTTCATCGTTTAATGGGAGTGACTCCTGGGCTGGGCACAGCTCCCTTTCTGACAGCTTTGTTTGCCAGTACTGTTTTTCTATTTAATTATGTTTGTTACTGAGTACTGGCTGGTGTGACACACTGGGGTGTGACCTTGCAGAGGGAGATCTGCATGTTTACTTCAGCTTGGGTTGCTGCTAAATGCACAGAAAGCTTGAAAATTGCTCAGAAATGTTGGTGAGTAAAAACTGCTCTGAGCTGTGCAGTCATAGGGGTTTTTTTTTGAGTTCCTAAACCTAAAAAAAAAAGAAAAAGCCACTGCTTCTCCTCCAAATGCAGTTGAGTGTGTTGACACTGATCTCTGCAGACCTGCATAGTTATTTTGCCCAAATTGCTGCATTTACTCATGGTGATCTTGGTTGATTAACCTGGCAGTGGAAATCCAGTGGGATGCTTGATTTGGTTGCCTCTGCATTTCCGTGCCTTGTGTGCAATAGCATTGAAGGACTCCAGACTTGGAAATTCGTTTCGTTATTTAGTGAAAAATCTGAGTTGCGTGAGTGTGTCCTGCAAGGTCTCTCTCTTGCCTAGATGGTTTGGTAGAAGAATGTCTTTGATGTTGCACACAGGAGACTGTGCGTATGTAAATGTTGTCATAATATTTCAGGTTTTGCTATAGGTTACTTAGAATAAACTCTGTGTCCTTGTACATGTCAGTACAGCAAACTCACCTTTAGGTTGTAGCTCTTAATGATCACTCAAATGAGATGCTTGTAGGTCTGACGCTGTCCAGTAGAAAAGCGATGTTCCTGTTATGAGCTGCAGAGCTGCTCTTGGGAGCAGAATTTGTGTGGATCCCAGATGTGGGTGTAAAGAGAATCCACAAAAAGGTCCTTTCTCTTCCTCTGGAAAAGCTGGACAGCCATTGAGAAGGCATCACCAGTACTTCTTGTCTTTCTTTTCCTTCAAGCCTTTGTGTAGAAGTCAGGAAGAAATAGAGAACCACAAGTGTATAAACAGTTTAGAGTCTGTGTTTTGTTCTCTGACATAAAAATATCCTTGCACCCCTTTCTCCCTGCTGTTTAAGTGCAGCCTGGAACATAACATGTTAAATAATCATTTTATATGGATTTTTTTGCTAGACACATAAAATTCAGGGTGTGAACATCTCTGTGAGTTGGACCACTCATACAAAAGCGAGTTTTTTGCACCCTTATCTGCTGCATGAAGACAGAGATGGGTAGATAGAAAGAGAACGTGCTCTGGGGAAAAATTCTGGGGGAACAAAAAAAATAGTTTGAGTTTTGTTTTTTAAATAAGAGGAAATTGTAGAAAGGTGATGAAATTGGCCTGACGTAAGCATATCTGAGATTCCTTATTTCTGAATTACACTGTAAACACTGTTGCTGGAATTGCACGAAACAAATGTGCTGTTGACTCTCTCTTTGCTCTGTTTCCTAGGTCCAGTAACACCTTTCTTCCTACTTCTAAAAGTTACTAGGGTTTCTCTTGATTTGGACACACAGCTGGTAAGTACACATCTTAATTAAGACAACATCTGTTTTGTTACTGTCTTGATCAGGGATCTGTAACTGGACTGTAAGCTGTAATTACAGCTATAAAGCTAGCAGTATTTACAAGATGGGACAAGTTTCCCCTGACGGGGGGATCATGGATGTCTTACCTACAAATTCACTTTTCCTTCATACCCTGTGATGGGAAAATGAGCTATTTCCTGTGTCTTTCTACCCCAAGAGAAGCACCAAGAATTTTTATTTAAAAAAAAAAAAGCAAACAAACAACAGTCACCCCAGCCCCCGAAACCAAATCTCATCACCAACCATAAGAAAAAAACAAAACAACCCCCAAAAAACAACAACAAAAAAACCCAATCAAAAAACCACCTTTAGTGTTTACCTGGAATGGCCGGCAAAAACAAGGTGTACGGGGTGGCCTAAACACACCTGGCAACCATAGGATGAACTAGAGACTAAAGTCTTCTGCCCATCTGCATGGGACAGCAGAGGTAATAGAAAAACACAAATCTTCCCATGCTGTCCCAAGTCTGGGCTGCATAGTCCTTGTCATTGCTCTACTTTGGTACAGCATAGGTGTTTTCTTCACCCTCCTGTATTATAAAATATGGGTGAACCTCACATCACTTTTTGCCCACTCTGCCCAGATTTTCATCATCTACTATTGCAAATTACTTTGCAGAAACAGTGGGTTTCTGAAGATGATTAGTCTTGTGCTTATTCCAGCTGCTTCTGGCAGAGCTCTATCTCAGAGTATGCCCTGCCTGCATGGAAGTTTTATCCCGCCAAAGGCAAACTCTTTATGGAAAAGTATTGAGCTTGAGGAGAACAAAATTTGATGCTATATTAGATCTAAGCCTATTTGTTATAGTTCCGTTTCCTTCCAAGTTGATTGTGTTGACCTTTGTCGCGGGCATAGTGATTAACTTCACTCGTAAGAGAGAAGTAGTGAAATATTTATTAACATAAAACAGTGATTTAACAAAGTTAGTAGTGAATGTGGCAGTGTTTTGTGAGATTCGATGTCAAGGTACACTCTGTTATTTACTGCCCAGAGGACAGGGTCAGACACGCTGTCAGGCAGACCCTCCCGTTGAGTCAGGAGGTTCAGAAAGGACCCCCTGGCTTTCCAAACCCCTCCTCAGAGCGGAGTCTGGGTGCGGCTGGACCCAGTCCTAGTCCCAGGCTTGGCCAGCGGTTCGTGTCTAAAGGGTTCTATCTGCACAGTCAATGCTTTATGTCACTTAGCTGAGATTTCAAAGTTCAGCATGCAACTAACCACTTACCAAGAAGCTGTTGTGGCAAGGAATCTCTAAACCTCGAGGAGTAACGTAACCTTAAGCGAGCGTCCCCACTCAAGGGGAGATCCTGGCGTGCAGCCACAGAATATTCATGGTTGGAAGGGACCTTTGAGATCACGGAGCCGCTGCCGTGCAGGAGAGCTCAAAGGGCTCTTGGGCTGTCCACTCTTCATAGCGTCAGATAATTGACCTATAGTCATATTCTCATGGGAACAAAGTATCTGGGTCCCCACTACAGGCTGTTTGGCTGTGTTGCCAGCCGTCCCCCAAAGTCCAGGTGCAACTCATCACAGCTCCCACTGATGGTTATGGCTTGAGCAGCAGCCGAGGGGGAAGGGGAAAAGCACACTGCCACAACCTTACTGAAGCTGGGGTTAAGCATATTAAATCAATTCTGATGGAAGTAAGTCTTGAGTCCCCCTACCTCGAGAGTATTCTATTAATGACCTTCGCTATCAGAAAAGGTTACTGTCATGAGAACAGTAGCTTGCCTACGTTCATATATTCTTAGCAAAAATATAATGCCATCTTTTGGATGAATAAGGTGCATTCTTAGCATAAATGTCGTCATTATTTCTTTTCAGCAGTGCTTCTTCGAAAGAGTATGATTGGCAGTAGAACTTCTGCTACCTAAAGAATTGTTCTGTGACTTTAGAGAAATAAGCACAATGCAGTATCATGATTTGGAAGAAATTTCACTAGGAGTTTATGACTTAATGGCTCTCAGTGAGAATTTTCAAAGTATCTGCTGATTTTTAGGTACTATAGTGGATGCTCAGTGCCTGTTATACATTAGACGTCTTTAAAGTATCTCAAGCATCCAGAGATGGGATTACTCAAATTAATGAGTCTCTTTTTGTTTTGGAAATTTTAATTATTTTTTTTTTAAGACTCATCATTGAGACCGTCTCCTAGGCTATCTGCAGGCAAGAGGCTGTGTTAGGTACGCAGACAGTGGTTGAATTGAAAAGGAAGTAGTAGTCTTTAACACTGCCTTTGAAGAAGGAAATGGGAAGGCTGAAAAGCCCTGTTTTCTGGAATTGTTCATGTGCTTGGACAGCTGGTTTTGAAAGGCAGAAGTAGTATGGAAGAACTGTTAATTGCTTTTGAAAAAAATTGTAGTAAATGACTCAAAAGCATGCACCTTCTCTACTAGCCTCCAGCTCTCATCGACAGCTCGGCCTATGTAAAGTGTGGATAACTGCCTCTATGTGCATTCCTTGTCCAGTCTAATGATGCTGGTTTTGAGCAACTCCTCTTGCTCACGCAGCAGTGTGGTAGGGCTGAACACGCACTCCGATTGCTACGTCTGGGCTAAAGAAAGGGAGCTTCCAGTTGAGGCAGGGGGAACTTCTTAAATCACACCCGCTCACTGAGTCGCCTTCTCCACTCACGCTCTGCAGAAGGCCATGCAGTGACACAAGGTGAAAAGCTGTGTAGAATCACATGTTAAAGTGCTCCTTTTCCATCTTGAACATAGTGAATTTAGCAGTCTGTCAGTTGAACGATCATAACAGTCTGTAATAATCTGAGGTTTAATTAAAGTGTGAACTCAGTAGTGTTACCTCCACGTAAGTGTGTAAGGCAAAGAAGG
Organism: Limosa lapponica baueri; assembly: GCA_002844005.1. Classification (NCBI taxonomy): domain Eukaryota; kingdom Metazoa; phylum Chordata; class Aves; order Charadriiformes; family Scolopacidae; genus Limosa; species Limosa lapponica. Next base: position 154,644 of record KZ505845.1, read on the forward strand.
TGCCAGAGAGTTACTGCCTACCAGCTACCACACAAGTTTATTAACCTGGCACAAGTCAACTATAGTCGGTCCTATGTCCATGAACTTTCACCCAGTGACTTTTATTTTTTTTTAATTTTTCTTTTTAATTATAGGAAAGGACTTCTGTGGGCAAGGATGGGCTGCCGGGATGTTCATGCAGCAACAGTACTGGCCTTCCTCAGTGGAACAGCCTCAGTAGCTGGACTCCTTGCAGCAGTTCTGCTTCCAAACTGGAGGCAAATGAGACTGTACACGTTCAACAAGAATGAGAGGAACGTGACTGTTTACACTGGACTCTGGATTAAGTGCGCTCGCTTTGATGGGAGCAGAGACTGTGTGATCTATGACCCACAGTGGTACACTGCCGTCGATCAGCTGGATTTGCGTGTTCTTCAGTTTGCCCTTCCGCTGAGTATGTTAACTGCTGTCTCCGCTCTGTTTCTCTGCTTGATTGGCATGTGTAACACAGCCTTCGTATCCACCGTGCCAAACATCAAATTGGCCAAATGCCTTGTAAACAGTGCAGGCTGCCATCTCGTGGCTGGCCTCTTGTTCCTGCTTGCATGTGCCATTTGTCTCACTCCGTCCATCTGGGTCATTTTTTATAACAATTACCTGAACAGGAAGTACGAGCCTGTCTTTAGCTTTGACATCTCTGTATTCATTGCCATTGCCAGCGCTGGCGGTTTGTTTTTCACTTCTGTTCTGCTGTGTCTGTGGTACTGCGCGTGCAAAAGCCTACCTTCTCCTTTCTGGCAGCCCCTCTACACCCATGCCCCTAGCATGCACAGCTATGCCTCGCAGCCGTATTCTGCACGCTCTCGCCTCTCTGCCATAGAGATTGACATTCCCGTTGTGACACACGCATCTTAAGAATACAGTCCTGGCAGCCAAGTTCTTGTGCTCGTTTGAACCATGGAAATCGCAGCTTGGCTCTCTCTGCCGCCTTGCACTGAGCATAATCATGTTTTAGGTCAAGTTTCCCGGGGTGAAAGCAGTGGAGACCTGAGTTCAGCAAGTTCATTGCTGATCTCGTGTGTTACTTTCTGACCAACTTATTTTATTTTTTTTTAACTTTGAACTCACTACAGACAAACTTGCTGCTAATGCTGGGACAGTACACTAACAGTGGTATCCATTCGTCCTGCTAACTCAGATTAAAGCAGGTTTGAAACTCTTTGCTACTTTGATAAGCTATTATTAGGTTCTGATCCCCTTGTAAGAGCTACGTCGGTGGAGCCTCACAGCCGCGCGTTATCCAAATGCAGGCAGTGGGACTGGGTGCAGGGGTTTCCCTGAGTTTCTCGTTCATCTAGACACACGCGTTTTAAGATGTGATGTCTGGAAAGGGTATTTGGCAGACTATTTCAGTTCTGTACCACTGTTCTTTGCTTTCCACTGCACACAAAAAGCTACCCAATTATGAACTTCTGCAATAGAATTAGGGTCAAATTACCCTGTATTTTCAAAGTAGCTATCAGAGGAAAAAAACCTGATTTAACTAATAAAGTTCTTCTGTAATAGCATTTTTTGACTTACTGGGGGCTAGAAACTTTTGTGAGTTTTATTTCTAGTCTTTTTTTCATAAGTTAGCAAATTCACTAGATTATTTTGTGATAAACGACTTGTATTTAAAAATTCTGTTTAGAAGCTTGAATATTTTATTTGAAGGCCATCTTAAAGATGGATTTTCAAGTAGGCTTTAAAGTGCTATTCCGTTCTGGAGAGAAATGTCACTCACTACAAAATGGATTAAGAAAACCATGAAGAATTCTGAAGGCTATGAAAGATTGTTTTGGAACACTGTACACAGACTATAACGCCACCTCTCTGGTAAGGGGATTATAACCCTGCGGAGAGATTTTAAAATCTAGATTGTTTGGGGTTTTTTTTTTAATGTATATACAAGTAACAGTGAGCTTGTGTATTTTCCAGAGTTGATCTTTTTGGTTGTTGGACTTTTCATGCTGTAACTTATTTAATTACTGATTAAGACTTAACCTTTTCAGCCTTGTTCTTCAACACCTTTCAACTCGAGCTACTTTAAAATCCAGTTATTTCCTATGCTGCCACCTCACAGCTGGAGAAAGTTTCCCTTTCCTATTTTCTGTAAGATGAGGTTTTGAACAACTTGAGAGCTTCACCTTGTAGCTCTATGAGGATGAGGAGGGATTATAAATTCCCGACCTGCGATGTCTTTAAATCATTTCTTTCTTTCTAAAATGCAGAGCGGCTCAGCCCTAAGGATCAAAGCTTTTCAATATGGGCTTTGAAATTACTTGGAAATTTGATAACAGTGAGTTGAAGAGCGTTGTTAGTAAGTATTTGATTTGCTCAGATTTTGACAAATTGAGATCTTGTGTTTAAGATGTCATTCCAGTAAGGAAAGTTATTTTGATTGGTGGCATTCTGGAGCTTAGTGGATAATTGTAATCCATTAATCCCAGAACAAATTTGCTTTGCTAAAACATCAAATTGAGCTCGTTCTTTAATTCTAGTTCTGCAAACTCCTCCAAGCTCCTGAAAATCAGTTTGTTTCCTTTTCTGTGCATTAGAAATAGGAGCAAATGCTGTGCTGGGCAAATCTTGTTCTGTTACACTCTTGCAGTCAGTGTATATTAAGAGGAATCATTTGGGGTTTGCTGGTAAGCCCTGGACTTCAGTGGACTCGGACTTTAGCCTCCTTTGGAGGAAGCTGAGCTCTGTCATAAATTCCCAGCCTAATCAGTAGAGCGACAGGCGTTTCAGGCAGACTGCTTCAGCAGCCTACAGAGGCTGTTCATTCCTTAGCAGTAAGGAATTGACACTGTAGATGACAAAGAATACGTAAGGAGATAGGCCTCTAAAGTTACATGAATTTAATACCCTCTTAGGCTTACAAGGTATGATGTTAGATGAAGTATCCTTTTTTGTTTTTCTTTTAATCAGATCATGACTTGTATGGGATTAGAACACATAACTACATGCAAGCCCACTTTTTTTTTCTTTAAAATTGAGTTTTTCTTTACAGTTACTCTGGTTGTCCAACCTTAGGTACTGTTGCTGTTCCAGCTGCCCACATGCAGCCCACGCGCTTGGTCAGGTCAAAGCAAAGGGACCACTGGTTTGTGATTCCATGTCAGGTTGTTTCCCCATCACTCCAGTGTCTTTTCCTCTTTGTGCCTTGCTGAAGTTATGAGTAGGCCAGTAAATGTTAGTTTTCATTCAGCACCTGGTATGGTTTTTGAGCCTGAATTTACAAAGCGGTTTGATCATTTTGGAGGGATGATGGATACATCTCTGTGACTATAAAAGGAGCTGAATCTTCAACATCTCCAGAGCAAGAAGGGCAGCCTGGCAAACCGGTGTTTTCTACTGAGAGTAAATGCAGCCAGTGTTTTGTCTGTGTGCTTCAAACAGCAGATGTCTCTGACAGCTCTTTTGTGTTCTGACTTTGATTTTTATGCACTGAACTTTCAATCAGTATTTGCTGCTGCCTAAGCTGATATCTTGTCGCTTTGCAATTTGTGTCTTCAAAAATCTGAGATGGATCTGTGTTACTAGAAGTGGGGATCCTAAAGTTAGTGGATTCCAGCGCAGGTTTCGGTGAAGGTCATCTTTATCAATAAGACTGTTGCATCGTGTTGTATCACCAAAGCACAGCAGGGTTTCTTTCAACAGTGCTGTTAGTGGCAGTTTCTGCTGGATCCCAAGTGAAATGAACTGGAAACGCTGTGCCGTATTTCTTCTTCCTTACAGAAGAGGTGGCCAACCTGTGACATCTGAGCCAAGTTCCCCTCTGGCATTTCTCTTCCCAATGTTACTGTCCTGCCTGGCGGCAGGGCTCGGGGTGACAGGCCTCCCGGGATGTGGGGAGAAGAACACCCGTATCCTGCCTGTATCTGTGCCAGGGAAGAGCTGCCGTGGAGCAGCTGGCACTTCTGCTTCTGACCAGCTGCTCCCTCCCAGGCGCGTCACCCTGCGCGGGACAGGCGCTCTGCGTCTTCAGCGCAGGAGGGTTGTCATTTGCCGCTCGTGCGGTCAAAGGTTGGGGGCTCTGGGGTTACAGGAACCTATATTTTTTTCTAGTAATTCCCGTCCAACTTCTTAAGTTGTGTTTAATTACAGTGTTGGTTCTTTTTATGTGAAACAGAAGATATGTATTTTTAATAAAACATTCTCATACAGATGCAGTTTATTTTGATTAATTTTTGTGGAAAACAGTAACTGCTAGAGTGTGAAAGACTTTACCTGGTTTGGTGTTGATCACCAGACTTGCCAGACTGTTTCAGATGCCTTAACAAGTGTAATATACGTTGCGTGTACTGCACTTTAGCTCCTTAATTTTATAGGACTGCTGCTTTAAACAAAACAAAAACTCAAACAACCCCAGGTCAGCTCCCTTCTGCCACCTTCTGAAAGCTTGACTATAATTTATAATTTCCCTTTATTTTCATTGTAAGCTAGTCCTAAGAAGTTATAGGATTCCTTTGTCCTTTATAAGGAGGAGAGTGATTTCCCTTCATCTAGAGGATTCCCTGTCCCTGCCTGTGGGCTGGGGGCCGGGGTCTGGTTCAGCCCCCCGGCAGAGCCAAAGGCTCAGTGCGACGTGGAAAAGAGCAGGGTCCTTGCCCCACACCCCGAGCCCTGTCTCCCCTGGGTCAGTTCTGCTGCTCCTGGGCCATCGCTCACACCCTGCCACTTGCTGACACAGCTGAAAACTTCCATCTTGGGTTAGATTTCTCCCAGACTGGTAAGATTTGTGTCACGCGAGAGGCAGTGGTGGCACCAGCCACCCCCCTGCCCTCTCTCCTCTGCCGTGCTGTCAGCTGGAGAATCACGGAATCATTTTGGATCTTTGACTTCAACCGTTAACCCAACACTGACAAAACCACCAGCAGACCATGTCCCTCAGCGCTGCCTCTGCACGTCTTCTACACACCCCCAGGGACGGGGACTCAGCTGCTGCCCTGGGCAGCCTGTTCCAAAGTTTGACAACCCTTTTGGTGAAGAAATTTTCCCTAATATCCATCCTAAACCTCCCCTGGCACAACTTGAGGCCGTTTCCTCTTGTCCCATCGCCTGTTCCTTGGGAGAAGAGACCGACCCCCCCCGGCTACACCCTCCTTTCAGGGAGTTGGAGAGAGCCAGAAGGTCTCCCCTCAGCCTCCTCTTCCCCAGGCTGAACACCCCCAGCTCCCTCAGCCTCTCCTCAGCAGACTTACTCTCCAGACCCCTCACCAGCTCCGTTGCCCTTCTCTGGACCCGCTCCAGCCCCTCAGTGTCTTTTTTGTGGTCAGGGGCCCAAAACCAGACACAACATTGGAGGTGCAGCCTCAGCAGGGCTGAGTACAGAGGGACAATCACTTCCCTGCTCCTGGTGGCCACACTGGTGCTGATACAGGCCAGGATGTGCTACTGACTTACGTACGGAAGTGGTTTGGGGATCCCAGGGACTCATGGAAGTCCGGAATGACGGCAATGGTTAGTGATGCTTCGGTTGTGTTGAGTGCTGCTCCTGGCAACTGCAGCTGGGCAGCGCGACGGGATCCAGCCCTGAGCCTCTCCCCGTCGTCACAGGGCGAAACACAAACCCGTGAGCGTTGGGAATGCCGACGCCACGGTGCGAGTTCGAAGAAGAATCTGCGTTATTGATGCCGGATAGAATGAGACTCGCTGTGAATTCCTCAGTAGATTTCTAGTATGCCACTAGACTGACGGTCTAGTAAATTGGGTTTTTCTGCTTGTTTGGGTAAGTAATGTTTGTACGAGAACATTTCTCGTGGAATATGGACAGTGTAGAGCAGTTGTTGCCAGTAGTAGAACTCGAGGGGATGGAAAAATGATTTTATGTTCTTTGATTCTGTGGGTTCATTCCCTCCTTTGCTGTCACTTTCCGACAGGCCTCCTGTCTCCAGAACTGGTATAAACCTGGGGACTAACTGGGTGTTGACATAAATAACGTGATGCAGAAACTCAATTTCTCCCAAAACATGGGAATGCCTCATTTTTTTTCGGTATCACCTCAGGAGCCAGCTGACAAGGAATTACGTTCTCACAAAACAGGCTCAGCGGGAGGACTTTTTTTTTACAGTACAGATAAATCAGATTGCCCAAATTTGGCTGCCCCCTGTGGCTGCCTGTTCTGCTCCTGCAGAAGGCCTTGAAAAAATATTTACCTTTCTGTTTTTTCTTAGGCTGGTGGGGCAGGCACCTTCAGATCTGACCTGCCACCTGCAACTCAGACCAAACAGTGTTGTCTTCCAGGACTGCAGAGACGAGGACATTAATTTCCCTTGCAAGTAATTGGGAGGGTCTGCCAGGACGCCCAGGAAAGAGCTGGCTCCGGCAGCTCGGCGGCTCACAGGCAGGCACAACACAGGGGGTTTCTGGCACTGCAGCTTAGCAAACACGGAGGTGTCTGTGGGGCTTTCAGCAGGTCCTTTGTCTGGCAGGTCCTTTGTCAGCTGCCACTGGGTCACAGAATTCAGCATTCATTATGGTACAGGAGTTCCAGGTAGTTTGCATGTACGCTTTCAAAAGCCATGTGGCTACACCTTAATTAGCCAAGGAGTTATGAGAACCTTGAGAACCACTGATCTCAGCGGCTGATGCCTGCGTGCCTCACTTGAGAAGCCATCTGAGAGCCATCATTCTCTCAGGCTCCCAGCACTAATCTGCTCAGAGCTCCTGCAGGAGATCTTGAACACTGGGCAAAAGAGAATTTGCTGGGACTAGGTTTCAGTACTCACGGTAAGATTCAAGCACATCACAGAGACTTTTTGGTTTAAAATACAGGAAAAAAACTCAAAAAGGTCTTATTAGATAACCCGAAAACAACAGTTTGATGAAATACGCCTCTGAGGTGCTTGTGTCTGCAGACTGAAGTACAAAAAACCCTGCAGCTTTTGGGTTTGAGACTCAATTCAGCTAATTAAGTTACCATTCCTTGAGAAGAAAGGTTGTTTTTGACAGCTTCTCTCCCTAGAAAATTGTCCTTTTCTTCTAAGACCCTTTCTATGCACCATAGCTGTCTGTTTCATGGGCAGCCCCATTCCCCCAACAATTTCAGGCTTTTCTCCCCGCTTTCCTAGCCTGGGCACGGCAGTTCTCTGGGGCCAGCTTTCCACAGCAGCCCTCCAGGAGGCACCTTTTACCAGACAATGTCTCAGGTGTCACATCCTTATTTTTGCAGGGCACCAGAGCTGGCATGAGGGGCCGTAGAAGCTTCTATAAGGTCTCTCATAGACAACACAGCCTATGATTGACTTTGCTTGAATATTATTGTAAATGAGCAAACTGATACTGAGCACGCTTCCTGGGTTGGTCCCGGAAATTATTTTTTCTCACAGCTATTTTTGCAATGTTTTGCATTTCATTTTGTTATTGATAATTGTCTACTGTAGCAAAGTAACACCTTTTCTTTGGTTTATTTCCATGCCCAGCTGTCACATCTTGTTCCTAACAGGAAAAAATGCAAATTCCTAATGGCTGAAGTTTCAAGCTTCAAGCTCAAGAGTTTTCTTAAGCTCTTAAACTTTTCTGTGTGGCTTGAAGTGGTTATCATATTTCCTGAAAATTTGTCTGTGTCCAACCACCATGCATTCTGTGTCCCTGGCTGGATAAGTGCCTAACTGTGACCCAACAGAAGGGGGAACACAGCAGAAGGCAGGACTTCCTTTTCCATTGGCACAGGCATAGAGGAAAACACCAGAAATTTGGACATCAGGTTTGAACTGAAAACCCCTATTGGGTATATGATCCAGCGGTAAACGAATCTGTCACCCGCTGTTTAGAAGGAAATTGTCTGTAAATGAAAACAAGGATTTGATCAGAGTTGTTTTGAAAACGTCTGGCATGTAAAGGCAGACATTTGTAAACTCCTGAATTCTCAACGTCCCAGCTCCACACCACAGAGAAGGGGATTTGGGCAGGATGCCGTGTCCCCTGGAACACTCGGAGTGCTACTACTTTCTGAAACAACAGATCTCTGCTTTGGATAATGCAGGTGAGTCTGTACTGTGAAACTTAGTAATATGGTAATCAACACCAGCTTCCCTCTACAGTTCTTCAGAGGAGCAAGATGTAAGTGATTGCTGCAGTCAAGATTACAGGTCAAGTAATTCTGGGGTATGTGCTGGAACGATACATTCCTATTTTTACTACAGGAATTTTATATCACATGTGAAAGAAGAATAGAAAGGATTTCTTTTCTGGGACAGTGTAGAATGGGTATGGCACAAAACTCCTGGAAAATAACTAGATACAAATACAATTTCTTCTTAATTAGCCTGAATTAAGGTGATGGAGGGGGGAAGATGGGTCAATGCTACAGCAAGATGTTTTGGTATTAGTATGCTTGAATTGCTTCAGTTGAGTCAAAAAGCAAATTGTATTAGCACTTGCTATTGAAAATAATGAGAACAGAGACACGCGAGGTGTCAGTCCTACGGTCTTTTCAAAGGCAGATAGCGTCCCCAACCAAACGCGAGGCTGTGGCAAGAAGAGCTGAAGTGCTGACAAGCCGGGAGATACACAGTACCAAGAAAAAGTGTCCAACTGAGACAGTGTGTTAACTCACATGATATAGATTGTGAAGTGCCAAGAGAAAATCTGGTCCCCTCACAGTTCAGAAACTGGACTAAATAAGAGCAGCTATGTGGGTAAACACTTCTCCCATACTTTGGCATTAAATTGTTACCTCACCTTTATCAGTTTTAAGAAAAGAAATCTTTCAGAAGTTAGACAAGGCCTGGGAAATAGCAGCCAAGGGATATTTTCTGTCAGTTTGTTAAGCCAGTATCTTAAATCAAGTAGAGTTATTAATTGCTGGAATGCTACAGGACCCTTCTTTTTTTTGGAGCTGTTCCGTTTTGTGACTCTCCTGCTTACCCTACCCCCCTGACTGGAGCTCTACCACGTCTCTCTTGCTCCAGCCATGGCTGAGGAGATTTAATATGGCAAAGCCAATGATAAATACAAAACAAGCAATTAAGTCTCATTACATGAATTCATTTGGGGAGGGGGGAAGCAGAATCTTGGAAAGAGGTTTCTCTAGAGAGCAAAACAGCGTGACCTGCTGGGAAAAGGGAAAGCCTGTGTCCAGTTAAACCATAAGACAGAAGGCAACCCACAGGAAATCACGAGTTCCCTATCTCATTTCACATCTGGGTGAATGCTGTTCAGCACGGTTTTCAATTACAGGGGTGCTGTGGCAAGAGCTGTGGAATTAAAGTTTTGTGTGAGGCATACAGATGAAAGTCAAGTTACCCTTTAGTTGTAACTGTGGTGTGGCTGGGTCTTAGGGATGCCCCTGTGTCCACACTTACGGTGCTAAACTCATTAACCCCCTGGGTGTTCCACGAACTCCTCAGCCAGTCCCTGCACAGAAGAGACACTCCACTGAGAAAAGACAAGGTGACAGACCCAGCTCCTCACCACCTCCACGACAAAGGATTTGACGAACTTTAGCAGGAGATCAGCAGGTGGGGATTTCAGGCAGTTCAAAGGATTGCTCCCAGGCAGCTCCTGCAGTGCCAAGACAAATGGCTATGCCTAACTCTGTCATTTGACATCCTGGGTGAGGAATCTGGGCCTTCCAGAGACTCCAAGTGGTTCCTGCTGCAGAGCTGACCAGATTGCGTGCGGTAAGATGCTTGTAAACAGTCTGTAGAAACTGCTCCTGTTGATGCAGAAATGGTCACACAGGATAGTCCTTTTGTATACAGTTAATACAGTAAGATGTTCTAGTTTAAAATAAAATGGGTAACGCGTGTGCTGAAGCAGTCGCACAGGACGAGGGGCCAGCGGGGATGTGAGAACTGAGAGAGAAGTGGTCGGGGCGTCTGGTCTGACCCGGCGCCTCCCGTCCCTGGCTGGGAGATCTGAGCAACACCCCCTGCCTCCTCCATCGTTGCTTTTCTTAAACAAACACTGTTCATTTTTTGTGCAACATTGCTCAGCCAAAAAACAAATCAGCCCTTCCATCCAAGAAACACACTGCATTTAACAATTAGTCTTTGTCTAGATAAGTCTGATGATTTTCAAAATAAATCAGCCCTGCTAGAAGTGATCAGTTCCGTACACGTTACGTTAGAAAATTCATTGCTCTTCCTCGTTTGAAACATTAGAGAGCACTAAATGTTTACAGCTGGTTCTGCCTTGCCAGATTTTGCCAAAATACAAGTTTTGAAGGACTTGGCTTGTCATTTTGGTCCCAGTAGTATTGCAATAAATCTAACAATAGCCCATAACTCAATTAGACGGCGATTCAGCACTATTAACCACTCTGCAGGACAGTGCTCAGAGCAGTGCTACTGCCAACTACTCCTTTTAAAGAAAACCTCAGATGTAACATGAGCTGTGGAAGTCAGAAGGCAAAAATTTCCACTATATGCCTTTTATGATGAGACTAATATTTTTATCTCTCAGTATAGCCACAAGACAATCGATTAATTATGTAGATACTGTTTGAACGGAATGTTTACTCCCTAAATATTAAGTTTGTGGTCACCTGAGGATTGTGCAATGAAAAATAAAGAAAATCAGCTGCTACTTACTACCACCCTGAGCAGAGACACTGAACTGATCCTGTGCGTTCCCCCAGGTTCCCTCTTTGTGAGCCAAAAATCACCGCGGGTACAAATCTTATTTCCGTGACAGCAAGGGCCCATCTCAGTCGAGAAGACCGACTAATTTTAACTGTCCCAGTAGTATTTAGCTGATCATGTCTGAATTTATTAAGGGTATTTAACAGCCAATTTAACCTCTGGTTTAATCTCACGGCTTGCCTGAAAGATGAAAATGGGCCATTCTATTTACAGCAAAATCATAAAAAGTTGTAAAACCTTGAATAATGTCTCTCACTTGCTCTCTATCTGCATTGTTGTAACCCCTGCAAATATCTGCTCTCTGTGTACATGCGGGACCGGAGCCAATCTGTTTGTGATACTTACCACTTCTAATTATTAGGATCTCTAGGAGTTTTGTCTTAGTAGAAGATTATTTATGGAAAGGTGGTTATTACAAGACAGAAGGTGGATATGGAAATGGAAGATCTGTTTTTCTTTATTTGACCTTGAGAAATAGCCTGAACTCATGGCTACGCCTTTTCCTCTACAAAATGGCATTATTAATACTTTGAAATTTAAGAAGATAGTTGTAAGAGCCAATTTGTTAAAATCTGAATACACTCTTAAGGATGACTGTATAAAGGAGCACATTCTTATTCAGCAGATCTGCTCCCTGTAGGTATTTAATCACAGTTATTGCCCCACTTTAACAAAGTACTAGACCTCACATGTACCCCTCTTGCATGACTTCAACGAAGTCTTAACATGAGGTCACCCAGCATTTAAACTGGTCCTGCAACTGAAAAAAAAAAAAAAAAAAAAAGTCCTCCTTCTTCCCTGGGGTATTAGTCATGTCCTCCCAATGCCTCTTCTGCTGTGCCAGCACGTGAAATTGGTCCCCTGCTCAGCGACCCAGGTAGGGTGTCACTGACCTAGCTCAACACCAAACTTCCAGCTGCATCAGTTCCCTGCAGGACTGCAGAAATCTCTGTGTTGATACACCACGGTGTTGGATGCAAGAACGAGCATTCGGGGAGAGACGCGCAGACTGCTTTTTGTGGGAGCAATGACCTAAGTGCACATCAAATTGCAACCTGCAGACACCTTCATTCATGCTCCAGCCAGCCACAAACGAAAACAACCTATTTGAGCAATGTGTTGCTGGGGTAAAATGCCTTTTACTAGGGCCTGTGTCTGTAAGACCAACACAGCAAAGAAAAAAAAGTGACACTAATCACTTACATGACTTACCAGCTGAATTATTGCGTATTGTAATTAATGCGTATTGTAATGAGGCCAGCTGGGTAAACTCATTCACGGTGATGAAGTAATAATGTCATTAAAGGAATCAACTAAGCACACAGACTTTGTAACTCGTATGTCACCTTTGAGACTGTTAGCCCTGGTAATAATGAAAAATAAACCAACTAAAAAAAAGATGACAAGACACTGTCAGCCCAATCCGTTCTTTGTTCGTCTGCCCAGCTCGTTCAGCTGTTCTACCACAGGGGAGGAGCCGAAGCAGAGATGAGGAAAAAGGACCTTGCCCAGAGCCGCTGCTGAAAATGAGTAAGTAGAAACAGTGTTCAAAACCCCAGGCAGAATCTACAGACCTGGCAGAAAAATCCTGGTTATCATTTGAAATGAATACGGAATTATGATAGAAAAAAACCCAAAATCTGTTTAAATTCTGAGATTATCTTTTTGTTTGTAATCTTAATACACACTGCTTGTTCCAAACCCAGTTTCTTGGTAGATCACTTTTTCATGTCTTCTACACTCCATTTCCTGGGAATTTATGTCTGCTGAGAAAGTGGCTAACTAATCAAGGAAAAAAGTGATTAATTACTGTAGGTACAGCTATTGTGAGAGAATTGCCATAGCTGTTCACTATATTAATGTTTTTGTCCCCCAAAGGCATAACAAAGCTAGATCAGAGAAGATGTATGTAACCATACTTCTGAAGAGCTCTCAGCAAATTCTTTTTTCCCCCCTCTCCCCTAGCTCTTTGCTCCAGCCAAAAGATACTCCCTTTAGAATAACCACGCTAGAATCAACTCAAGGAAAGGTCTGGCTTGGAATTTGAGCTGGTTTATGAGAAGTCATTCTTCACTGAATACATAAAATGATCCAAAACTAAGATATAAATAATTAGCTAGAGGACTTCCCCTCTGCCTCAAATATAATTCAGTACGTTTAATTAAAATCATGGGGAAAACAACATAAGCCTTTGAGAAAAAGAAAATTAATAAGAACAGCTATATAAAGTAATTTCAAGGACACTTTTAGCTCAGTGTCTTGTGTAAAATAGCAGTCAACAACAGATGCCTAAGGCAGAATGTCAGAATAAAGCGCCCATATAATGCATCTTCCTTGGCAATGGCACACAGCTGCTGGCACTGTGGTTCAGGGTCTTTCTGAACCAGAGGTGATATCTTGGTATTTAATAACTGTTAACAGACATACTAATGGGAAAAAAAAATTCTGATCTTTTTGGACTAATCTAAACTTTTAGCATCCTTAATATCCAAAGAGAGAGAGTTTCACAACTTAATTACACTTTAAGCACTTTATTTTCTTCTAAGTACCTTTGTTTCCAGTCTTCTACTTGACAATTGTGTTCAATGCCCTCTAGCTCTTGTATTAGAAAACACATTCATTTTGTGTTCACTTTTTCTGTGCCACTCATGACTTCATACATCTCTGTTGGACGCCTCCTTAGCTATAGTCTGTTGAATTATTACCATCTATGTAAACAGTTCCTTATCTTTGGTAGTCTTTGTCACTCATCTATGTGTTTCTACTATTCTAAGAGCACATTCCAAGTGACTCGAGAATATTTAAACAAGAAAAAAAGAAGTATTTCAGAGCATAAAGATTTATAGACTTGAGCACGTGGCAAAATCTTATCTTCAGATGTCCCTGCTCGTTGCAGGGGGCTGGATTAGATGACCTTTAAAAACCCCTTCCAACCCAAACTCTCCTATGATTCTATGATTCAGCCAGCCAAAGAAGGCTGAAGCCATGAGTCAGTATTGTCTTACATTAAGCTTGGGTGAAAACACATTGGTTTCCATGCAGCCCATATACCCACACTTTGACTTTATTTTTCTAACACTCCCCAAAGACTGAGAGGCAGGGACTCTAGTGCTGCTGGCAGAAATCCAAGGGTGAGGTAGGCAAAATGAAATGTAAATAACTTTTTAATACACAGGTTGAAACTCTGCTTAAGTTAAGGGAACCTTCCAATCAGCCCCTGCTGAAATTGCCAAGTCTCTCACAAAGCCGTCCTGGTGCGGTACAGCGCTCCGTCAGCTTTGACCGCCAACAGCCTTAGAACCCGGCAACAAGACTCAGGTTTGTTCCTTTTAATTTTATGCACTGGCCTAAGTCACCAGAGTTACTAGCAGTTATCCTAATTCCCTCTGATCTGCCTCCTGGAGCTACTCGTCTTTTATTGTGTGGGATTTTCGGGAGATTAATCTCTGCAGTAAGGTGAATCGCATGTCTAGAATTACACAGGATGGCAAGGTCAAACACTGAAGAATATTCATCTTAGTCCTCATTAAGGCTCAAGGTTTGATGTTGGCCAATATCAAAACTTCCTACTCCCGAACACGGTTACAGAGAAGCTAACACAACTCAGCTGTAGGATCATTTAACTAAAGTAAGGTTGGCTGCCAACGCGTGGCAAGGTATCTCACTCCATTGGACATTAAGGACTCAATTCGGAGTCTAACCACAGTTGTCTAGGGCCAGAGCTTCCCATGGGTTCTCACCCTGCCATCTCAGGGGGGTTAGAATCTGTTTCTTTCATTCCTGTGTCCTGTCCTGCAGCCCTATTTGGGTGTTTTATATACCCCAGGGCACTTCAGAGCACGCTACGTGCCTCCGTACGGCCTAAGAGGTGGGTCACCGCGGAAAACCAACACCTCGTCAATCTTTTAAAATGGGAAGGTCATGGCTAATTTTCATATTTGTCTCCATCTCTTCTTTCCTTTCTCTGGCCGGCCCCGATCTGGGGGTACCTTTGTTGGCTCTGTTGGCTTTGGCAGCCCGCTGGACATCCTCACCGAAAAACGAGACCAGCGGCAGGAGGCAGGGTGAGGGATCCCCCCGCCAGCCCCCCGACCCCACAGGGACAGGACGAGCCCACACAGCAGAGGAAGGGGAACAAGAGGGTCAAATCAAAAGAACAAGAAGCCTGAAAGGAGGGCGAAAAGGCCTGCCAGATGGCAGAACCGAGCCTACGAGTGACTGCGAGTGACCTGCCGCCACAGCTCGGCTGCTGACAGCGGCACAGTGTCACCTCCTTGCCCGCGGGAGGCCGGCACCACAGGCAGGGCCAGCGCAGGCCGCACGCCCGGGGAGCGCGCAGAGGGTGAAACCCGCACCCCCAGGCGCCTGCGGGGGCCGAGACCCCGGCCTGTAGAGCCGTCTTCCCGGTGGCCAACACGGGCTGACGGCCGGCTCCGCACCCTTGCCCCCCGGCCCGCACGCCCAGCCCCGCCCCCCGCTGGCGGCTGCGCGCGGGGCCCGTTCCGGTGCGAGCGCGGCCGCGGCCATGGCGGCGGAGCGGCGGTGGGCCCTGTGGCTGCAGGGCTGGGCGCTGCTGTGGGGCCGCGCCGGCATGGGGCTGGCGCACCTCGCCGCCACGGCTCCGCCGGCACCGGGTAAGGAGGGGCGTGGGGAGCCGTGGGCCCCTTCCGCCCGTGGGTGCGGACCGGGGCGGGGGGCGCTTCCCGGGTGCTTCTCTCCGGAAGAGCGGCCCGGCAGAGGCCCCCGCTCACCCCGCGGCCGGCGGGCGCCCGGCGCCGCCCGGGAGCGCCTTCTGGAGAGTTGGGGGAGCGCCGGGCTTTGCCTTGGTCCTTGGAACGGGCTGGTCCCGTGTGGCGGGAGGGCGGCGGCCGCGGGGGCAGGCCGGGCTCCTGGCGTCCCAGCGGAGGAAGCGGCCGTGGCGCGGGGTCTGTACCGCGGGGCGGCCCGTGGGGCCCCGGCGTTATCGGGACTTGCGGCAAGGAGAGGGCAACGGCTGGGTTTTCTGTGCCCGAACTGACGATGAGACACGGGGCTTGGAAGGGGAAGCTGACAGAAATGCTCTGGCCGTCGTGTCTGTTCTGTTGCAATAATTTATCTCATAGTTGCTTTTCGAAAGCAGTTGGTGAAGCTCGTCCTCAAATTTAATTGCAATTAACAGACTTGAACCAGAAAGGTGTTTATCAGGTTGGTTTGTATGAAGTTAGGATACCTCAAGTGGACCTTGATATGTGTGTTTAGAGTCCAGTTTGTTTCATTCGTTTTACAGAAGGGTTCATACTCAAAAAGGAAATAAGCACCTCTGTGACACAACTAGCTTGAAGAGGAAGAGAGCTGTCAGTGTTCCTCAGTTATTAGAGAGGAAAGAACAGAAGGTAGACCTGTTAAGACCTGCAAGTTAATCAGTAGACATCATCGAACCCAAGGAGGAACGTAATTGAAACCAAAGAGCTAAGAGTTTGGTTGGAACCAAAATTGGGTTGAATTGGTAGTGAAGTTGCTTATGGGTTCCCTAGGAGAGGTTTTCACATATTGTTATTCTTACGTGAGTTTAGGAACTTGCTCATGATGCTGAGGTGATTGTTGATATGGAGAAGGAGCGTGGTGCTATACAGAAAGATGCAGATGGCCTTTAAGGAATAAATATTAGAAATAAGGTTAAAGTGAAAAATAAAAGATGGATTGTTATGCCATGATGAGTATTATTTTAATCTTAAATCGAAACAGAAAAAAAGTGGGAAGGTAGACTTGTTGACTGTCAGATACATTTCAGTTACTGAAGTGATGCTCTTGGAGAGGGATGGCAGTTTTATGGTAGTTTTGCAAGATTGTGGGACCTTGTATGCCATCCTGCTAAATATTCTACAAGTTCAGCACCTGTGTTCGAGAGGGCTGGACTGGCACAAAACAGGGCTACAAAGGCTGTATTGTTCCCTATTTCAGGAAATACCAAGAAATGTATGGCTTTAATTGCTGGAGCAGGAGGGAGGTTGAGAGGGAATAAGAGTACTTTGAGAAAGTACTCATAGCAGTAGGAGGGAGCAGCTGTTTAAGTTGAAGAACAATGTTGCACTGAGTGGGGGCGGAGAACAAATTAAAATAAACTAGGTATGAATAAGCTTAGTGTAGGTTTTGAAAGGTTTCTGAGGAGTTGGGTTTTGGGTTTTTTTAGTGGAGTAAGAGTTCCCTCTGTTTCTCGCTGATCTTAAGGTAGTATGGCAGTCATCAGTGTATGCTGGTATAGAGCCCTGTCTTCCTAAAAGAAAATTAAATAAGAAAAATCTCTACACATGTTACTTTCATGCACAAATACATATTGTAAAGGGGAGGGAGGAAAGCATTTTTTAAAAAAACAGAGTTTTATTGTTAGTGCTATTCTATTTTACCGATATTTTGTGGAGTATTGTTTGTATTTGTATATTTGTATATTTGTTCTGTATTTGTATATTTTACCCTGGTCCATGAGTATGTCTCTGAGAAGGTGAAATCGTTCAGATAATTGCTGTATAGTTAACTTAGTACAATTCCTGTATGTGTGGGCAGCATTCTAGTTGTTAAAAAAGAAAAAACAAAGAAAAAAAAAAAAAGACAGCATGCATGAACAATAACAGCTTTTTCTTATCTTGTGAGGGTATAATCTTCATACAGCTACAGTTCAGTCTGTACAAGGTGTTACACTAAACTATTTTGATAAAAATTGCACCACTTATCAAAGTCATGCTTCCACTGCCCGGTAAACCAGGCTTGGTATCCAGAAATGATTTCTCATAACATGTTAGGTTATTAATGCTGATGTTATGTGTATATGTGATGTTATTGAAGGAATGATTACGTTTGATAAATGCTGTTTAAAATACAGTGTGAACTGTTGTTGGTAGTGGTGCTATGGCTTATATTTTTTTTTTCCCCCCAATAAAGATAATGCAGTAGTCCCTTGAAATACTGGAGGGAGACCGTAAACTTAATATCTCTTTCAATGAAAATAACTTTGATTTTTTTTTTGTTCAATGTGCTGGTACACATAATGCTTTAGCGTGGTGGATGGGAAGGGTGGTTTGGGTTTTTCTTCTTTTTCAGTTTGAGACATGATTTGTTCTATCTTCTGCTCTTGTGGAGAACACCGTAACTGGTGGGAAATATATACATCTCTGTAAGTTGTGTGACCCAGAGAAATATGTAAAGCAGAATGGAAAAAAAAATTTTTTTTTCAGTCACTCATAGTAATGTTAAATTTTGTAACAGCAGTACATAAAGGTGTTTTGATTTTTGAGATATATGTTGTGATGATGTTGGGAAGTATTTTCATGAAGACTAATATGCTCTTCTTTAGAATAAAGATAAATAACAGAAGTCTAATTTTTTTTCTAATTTAAGTCCCTGTCTGTTGCTTATATGCCAATATATGTTACCTGCTACAGTATGTCAGTAGGAAGGCAGTTAAACAAAATAAACAGCATGAAAAGCTTGTGAGATTACCTTCTTTGATAAGAATCTAAGTTAAGTTTGTTCAGTTTGCTGTAGATGGTTCAGTTACTGAAAATGTGACCTAAACCATGTTTTTAGAAGTCTGTGGTGCGTGCTTCTGACAGTACCTTGCTAATTCATGTTCAGAAAGCTGGTTTGTTTAGGTGTTTTACATTTTAAATTGAAAATATAATGAAGTATTTTGGTAATAAGCATGATGGTGCTCCATGTAGAATAAAGCTATTTTAAAATTTTTTGAGTTTAAACTGAGAACTGTTTCTGAATCTGCTTTTCATGTTGTTTTTTTTTTTCCATTAATTGGTATATGGGCCAGGCTCTTTCTCAGTTAATTGGTAGCAGATAAACTAGTAAGTGTTTTTTCTATATGGATATATTAATTAAAGCTAAATATACTGGTACATAAAATAAATTTAATGTTAAGAATTAGTACCAGAAGGGTATTATATTGAATTATGAAAAGAAAATGTTAAAATATGTGGTTGTCTCAACATGCCAATAACAACTGAAATGGAAAACTGCTTGTGACTAACACAGTTATTCATTAAAAGTAGAATTGGATTCCTGATTTGAAGATATTTTCCCCTCATATTTATGATATATGTTGAAATAATCAGCAGTTAATTTCATTAAGTAATATTAAAAATGACCATAGGAACTACAATTACTGGAAGAAAAATTCAGGTTCAGACCAGGAGAGCAGACCTGCCCTCACCTGCCAAGTATTTCATCTAGGTCAAGCTTATGACGTGTTACGTGGTCCTGTGGCCATCAGGTTACCTCTACGTTGTGGATAAAGGAGATGGGTCTTAAGATGATAAGCATTTGGTACTTCTAAATGAAAGTCATAGCCTTTGGCTGAAATCCTCTGGGAATGAGAACACCAGTAAATATTTACTTTTGTTAAGCTAGAAGATGTTTTTTAAGATCCAAAGAAAATACAAATCAAGTCCTTCCGCATCGCTTGGGGTTTCAAACTTATGTTTGAGTTCTTTTTGACCTCTTACAAAATATGTTTGAGTTCTTTTTGACCTCTTACAAAATAAGTTTGTGCCCTATGTTTGGAAACATTTTTTATTGTTATTTAAAATCATGTTATTTGGAGACTTTTATCTTTTCAAAACTTTTCCTCCAGAAGAAGGTTACCATCTATGGAAGGGGGACCAACCCTAGGCAGGGGTCAGCTTTTGCTAGGCTTCTAAAGCTGCAAAACTTGGAACGTTCTCTAAATTGAAGCATAAAAGTCTTAGAACTTCAGCAGAGATACAGGGAGGCTCTTGGCTCATATCTCTCATATTTGCTGTCCCTACAGAAAGCAAATGGAAGTTAAAGGTAAGCTTGAATTGTTTGCCTAACTGTGTCAGAGGTCACACTCTCTCCTTGAGAGATCTCTCTTTGCTACACTTCTCCTGGAATGGAATTATTGAGTTTTCATTACTTCAGTCAAGGTTGTTGTTGGTATGTAGAAGTAGAAAAAAGAAAAGGCTAAATACAATGTTAGATGCTTGACATTACTGAGTAAAAATAAATGTATCATCTGAGTGTGTTTTGGGTTTTTTTTCCAGCATGTTCAGAGTTTTCCCAGAGGTCCTGTGAAGAATGTCTAAAGAATGTTGCGGTAAGATTTTTAACATCCTTTTTGATTGTTGAGAATTTGGTGATTTTTCCACTTAATAGGAAATTAAGTTGTTAGGCTGTGTTTGGCTGTTTGGTGGGGGTTTTGTTTTTAATGGTGAATGTAGTCAAACTACACGTAATAAAAAGAGGAAGTCAAGGTCAGCCTGTTCTAATTTCTGTTATTACTTAAAAATCAACTGATGTGCTGCTTGCCCTCTGTCACACTTGATGCTAACGTGCTTTCACTTTGCCAGAGTTGCTCCGTGATTTGGAGACTCAGGGTGTTTCTCTGCTTTGTCTGGAGATGACAGAACCCCCGGTGTAGAACCCCAGTGCCTGCTCAGCACCTGCACGGCGCACCTGAACGCCTTGATGTTGCTGCTGATTTAGACTCATCCTCATGTCGCAAGCAGCACTTAGTTAAATTTCCATCTTACAAAAGGGCTATATAAACCGAATCTTATGTGGCTAAGATGCCTTGCATTTCCTGTATGCTAAATAGGAGAACTGGGAAATTAATGTAAATAAACTAGAGATGCCTTTCTCCGGAGGTGCCCCAAGCAACGCGTTTAACTGAGTCAGGCTGGATCAGTGCTTTGTAGATGTTCAAACATGTTGTCCACTCCACTGACTGCAGCAGACTGCAAGTGCTTAGGTCTGCCAGGCTAGGTCACTGTTCTGGTAGCAAAGTGTTTAGATTTCCAATGAGATTGCAGCAAGGCAGACATTTAAAACAATAGAATTTGTTTTGCTGTCCTTTGCTCAAAACCTTTTTAGCTCCACGGTAAGTGTCACGATAAGTATGCGAAAGAAATCTGTCCCTGCGGAGGAGAAGAAGCTCCCATATTTAAACTGAGAGTTTGTCTTGAATTCTAACTGCAGATGTCACTGAAAAGAAATATTTCAGGAGTCTTTAAGTTACATAAGTTACTGGAAAACTTTCTCACTAAGGGAAATTGAGAAATACCTGAACTTACATGCTTTGTGCTAGTCTTAACGCATTTTTTTTCTTTTTAATGGAAAAATACTGTCTTGTATTGATGTGGTTATTGTGTGTTGTCAGACCTGTATATTTATTGTCATAAGAATGGCATTGTGTAAAGAACTCTTCATCTTGAGAAGTATAAAGTAGGAAATGGAAAATACAGGACATTAAAGATTAAATGTTCAGCACTACCACTGGTGTGACTGTCGCTTCAAATCAGTGCTGCTACCGCAGATACGTGGGCACAGCTTTCATTAACCTGAGAGCTACGTGTTCACCTTGTGAGAGAAATGAACCCTTGAGGTGTGTTTGTGTACTGACGACACTAAGGAAGTTCCAGACAGGTTATCTTCAGAATCTGTCAAACCAGTGACAGTGTCCAGCCTTGTTTTGGTGACAGAACGATGGATGATTCAGAACAACTGCTTCAATAGCATCAGTGTTAACTGTGAAGAAAGGAGTTTAGACTTGATTCAGACAATTTGCCCATACGTTAAAAAAAAAAAAAAAAGGCTAGAGAACAAAGCCATTAGCATTTCTGTGAGCAGTATAAAAGCAAAGGATTGCTGAAATTAGGTTGTTTAATTGCTTCAGTAGAGGAGGAAAAAAAAAGCAGGTTTTCATATTGGTGGAAATATAGATAGCAGAAGATAAAAATGAAAATTAAACATTTGGTGAACGGATAAACACAATTCCAAACAAATTCTAAAATGTAGTAATTTAATTCAGATAATTAGAATTGTAATTCGAAATGCTCAAATTTTGTTTATCATAATAATTAATTGGCTTGGTCCTTTGGATTGGTCTTTAGGGTTGATGAATACTTGTGTTCTTGTGTTTTCATTGATGAGTTCTGAGTGGTAATTTTATAGATATGCTGTTGCATTTAATTTTATTCCTCACAACATGACACATTAAAAAACAACACATGGGAGTTTGGTTAGAGCTGTCGAATCCTGAAACTCAGTTTATTTACTTCAAAGAAATATTTACTGCTATGACTAGCAGATTGCCAGATGTATGAAAATTTGAGAACTTTTATCTGTTACCAGATAATGTGTAAATATCTGTTGATTAACATCTTGAGAGAGGTTTCTCTTCATGTTTCTAACTCCATATGACAATGCGTAAGACAAAATATCAAATGCAAGCACTAGTTAAAGGTAGGACTACACTTTAAAATCTGTGCACATGTAGAGACTCCGCATTCTGGCAAATATCACAGTCTTGTTTTTAACTTCTGAGTAGTCTACAGACACACTTTTCGCCTCAGCTATTTGTTTTTGTCATGCTCATCTTTCTTCTGATAAGAAATGTATGGAATCTAAATTCTCATGGAAAATGGATTTTAGGCAAGGTAGACCTTAAAAAACAAAAACAAAAAAAGGTTGCTAACACCTATAGGAAATTATATGATCAATAAATATAGCCAATTTTTTTTTTTGAAGGAAAGGTTGACCTTTCTGTGCTCCTAGTTGTCACCAACAGGATAGAGTCAACCAACTCCATTGGTTGGAAGAGACCTCATGAGTCATCTAGTCCAGCCTCCTACTCAACATTACATTCAAACAAGTTTAACAATGACTTTTAGCCTGCCCCCTACTAGCCATTATTTTTGAACCATTAATTCTCATTAAGTATTTGATCCAGCAAAAATAAGCATATTCTTATCTAACATCCTTGATTAAAATTAAAACTTAGGAGAGCAGAGTTTTTTGCAAAGATTATTCTGCCTCCTTAGTTATTCTTGTTGATGTGTCTTTATGGGTATGTTTGACTTGTACAGTCTACCAAATACTAAATATTTTTCTTGTCTCTTTCTTCACTTTTTTCAAGAGAGCAGAATCTACTGCAAACTGTTTCCTTTGTGTTTAACGTTTTCTAACCCTTTATAGCAAGATACAGACTTTGTGCAATTGAGGATGTATGACATGTTCTTGATAGTACTGTTAGATAAAGCATAGTTCCTGGATGAGCTTTTTCTACAATGAATCTTAAAAAAAAAAAAATGGTTCTGTCAAGGATTTCTTTTGCTGTCATCCAAAGCTTCTTCACTGGTTGAGTTCTATGGTAAATGAATTTTGAAGTATCTATTTGAGTATCTATTTTAATACAAGAAAACCTTGATGCTTACTGGTGACATAAAAAGCAGAAAAATTGTGCTGGTATTCTAACTATAATCCATCTAAGAAATTTTAAAAATATCCAGATATGTAAGTTTGCACAACTTAAGGTACTTTGCAACAGAGGTTGGGTAAGGCCGTATCTTTTATTACCTTGCAGCAAAACCTTCTGTAGAATTGTAAAGGTCCTTTAGTTTTTTTTCTTTCTGTTGATAGTCAAATAGGGCTGAAATAAGATGGTAAGTGTGCTTGTATTCCTCAAAGATACCAGGTGTTGTAAAATTCTGAACAGTTCTGTATTTCTTGTTAATTTCAGTAATTCTAAACTCAAAACCGTTTTATCCTCAAGTATACAAAGGACCTCAGTATCTTCCCAAATATTTTCAGGTAAATATTTGTTACCTCTATTACTTGTAAGTACAAAATGTACTTATTCACAGTTCAGTTTAGGCTTACTTAGGAATTGTACCAGAACTCTGTAGGTTTTACACTACAAAGCACTTTCAACATATCTGTGCAGTTCTGTATGCACTTCAGAATTTCCTCGGTGGAGAGGAGCACTAAACTGTAATCTGTTTTTGAAGATCAATAATTTGTTTTTTGTTTGTTTCGTTTGCACAGTGCCTTTGGTGTTACACCAACAACACGTGTATTGATTACCCTGTGAGAAGCATTCTTCCACCATCTTCATTGTGTTCCCTCTCAAATGCTCGATGGGGAGTTTGCTGGAGTAGGTACTAATTTTACTTTTGCTGTAGAGAATTATTTATGAGTATGATTAGATTAAAGTAAGACTACTGCTTACTAGAGCTGTTACCTGATCGTTTATTTGGGGGCTGGGAGGAGGAGGCAGTGGTTATGATTTGGAACCATGATCCCTAATCTTCTGGACTTACAAAACGGTCATTGTTCAAGGGTCTTTGTGAACAGCCAGTATAGCTATGCTGATCCAATGGCTTTAAAACATCTGCTATGTAGTGACGTTCTGGTGACTCCAAAGTCTAGACTGGGAACCAGTGATGTAGGAATGTTCTGAGTATTCTATATATGTAGTCAGTATTCACCTGTTTCTTAAACCGTAATTCTGAGATACAAAGAAATAAGGTCATTCTGTTAACAAAGGGTGACCATTCTTAACTTTTTAAAAATTTCTTAAAATATTGGGTGATATGCCTGGATCCACAGTTTTTATAGTATGTTCCAGTGGCAGCAGTGAGCCGATACTAAAGGAATGGAGCCACCCAAAAATTCTTGAATGCTGTTTTTGCTTAAACAACTGAAAGAAGTGTGATCTATGGGTGCTGAAGTTAAGGTTAAGGTTAAAAAGAAGCTGCAGAGTGCCATTGTAGATTGTAGTGCTGCATCAGTTTGTTGTTCTTAGGTTTCCTTTTGCTCTGCATTTTGTCTTACAAAACACCGTGCAGTGCATGTGCTGTCATTGGCGTGAAGTCTTTGGAGCTATTTTTGCAATACTGTGTCTACAGATCTAAATTCAGACTAGACTGGAACAGAGAACAAATAAAGACATTGGAAAGTTTGTCATATGAAATAAGAGTATTATTATTAAATTATAATTGCTTTAGTCCAGCAAAGCAAAAGCTTGCTTTCTATGTATTTGCTCATGAACACCGTGGCTAAAGGACAAAAACAAGTGGGGATGAACTATCAGTGACTGTTCACTGTAAATTAGAAGAAAGTTAACACACTTAGAGCAGTGAGATTATGGAGTAGTCTTTAAATTTGAGTTGCAGAGGTAGAAGATTGCTATTAAAATGGAGTGTGTGAGTTTCTAAGTGCTCCCACTTCATACAGTCCCTGCAAACTGAGGGTCTAGATTGGACAGTACAGGAGAAGTTCATCAATTCTTTGTTCTCAGCAGAAGGTCTCTGTTTTATGAGAGAAAGCATTTATGCTTAGGCTTGGTTTTTAGAGCTACAGAAGGTATATAATTTCAGTGATAAGGCACACTTTGAAGGAAATTGGGCTTTCAATATTATAGTAAATGCTGTTACTATGATCTGTTAAGCAGACTGTTTTCTGGAAGTGTGGTGGCTTGACTCCTGGCAACAGCTAAGTACCCACACAGCTGCTCCTACCCTCCTTCCCCAGTGGGATGGGGGAAGAAAATAGGAAGAACAAAAGCAAGAAAGCTCATGAATTGAAATAAAGACAGTTTAATATGTGAAGGAAAAATGAGGAGATAAAAAAAAAAAACAACCAAGCAAAGGAAATCGGTTACCACCTCCCACAGGCAGACTGATGCCCAGCCAGTTCCCGAAGGACAGTCACCTTGGAAGCCAGATACCCCCTCCACTTCTTTTTCCTGCAGGTTTTATTGCTGACCATGGCATTCGGTGGTGTGGAATATCCCTTTGGCCAGTTTGGGTCAGGTGTTCTGGCAGTGTCCCCTTCTGACTTCTTGGGTCTCTTGCCTACCTCCAGCCCTACTCGCTGCAGGGAATAGGGGGTGGGGAGAAGAGAAAATCTTCATGCTCCTCAAGCCTGTTCAGCAGCAGCCAAAAACACTGATGTGTTATCAGCATTGTTTTAACCAGAAATCAAAAATATGGCATCGTGCCAGCTGCTATGAAGAAAGTTGACTCCATCCCAGCAACACCCTGTACAGAAATGCATTTGTGCTGTGTCCTTTTGCAAACCAGAGATTCCTGCTCTCTACTGATACTAAGGGTGTTCTTGATAGTTTACTTCTGCTACAGAAGTGGCTTCTAGCTTGGGCACCTTTTGTGTTTCTAGATTGAATGCAGCTTAATCAGAGAATGTAGCACACTCTCAGCAAACGTGTAAAAGTGGAAAAAGAAAAAAAACAACACTAAAACAACAACAACAAAAAAACCCCCAAATATGTATTTCCTTAATAGTTTTTTTACAAATTATATGCAGCAACATGTCATGGGGATATATAGTCTTATTGAGACTGTCCCCTTTGGACACAGCAGGAAAACTAATTACCTTCTGAGCGTGGTGGTGTTTTTCCTTTTTGCAAGTAAAATCAAAAGGTGTTGGCTCAGTGTTGCTGGAAATGAAGGTGAATATTGCAGCTCTCAATGTGAAAAACAAATGACTGGCTTCCAGTTAGACTTTTTTATGGAATAAGACATGTTGACAGATTATTAACCAGCTCTGAAGAAGAAGGAACAGTATAGAAGCAACGTAATACAACATAGCTTAATTGTATTGTTTTTCATTAATAATAAGCAAATTAAGTAGTGGAGACAGGGATACAGACTGAAAACTGACAGTCTTTTTCTATACTTTTATTAATAGGTTCAAAATATCTTTTTTGCTTCCATTAAATAACATTTTAACAAGTAAATAATATACTTTAAGAAAACTAAATGGAGATTAAAACCATTTTCTGTTTTTTACCTCACTGGATGAGGTATATTTAATTGCTTGTACCTTGTAAGGGAGTAACAGAATGAGAAAATGTGGTACAGTGAAATGTGTTACTTTCAAAATGTACATGTTCAGGATTTACTTTTGTATGGTAACTAGAAACTATGTATTAATCTGTATTATAAACTGTGCCAAGGAAATTACAACACATAAGCAAAAATATTTACTGGGTTCTAATCTTTGGCAGGATCTGTGAAGGTTATGCCTTGGCGAGATGTGGGTTGGTGAGGTCTATAGAGAAGTAACAGACGCGTTGGCTTGTGCACATATCAGAGAGGATAAACCCTCTGAACTTCGCTTGCTGAATTTGACTGCCTTATCACTAGTACCCTGAAGCAGTAAAAAGCGCAGGTGCAGCTACTTCGTGTCACTGCAGCAGCATGAAGCTGCTCGATCTGGCAGAGTTCAGAGGGGTTGATGTGGGAGAAAGGAGAAGAGACAGCTTCCCTGCCCCTTCCCCCGTCATACTTTAAAATAGTCAGTGTGGGGTATTTGTGGGGAGAGGAGTTTACTTTTTATTATTTCTGTTACAACTTCCTGAATTATTTCATTTTGTCCTTTGTTACGTCCTTTAAATAACTCCTCAAAGTTGCATCTGTAGCTTTGCTTGTGTTGTCCCTGTTGCTTACTTCTTGGGCCTTGCTCTTTTCCAGGACATCAGGTTTCTGATTTTTTTCTTTTATGAATGCAGTCCTGTCCTGGTTTAGACCAGCTACACTTGTTACAGTGTATGCTGTTAAAATAGCATAAAATGCTATTTTATTTATTATTTATCTATTTTTAAAATAGCATTTTATGCTATTTTAACCTACCCTCTACTTCTTAATCACTCTTTGGACTTAGAAGATGACTTTGGAAGTTTTAATAGAGAGTCTTATATTGGCTCCTTCAAATCCTCTGACATGGTCTTATTTCATTTTGCTCTTTCCTAGAAACTGCTGCATGTAATATGTGTACACTGATGCTGCATCTATATGACTTTTGTTCATGTGGTACATTGGCTAAGATTGTGGTTGGGACAACAGAACTGTGTGTGGAATCACACCGGTAGATTTGTATCACATAAAGTATTACAGGATGACTTAATAATTTGGTGTATGTAAAGAGCAATTTTACTTAATGTCTGTTCAGTGTAAATTACGCATAGTAGCAAAATTCTAATGTGATATGCTGAGTTTTAACTGGAGGGGAAGGAGGGGAAGAATTATCAGAAAGACAAATGTTAATGCTGGAGTCTAACAAGTTGAATATATTCATGTTTTTCAGTAAACTTTGAGGCTTTAATTATTGCCATAGCTGTAGTAGCTGGACTCATTCTGGTGTCCGTAACAGCCTGTTGCTGTTACTGCTGTTACTGCAGAAGGCGTTCCAGGAGGTAAATGCATATATTTATTTCCTTTACTAACTTTGGGTACTGGTACTACAGTTCTTACTCTCCAATATAGTAAGAATCTTTTCATTTGGAAGCAGTTTTGGTCACTTCATTTTATTTGTTTGAGAGACAACTAAAAAAGGCGTTTAGTGACAGGCGGTATCAGTAACAATGATGCTAGAATGACAGTGAAATGATGTTATTAGTGGTAGCATCACAGACACGTTATCCAAGTAAGCTATTGCTTTGCATTTCTACATTTTGCACTTATTTCCTGTCCAATCTTAATAAAGATTTCAATTGTCAAATAAATACTTGCTTCTTGTGATAACAGAGCAAATGATTTCTTTCAAGGCAAGCCCGTGGTACAGCAAAAAGGGACCAGGTGGGTAACAAGTATCTGAGCAACAATGTCCTACAGCATTTGATATCCATGCTACAGAGTTTGCTCTAGGATCTGTCAGCAGTCAGTATCGAAGTGATTAGTTGTATTTGCCAATTCAACAAAATACTCTAAATGTAAGATGATACTTTTTGCTCTAAGATACCAGAGTGACTGATTTATTTTCAGGTAAAGTAATACTGCAAAAAGTAAGTGTTCATTAGGTCTTGGAGGATTTGTAAAACTTAGCGCTTTTTTTTTTTTTTCTTTCTAATGACTTCTAATTGGCTATTATCCTTCAAAGGGAGGGAAGTACTTGATGAGCAGCTAAAACTGGTAAGTCAGTGCTGCCATGTGAAGTGACCAGTGCTTATTCCCTAATGAAACACCTGGAAAGCCTTGTTTATTGGGACAGCACAATATTCTTCCTTGTGTCAGTGAAGCTTTAGAGCTCAAGCTTCTGGGCACTTTAGTTTCAGCTAGCTCCTTTCGTCCTTCAGTACTTATCACATGAACAAAATGTGGACTTTATTTTGTGATATGAAATAATTTCCGTATACTATTTCAGTACCTGTAATTCATTGTTCTTGTTTGTGGATTTTTTAAAAAAAATTATGCAGCTGTACAGTGTTTAGTGCTGACCTTCAAGCCAGAGAAATATGGTACATGTGTGGCTTTCAAAAAAGGAGAAAACTGTAAATAACATACCACTTTTCTTTTTTTCCCCTGAGGATGGTGCATGCACCTGTTCTGCTGGTGGATTGGTCTAAGAAATCTGTTGTAGTGCAGAATTTGATAACTCTTTAGCCCTGTGCTGATAAGCCCTGACGATGTATAGAAGTGTTTTAGATTTTATATAAGATCTGCCAGCTACCTCTGCAGAGGAACTGAGTAGGCCCCTGTGGCTGACATGCCAACAAATAAAGCTTGATTCCTGTCAAAAGAGAGATTTGTGCCAGACTTCAGTTTCAGTAGCTAAGTCGTCAATCAGTACTGTAACATCTAATTCTAAACATAGGGGGTTAGTTGAGAGTCCTCTTATGCCAGAACTCTAAAGGTGTCAAGCTTAATCTTCTGACACTCAGAGGATTTAAAGATCTTGTCAGAGCGGGCTCCAGCTTGTTTCAGGAGGATTCAGAATGCATTATTACACTGAAACCTGATATATTGCTGGTTTTAAACCCACTCATTCTCAGCAGGAATTATTTTGCTATATGCTTCCTCAGTTTGGGGACTCCTTTTCCAGAAAAGAAACTTTTTTTACTGAATTGGAAGAAGGAAAATTTGTAGAAATGTAACAGATCTGCTTTACTGACCTGTTAGGTGTATCGTCCCAGATCTCGGGTGTAACCTTGTTTTGCAGAAGCATCGGTAGTCTGGGAATTTTAAGCTGTGGGCTTTCAGTGTTTAAGAAGCCAGCACTTATCTGTTCCTTGAACACAGAATGCTTAGGTGCATTGATCCTGCCATTGTATGGTGTAGGTGGCTCACCCGAGTCCATCCCTACCACAGGAATCCTAGGACTGTTGGTGCGTTGTTTCAGTTCATTATTTTTATCCTGTGTTTGGACTTGGAGCCTGGCTCTGTGTACTTGAGATAAAACTATACTAAATAGGCTGTCTTTAACTTTTTCAGTTTAACAACCACTCTGTAAAATTTTATAATTTCAGACTGTCTGAATTTTGAGGAAAAACTCAATTCCTTCAGAGTGTCTAGAAATCAGAAGATATTTACTGCTTCTTTTAATTACAGAGAAGAAATATGTTTTCTGAATCCTATACCAGTGTTTTATTGACTTGATGGGTCAGCGTGAAGTAAAACTATTGCAGAGTTATAAGAAACTGGGGTCTCCAATAAAGTAGTTTTACAGAAGGATGCCCAGGAATGGGGTCCATCTGTCAGAGAAGGGGAAGAGCATCTTTGTTCGTAGGCTTGTCAAGCTGGTGAAGAGGGCTTTAAACTAAAATTGCTGGTGGAGAGGAGCCTCGGTTCATCCCACTCCTACTAGTTTGATGTCAGTAATAGATACCCAGAGCCTGGAGAAGGATCACAAGATCTTGCCCTCAGCAAGAGGGCACCTGGAGTGTAGAACAAAGGAATTCCAGCCAGTCCAGCCAGTAAGGCAGCTTCATCAGGGGCTCAGCTTAAATGCCTCTGTGTAAACGCACATAGCGTGGGGAATAAACAAGAGGAGTTAGAGACGTGCACGGGCCTGCAGAGCTGTGATCTTATTGGCATTATGGAGATGTGGTGGGATGGCTCCTATGACTGGAGCGTTGGAAGGGAAGGATACAGGCTTTTTAGGAAGGATAGGCAGGGAAGACAAGGAGAGGGATGTTGCTGTCTGTCAGTGATCAGTGTCATGGACCTTCACCTGGGGATGTATGAGGAGCCAACCCAGAGTTTATGGGTCAGGATTAAAGGGAGGGCAGGGACAGGTGACATCATAGTAGGGATCTGCTACAGGCACCTGGCCAGGAAGACTGAGCAGATGAGGCCCTCTATAGACAGATAGGAGCATCACGTTCCCATGCCCTCGTCCTCATGGGGAACTTTAGCCACCCTAATACCTGTTGGAGGGACAACACAGCAGGGCACGAGCAGTCCAGGAGGTGCCTGGAGTGCCTTGATGAGAACTTATTTCTTTAAATGGTAGAGGAGCCAACGAGGAGAGCTGCTATGGTAGACCTGTTCTCACCCCCAAGGAGGGGCTGGTGGGGAATGTGAAGCTCAAGGGCAGCCTTGGCTGCAGTGACCATGAAATGGTGGAGTTCAAGATCCTTAGGGTAGTGGTTAGGAGAGATGGGGAGGGACTCTTCATCAGGGAGTGGAGCGATAGGACAAAGAGTAATGGTTTTAAACTGAAAGAGGAGAGATTTAGATTAGATATGAGGAAGAAATTCTTCGTTATGAGTGTGGTGAGGCACTGGAGCAGGTTGCCCAGAGAAGCTGTGGATGCCCCATCCCTGCAGGTATTCAGGGCCAGGCTGGATGAGGCTTTGAGCAACCTGGTCTGGTGGGAGGTGTCCCTGCCCAGGGCAGGGGTTTGGAACTCGATGATCTTTAAGGTCTCTTCCAATCGAAACCATTCTATGAACTAGAAAATTTGTATGTGAACCATTACATGGGTTCTGAATTACTGAGTTGTATTTAAACGACTAAGATATTCAAAGACATGTATGGAGTGATTGACCAGGTAGAAAAACCGAGTTCAGATTCCCAGTTCTAGTGTCTGAACATTGTGTTAAAACACCTGACGTGCTGTAATTAACCACTGGATGTCACTCTTGCTTAACTGTTTTGTTGGCTGCCGCAGATGTGTGGTACTATAACCACCTGTTTCTCTATTAGCAGGTGTGTTGATATGAATATTTACAATATTAAACATCTTCAGGTAGTGCATTGAGTTTTGAAAAATTATTAGCACAGTTACCTGCCTGGAAAAGCGCAGCAGGTGTCCATTGACTAATCCTGAAGAGTTGTCATTAATTCTGCTAGAAAAAATAACAGACAAATAAATATTGTTTGGCATTTGCTTTAGAGTCTATCTAATGGTAAAGTGAAGCTGAGCTTTCTTCAAGGCATGTCACAAAGCCAACGTGCTTGCATTCAGTAGAGCATATCTGCGCAGGTACAGCTCGGGTGTGCTGTGTGGGCACAGCATTTCCCGGAGTCACACAGCTGATCCACTCCAGTAAGTCCTTGCTCATTCCAGAACAGGGAAGGCAGCTGCCAAGTCAGTTCATGCGGACTCCTTTCCTGGGGGCAACTTGAGATTGGATAGTGATGGTTGTTGGAAAGATAAATTGTTCTGACATCAAAGGCTTATGAACCATCAGTCTTTTTCCAGGGCACAACAATGGACTTAACTGTGCATGTGCAGTATTCTTTGTTCTGAAATGGGGTGTGAGAAGGGGAAAATGGGAAAAAGTAGAAGTCCTGCTTCTGGAGCAGTCTGCAGCCTGTTGCTACAAGGTTTTTAATTGTTCTGTGGAGTCTTAAGGGCACATTGTTACAGTGGCTGAAGCATTTGGGTATTATAAAAGGTGAAAGGGTAATTCTACACATTTGTCAATTATTCAGCAATGAAATTTTACGTGCCTATGAAAAAGTGTCTCAGGTCAGACTATAAATCCTTTTTGAAAATAAGTCAAATGACTAAAGGATGATTGCCTGCCACTGCAATTATTTTTCCTCCTCTTATGCTTTCCTTCCCTCCTTGTTTTTCTAGTAGACCAGATGAAGAAGAAGAACGGCTAGCTAGAAAGAGAGAGGAACAAAGACTACAGTCTCTTCAGAGGTAAGTCTTGGCAGCTTGATACATAGCTACACACTTCCTGGTGATACAGGAGTATTTTGCCCTTCGAAGTAATACACAGAATACTAAACAAAGAGGCATTATGGACTTAGGCATGACAATGTCAGTTTTTTTACAAAAAGGGGCTTATTGTGAGATTTGTGAACCTGATTAGGAGCCTGTATCTCCCTAAGTCAGCAGGGAGTGAACAGGTTGATGCTCAGTGCGGTAGGTACAAGTGCTCTGTGCCAGCCAAGAGCAAATGGGAGGGATGTGTCTGAAGTCTTCCCTAGTCTCTCCTGGACCGATGCTTGCCTGTGGCATGAGTTAATGCCTAAGTGAGGGTGGGATTCAGAGGTGAATTTGATTCATCTGGTAACTGGTTCTTTTTCTTTTAAAGTCTGGCTTGGAAAGGTAGAGAAATTGATAGTGAGATACCTGTTAGAAATTTTGCTCAGGAAAAGGAGAACTTTGGCTCAGATCTCCCTTTAGACTTAATCCCATATTTCCATCCTCTTTGTTAAAGCTGTAATACAGCTGTAGAAAGAAGTGCAGGAGTCAGCAGCGATACAGTGCTTCTCAGAACAGCATTCCTTCAGGTGTAGGTTTTTATAGCTTGCTTCTCCAGTTACTCTTCATGTTTTTTATATTATTCTTTAGATAAACAGTTTTTATAGGTAGGACCGTGATACCTAGTACAAGCCCAATGTACCTTTTGAATCATACTTCCTTTCCTGGTCTATATTTTGGATGTTCACAGTGGTTTAGCTTCAGCAAGACAAGAGGACAGTCCTAACTAAACTAATACTAGGCTTAAAGTTGTCAGATGTGGTTTTGAATCCCCAAAGACTGATAAGGAAATTGATCTTAGGTTTGACACTTCCTGGTTAATGGTATCTAAATACTCAGCTGCCAAGTAACAGGTGGGCACCTTCACTGGTGCCTGCTATTTTCTCTTGAACTCAGATTCGTTGTTAATATGAGCAGGGACTGTGGGGAGCAAAGCCTACTTCCAACTAAGACCCCTTGTGGAGCTTTTGCATGAAGACATTAAGTTTCTCTGTTACAAATGTGTGTAAGACAGCAAGGCAGGTAGGCAAATATGCTTGGTTTGCTCAAACATGTCATGTTTCTGACTGGGCACAAAAGCAGGAGCCAGTAAGGTTCTCTCACAGATATACCTGTTGTCGCTCATGTCTCTGGCAGGAGCTGTGAGAATCACTCGTAACTCCATGCAAATCTGGTTTCTGGTTCTGAACTGCCAGGTTATACAAGCAAATACAGCAGCTGTTTGCCCTGAATCTGACAATGGTTACGGCTCTGAAGTAGGTGCTGTGATAGTAGGAAGCGGACTAGATGCTGCTGTTACGGGTTAAATTGAAATGTCCTTTAGCCTTGTACAAAATTCCTCAACCTGTTGGTGATAGAAAGAATAGGATACAATGGGGACGTTTAACAAGAAAGAATTTCTCAGAGCTTGACTTAGTGCAAAGCTTGAGCAGTTAGTTTTGTTTCTGTGACTGTGATTTTTTTAGAGCTATTGCATACTAGCAGTTTAATATGGCTATTTATTTCAATTTTCTACTAACTGTGTAATACAGTCTAGTAGCTTTTAAACTTAAAATTTAAACTTACCAACTTTTCTTTGTTCTGCACAAATTTTATTCTTAACAGCACAGACTTACTGTTGCAGTAATGTGTATTCTGCACTTGCTTAGGAAAGTATAAGTTTTAAAGTAACTTTTTGCAGAGGGAAGATGAAAATTTAAATGTCTCCTAGTGTAGTGGAGCTAGAATTACTGTTTTGAAAATGTGTATGTTTAATGGTGCCACTAATTTAACCCTACTTTTGACGTAACACTGAGCTGCTGATGGCAGGAGCATTCTTACTTTTCTTTCATGCCCAAGCTGCAAGCATTGACCTTGTGTCTGTCTGGGTTTTTCTGTTTTTCTGGTTTTTGTATTTTTCCTCAATGGGATACAGCTGCTTCATGTACAGCTAGCTGTTCAGATGAGTTGGTAATGGAAGGAGGACTGGTCTAAGCTTCATTTCATGGTTCCGTTAGTGACTGGTGAAAACAAAGTAAGGAGGCCCAAGCTGCGTAGTGTGTGATTAATGCAACCATCAGGGTAGTTGCAGCACCTTAACATTTTTTTGGCTTAGTGGGCACACAGTAAATGTCTGCTTTGTAAGTTTAAAATTTGTTTGTGTTAAGTATCTGTAATAAACTGAATTTTAGGAAGTGTCATTCTGGAATACCTAAATGGCCGTTAGAATGCAGAGTAAGGGTAATGACACTGCCCTCTGCTTGTCTTCAAAAGGAAGAAACTAGCTGTCGCTTCACTGAGGCTGAAAATCACTGCTGAAATGTAGAGTTTGCATTTACAGTGAGGGGAGGGAATCCTGGAGTTCAACTTTACACTAAAAATACTGAAAGAAAACAAGTATCTTATTGCGTAGCTTCAGTCCTTTATTTGACTTCATGTCATGAAGTCAAATATGAAAACATGAAACCTATATGCAAATATGCAAACATGAAAAATAATTTTTAAACATAGCATCAAGTAGTGAGTCTCTGTCAGCACACTTATTTCAGTATTTACTGCTGCAAATACATGCCACATTTACATGTTAAATTTATGTAATTTATAAACCGTGATATAAATATGTTAGAAGTTGATAAACCAATGAAAAGCAATGAGATCTTGATTGAGATAAACTGGCAAGTTACAATTTGGTAAGGGGAAAAAAGAGGGGAGGTGAGCAGCAAAGAAAGGATTGCAGTTCACTTGTGAAGAACCAAGTATGGAAAATCATGTAAATTGTGAGGATTAGGAAAAATACATCCTTGGCTTACAGCAGCAGGAAGAACTTGGCATGAAGAGCCAAGAGTTTAGCATACAGAAGATGGAATAATAGCAGTAGTATTAAGAAACAGAACTAAGGTGACTTCAGTGGATCATAGTGTAAGATGTGACCAGTGCAGCAAACCACCTCTGGTTGGGTGAGTCCGTGACTGCCTGGTCAGAATTGTGTCTGTTTCCTCTTGTTTGAGGTATAGATAGCTAAGCCTTATTTACTGTACCGGGATTTAGCCATGGGTGATGTGATAGGTTAGAGTTGTGGCCATCTGTCAAAGTTCAAATATTTGGCAAATATTAATGGTTTTACCCTTCAAACTTAAACAATGTAAGAATTTTAGATGTTTGGTGGGTTTTGTTTTGAATAGCCTAGGGAGGTGTTCTAAACTGTTTCTGACGCTTAAGGCCTACACAGACTGAATGATTTTATTTTTTTTTCCCCACCCCATTACCCTTCTTATGCAGATACTTAGTGCTTTCTGTGTTTAGGGCAGACTCAGACTGACTGATAAAATAGTGAGATTTTAGTTGAAACTGCAGCAGTAAGCCTCCAGTATTTCAGATAGGGTATGCAAAACAGGGAAGAACATGCCATCGATACCACCAGTTAAAAAAAAATAAAGCTGGTTTGAGGTCACAGTGTCTCATGGAAACTCTAGGGAAATAAGGAGTGACTTTATATAGGAGAAGGCTGCTTTAAGCAGAATCTCTTTATTTGCTTTCTGAGACCCCTTGCCTCATATAATGTCTTCCTCTCACGCAACATAGAAAGCGGGAATCCTGTGGTAGGTCAGGTGGGTGAACTTGACTGTTCCTGTTCTTTTCAGTCTCTCAGTTCTGACTTTCCTCCTCTACATGAATTTCATTTTGTCACCCCGATTCCTCAGTTGTTCCTCCTCCTGCAGTTTGGCCAGGTGGTTTTATTTCCTATGCTGCCTGGGCTGAAAATAGTGTAAAGGGATATAAGGGAGATAGATATCCAGGGAAATAGCAGTGGAAGGTTTTGAGTCAGTCTTATTTGATTTTCTCATCATGCTTTATCTGCATGCTTTCCAGAAGTGCAGTTGCAGAGAAAGGCCAGTTCAGCCCTTCAGCTTGGTAGGAAGCAGGGTAATTGCTTCTGAGGACACACAGGATTTGATTAGCTGCAGGAATTGTTTGGAGGTGGAATATGCATAGGGCAGGTAGGTGCTTTGGTGCATTAAGCTGTCAGTGCTTAAAAGCTTTCTGCTGAATATGTGCAAATTAGAATCAGGTGAAAGTCAAAACTTGTTTAGCTGATTGAATTTTGATAGAGGCAGCAATGTATTTTTTTTTAGAGGAACACTGTTTTGCCAAATCCTAGGTCCTTTCCTCAAAATATATAGATTCTGGATCATCCTAGTGAAATGACTGTATGAACTTTTTTTTCTTTGCTTTTAAACTCAGCAAAATAAATGTTCCCTTTGTTGAAACATAGGAAAATTTTCCTATTAATGATGGAACAATTTCTGTTTAAACTTCCTTCACCTTTGTAGAGTGGAAGGGAGGAAGGGGAAGAAGAAATTGACTTGTTAGACACTTGTTTTATGTGAATAATTAAAGTTTGGCAACATTAGATAGTCTTGAAAACTGTTGTATGATTAGACAGCATAATTAGAGGCATCCAATTTTTATACAGCACAAAATATTAATTTATCCTCTGCATGGATACCATGCTGGATTTTAGAAACTAGTAGTTTTCAATTATACTTGCTGTACTGCTTAAACAAAACAGTAATCCACCTTTTATCTTTTTAGAATTATTATATTGAATTAGGATTCTGAAACACACTGTATTCACTACTGAATTTTTACAGTTCACTGCTGGAAGGCAGTAGGGAATCTTCCAATATAGTGCCTTGCTTCTTATGTATAGATGAATAACTCGGTATGTGTACGTGTACATACTGAGTTATTATGTAGAAGGACATACAGTACTTCTATATAGAAAAAAATATTTTTCTTTATACTTGTAAATATACCTTATTTTGACACTATTGATTAGTGAGAAATTATAGGGAATCTTATAGATACAAAAAGTGTATATAGAAAGATAAGATATATAACTGGTAACGTGATTTTTTTTGAAATTTGTAATTGCATGCTAATTTAAAAACTGCTGTCGTCTCAGATGTAATTATTGTATTTTGCTTATAGCTCAAAACAGTCTAAATACTCTTCTGATGCCTTTATTTGTTGCAGGAAACATGAAAGAAAAATGAAGCATGATGAAATACGTAAGAAGTATGGTATGTGATAATCTTGTTTTGATACTCAATATCTAAATCGATTCCTTTTTTCTAATTATTATTAAAATTCACAGCAGTAACAAGCTACTTTATGAGCAGCAGAAGTAATCAAGCCCAGTTTCCTCCTGATGCATGTCTTCTGTCACCTGAACACCTGATCTCATCAGTATTATGCTCCAGTTTTCTTCCTGCACTGACTCTCCCAGTGGGCAAGGGACAATGTGCTGGGTGGGGTGTGTGATATATTGATTAAAATAAGTAGTTCTTTCTGTCTCTTCCTAAGTAAGAGCACTGATTTTTATTTTTATTTTTTTTGGGGGGGAGGGAGGGGGAGCGGGGAGGAGAGGTATGTTTGTTCTTGAACTTGATAAACCAATCTAGTTGAAATTGGCTAGTAGACTCGTGGTTATTGAAGGATGATAGACTGATTAGCAGATAGTAAGCTTTTTAAATCAAGCGTAAAAAAGATGGATAGGAGGACTCAGCCTAATGTAGGGATTAAAAAGGTTGGTTTTCCTTTGTTTTTAAGTGAAGCTGTCGTCCAGTAGGAGAGGCATATCACAAGACTGTAGGACCTGCTGTGTCGTACAGGAGGCTGTTATCTAGGCTTGTCAGTGCTTCACTTTTCATTTCATTTCAGAGAGTTAATAGTACTGTGTATTCAGAGACAGATATGCTAAAACTACGCTGCACTTTTTATTATGCAAATTGCACTAATGTCAGAGAAGGTGATTCTAGGGGTCTGAACAGTCACTCAAAACTGTTAATTTTCATCCTCTTGTTAAACTGATTGGCAGAGTCTGGGAATGCCTTCATGAGTCTGCAGCCTGCCCTTTGGCTGATGCAGAAGTGATACAGACAATCTCTGTAGGGAATTCTCTGCCTGGGGAATATTTACAAAAGCATGCTCCTTTGCTGGAATGGAGGAAAATTCAATGTGAAGCTTGAGCTGCAGGAGGAAGAATGATGTAGAAACTACAATTAATTTTTGTTAAACATCAGTCATGAAATTCAGTGTTGTGGTATTTTATAGGATAATTGGCCCTGTATCCCAACAACAGTTCAGTTTCAAGAGCTTTATTTGAGAGGTTGACAACAGCAGTCCAGGTTTAAAAAAACAAAAAACAAAAAACAAAATCCAAACAACAACATAAAACACCACACAATTTTTGTGTTTGTTTTGCCTTAGAAGAGACATTAGAGTCAATCTCAACAAGTTTGAATCCTTGGAACAGATTTGGTGAATAATTTAAGATGATAGCTATGTCTCAAAAAAGCCAGGCAGCACTTCGTACAGCTATACATGTAACTTTGCATCATCTCCGTGAGGCAGCGCAGCTAGGAGAGGTTGAATTCAGTACAGCAGTCACTGTATCAAAGCACTGCTTTGGGTTATGTTAGGTGATGTATCTAAAGGCTGCGTTATGTTCTGCTTGTGAAACTGGTTCATTCTTCTCTGGATGGCCGTACATTTGAGTGAAGACACTTCTCTCTTCAGTGCGTAACTTTGAGGCCTTTGCAGAATGCTTTGTTGGATCTTGTTGGAGTACTTGAGTTACCTGAGGAACATAACTATAACTCTGTGCCTCATCAAGTTCAACAAGTCTTGCTTGTAGCTATAGTATGCACCCAGTCGTATGAGAGCTAGTGTCATTTTGCCTCCACTTGAAGGGTGTTAGTCTGTCAATAACTTAATTGGAACGAAGTTCATACATTCATTGTGTTAATGGAAGGCATACCTTCTTACAAGGAGTGAGGCATATTCATTTCTTCATGCAGTTATGCTTTGCAATGCAGTTTATTCATAAAAGATCAAAATTCAACTATAAAATTTAAATTTCAATAGCAAACTTCTATATAAAGTTTGTTTATTGACAGGTTTGCTTTATTGCATACTCAAAGATTAATTTCTATTATCAGATATACCAATTTGGGGCCTGGATTCTCATAATTTGTTTTTGTCCAAGAGAAAAACCTCACTCTTACAAGAATAGTTGGCACATACTGAAAGGGTCTATGTAGAACTGAAGAAAAATGAAAGACAGAATATGTATAAATTCTGAAATACCTAAATATTATTGCTGGTGTATATAGTTTATGTTCTGATAACATACAGACAAATGGTTGTCGAAATAATTCAGTGAGACATAATAGAGTAAGTCTTGCTATAGCCTTGGGTCTTCTGTCTTCATTTTTCACTGTGTAGTAAATATATGTGTTAGCATATTAAATATAACCTAATAAAAATTGCTGAAAATAATTAGGGAAACACTAGATTATTTTACTCTTAGGCACTGCCGAGAGGATTCTGAGTTAAGTAGGCAGGGATGAATGGCAGAGTGACAATGACTTTGTTAACCTGACTCTGTAGATTAAGATGATCACGCCTGAAATTTCAGTATTTGGTTGGCTTTAAGGGAGTGCCTTTTCCCATTTAATCCACCAGCTTTCCTTACCCCATTTAAATGGTAATTACACATTTATAATTCATTGCAGGTGTCACTCTAGCCACAGTCCTTTGGGATCATTGGAAGCAATAGAGAGCTTTAGCAACCAGGAATACCCACTTTGAATTGTTTCTTTGTTGCACAATTTGATAGTATTTTTCATTTGCTCACATATATGAATGCAGTATGATTACACAAATTATATGTTGGCTGTTAGAAAAATTTAAAGTAGAATTTAAAGTACTTTGCAGCTTGTCTGGTATACAAAGGAACTACAATTTAATTGCTGCTGCATTTGCTGCTATTGTGTGTTCAGTATTTTGTTAGTGAGAAGCTGCTTTATTTATTTATTTCAGGATTTTGCCTGGTATTGGTGGAAGGATTGTATCCCTTCATTTTTACAAAATTATTGCCTTTCATGATTTTAGGCTTCCACATCACTTGCTTCAGTTCTGCAAAGGTTTTGGTTAGCTAATTTAACAATATGTAATCCTATTTCCTTTATTTATTTGACTTCTATATTCAGTAGTTTGTCACAGTAAGTGTTCCTTCTGTTCAAGATAGATACTTTATCTTGATCATCTTTAGTGTTCTGAATGCAAAGCAGGGAAGTCTTGTATTCCTGTACACTTAAAGCTATTTAGTTTGTCTAAGAATAGAGTTGTTAATCTGGGGGTTAAAAATACAGAGGAAAAGTGTAATAAGGGGTGAAGACATGCAGCAAACTAGTTCTTTTTTTTGCACTGTATACAATCTGTTGTAAGTATTTCACTTCTTAATTCTATTTTTGGGCAGTGCTGGTGTGTGATGAGAGTCAGGTATCAATGACTGAGAAGCTGCATAGTAGATAATATAAGTGAACATACTGGAAAGAGGTATTAGTTTCTTAAAATTGCTTTGTTGTTTCATACGTATTAAGAGGCCTCATTACTTACAAGCTGATGAAAGATACTTCACTACTATACCTTTCAAATTTTGGAGTGTTTCTTAAATACTGCTAAGTAGGTCAAATATTAACCTCAAAATGAAGGTAAATAGAAGTAAGATGTTAGAAGTTCTTGGAAGTGTCCTGTGTGTCAATATTCAAGTTCAGCAGTAATGGGTAATGGACTTTGTAGGTTCAGGAATCTTGTTTGCAATAAGCATCTAATTTCTCTGAACCTGTAAGTGTAAAGTACAAGTTGGGTAGTCTCTCTCATGTCAACTCGAAAACAGTTGAGGGAGACAACTCGTGTCTGGTTCAAGGCAGCACATAAGCTTTAGTTGAAGCAGACACACTACGCAATTAGGATAGGCTTGCATCTCCTCTGTCGTGGCTGAGAGCAACCATGGCACCGGACAGGAGCTTTCTGTTGTGCTCTTTTCTTGATCGTTTTTGTCTACATATTGGAGCCTGATCCAACTTCTTCAGTAAGAATTGGTGCAAGTGATGTGCAAGTGTCTCCCTCCTCTCATCTTAAGATGTACTTGGAATGCTAAGGATAAAGGAAATTTGAACACTGGATGCAGATTTGAGAGCAAGGTCTGTCAGATATTGTAACCTCTGGTTATCCTCATTTGGAAGGAGAACTTGCATTTCTCTTCGAGTACCTTCTTTCCCGGGAGACGAATTTGTAAAGTCACAACCAATAATACTCACACTGGATTGACCTATAGTTCTTAAGGCAGATAAAAGTATATTTGCTCCTCAGAGTGGTACAGGAGAAGTTTATCAGGATTCTTAACGTTGTTGGCTGATTAGTTTGAAATTGGCACTACTGGATGTAGAGCATCGTTTCTGTTGGATTTCAGCTGTTTAAGCTGTAAGAGAACAGTGTCTAGTGTTTTACTGTGCTACTTTCATACTTATGAAGTGTCAAGTATGTGTCTTGAATGAAATATTAGAAAGACATAACAAGCACTTGCCAGACAATAGAGAGAGAAGTACGCAAGCTAAGGGGACGTCAGGGAAGCCGGTACCACCTCTTGCCACTTGGCGGAAAAGTTTTTGAAGTTTGGTGCCTTGGTTTCAAAGTGGAACTTAATGCAATGCCAATTGTAATAAAAATTAATTTCTGCTACTGTTGCTGATTTTCTGTAAATGTTGTGTAGATGTGCTTTGTATTTGGAAGGGGTGAAACACAGAAGTACTGCAAAAAAATTTTGAAAACTGGACTACACAATTGTCTTTCAGGTAACTAAATATATGAGGATCCATAGATCCTAGCTGCCAAGGTATTGACAAGTTTGGAGGAAGGAGGCGGGGGTGGTGGTCTGGAAGTAAAGTAAATGTTTCTCCTTTGTATTTGTGTTGGGATTATATTAATGCAGGAATGTTACCTGAAGGCACTAAAGGTGGACTGCTAGGCCTAGGATAAGAGCTTTTTTTATTGTGTGTTGTCTTGCTTGTCAGCTAGAGTAGACTTAACAGACATTACAGCTTTTTGTTGAAATGCATGAGAGGTAAGATTGAAATTTGAGAAGTAACTGCATTCTATAAGTTTAAAAATACAAAAATTTAAAGATCTCAAAATATTGTAGATAATTCTTGACAATGCTGTCATCTGACCATATTCTTATTGCACAAATGCTTAAAAGATTTTTTTAAAGAGTTACAGAAGGGGGTGGTACATTTGATGGAAGGTGCTGTACCAAGTAAATAGACTGTATTTTGTGTTACTGGCTGAAGCTTTATAAATGTGACTGGCTTATTCTTTGACAAGTAAAGGCCATTATGTGTGAGGGCTGGTTCTGATGTTAACTTTTTACAAGGTGACGGCTTGTAATCTTGAGTAATTATAGGAAATTTTTTTCATACTTATTCCTTAATACTTGTTGTTCCATATCAGGTAGTTGGTTGTGGTTACTGATAAAATAATCAGCACTAAGCAGTTCTGCTTTTGATTGACATCTTAAAATAGCCTGGCAGTTTGAAAGAAGTGCAGCTGCAACAAGGTAGACTGAAGTGTAGTCTGTCTTTGGTGTCACTAGCTTTTGGGTTTCATAAAGAGCAGTGAGTATTCAGTATCTGTGTGCAGGGGCACATGGAAAAGAGGTATGGTATGAAAAGGTCTGAGGGGAGTTCTTTGGACAGTGACTTGTGTAATCTTTCTCTTCCACTATTGTGAATCTGAACATTTGTGAATTGGGGTAGTTTGGCTTAGCTGTTTTCTGTCTCCATGCCCTAGACAAATGAGCTGGAGAAGAGTCATAGAATCATGGAATCATAGAACTGTCTAGCTTGGAAGGGACCTTTAAGATCATCTAGTCCAACCATCAACCTAACTCTGGTAAAACCAAAAATCCACATCGCTAAACCATGTCACTAAGCACTATGTCAACTCATCTTTTGAATACCTCCAGGAATGGTGCCTCAACCACTGCCCTGGGCAGCCCATTCCACTGTGCAATAACCCTTTCAGTGTAAACATTTTTCCCAATATCCAATCTGAACCTCCTTGGGGCAACCTGGGGCCATTTCCTCTTGTCCCATCGTCTGTGACTCGGGAGAAGAGACTGACCCCCGTGTTTCTACACCCTCCTTTCAGGGAGTTGTAGAGGGCGGTAAGTCCAGGCTTGCCAGACATCAGTATAAAAATCTTGGTGGAAAAGATAGCAGGAGTGTTCCTGTTCTTTCACAACAAAAGGGCTGATGTGTGGTTTAAAGTTTCTTTGAAGTAATTGCTGTCTGGAATAGCGATTGCTCAACTAACCCTTGTAGGAGATGATATGCATATCCAGGCACAGTCTAATTGGATGGCTTTGTAATGCTTTCTGTGACAGTATTCTGGTAAAATCATTAAGAATCTTCATGATGGAAATGTACTGCAACCTGGATTAAGTGGTGCTCTTGTTCTGGTCCGCAGAGGTTAAGTGGTGCTCTTGTTCTGGTCCGCAGAGGTTTTAGTGCATGTAGAAGTGACTTAATTGTTCTTAGACATGATTGTCCTGCTGCAGAAATGCTGTAAGTGGCTGAGTGTGACAGATGTCGCGCATAATCGAAGTAGAACTAAGTCAAAGTAGCAGC
Organism: Limosa lapponica baueri; assembly: GCA_002844005.1. Classification (NCBI taxonomy): domain Eukaryota; kingdom Metazoa; phylum Chordata; class Aves; order Charadriiformes; family Scolopacidae; genus Limosa; species Limosa lapponica. Next base: position 198,511 of record KZ505845.1, read on the forward strand.
ATCTTACATTTTAAAAGGATGATGATATTATAATAACTTCCACTTAGAAACCGGCCAGTCTGAATCTGTTCTTCCTGAGCCATCTCTGTGCTTAGGTTTTTGTAGGCTTGACTCTCTCAGAAATGCATTTTGCAGGGCATACCTCACAAATGAGAAATGTTTTTTCTGCAAGAGTTTTTCATAGGGAAATGTTCTCTCCCTGCTAAATCATGAAATACTTATGACAATAGTCTGAGAAATAAGTGCTGAATAACACTATACATTTATTATTATACTTGAGCATTTGGGTAATAAAGCAACTATTAAAAGACAGTAATTGCCTTTTGGTTTTGTTACAAGCAGTACCTATTACAGTGAGGTCAGTAACTCAAGGGTTTTATGTGATACTGGTAAGAAAATGATAAATGCAGTCCTGTTTTGTTTTACAGGTCTTCTCCAGGATTCTGATAATCCATACAGCAGGCTTGAAAATGAATAATCTGAGGACCTTCCACTAGAGCTGTAATTCCAGAATACTGGAAGATAGTTTGTCTTCATTTGCCTCTTGCTTGTTTTTTTCCCAAAGGTTTTTTTTCTGCGTTGTAAAACTATGAGTGGATAAAGAGTTCATGAAATAGATGTTTCTATCTTCTTCTACCTATATAGAACTAACCTTTCATAAATGCTTTTTTGGTTGTTGAAATGTCTGCTGGTTTTTTCTTATTTTTTTCATGCTGACATTTTAGTGTAAAGTAGTATCATTCCTTCTCTTAAAACTGTATTTTCTTACTTGATGTAGATGGCAAGTCACAATCATACGTTTGAATTCAGTCTTAACTGCCACTTAAACAGTTATTCCCATGTTCCTGAATAAAGATTTTTCCCTACTGTATCTTTTTTTATAAAAACAGAAGGCAATATGGAAGCACACTTTCACACAGCTGAAATAACTGATGTTGCTATTGATGAGAAGATACACCAGGGAAATTTTTATGTACTACCATAATGTGAGAATTGGGTGGAAAAAAAGATCTTCAGGACTGTTAAGTCTAAGGGTTAATGGGGTCTTTGAAACATTTAACTCGGTTGTGGAAATGTTGATGTGTACTTTGGTATATCACTGATGTCACAAAGAAATTACTTCAGTTATCAAAATTGGAAGAAGGTCATTTTTGAAATATAGTTAGGTGTGCCTAAACTTAAGAAGAAATATCAGCCTGTGTGAATACTTTTTAATAAAAAACCAACAAACAACCCACCAAAAAACCACTGTCGGGATTCTGCAGTTGGCCAGGGTTCACCTGGCTAGCAGGTAAGCACCACCCGGCTGCTTGTTCCCTCTCTCCCTGCATTGGGATGAGGGAGATAATGGAACAGGAAAAGTGAGAAAACTCTTGAGCTGCGATACAGACAATTTAATAAGGGAAGGAGAGGAGGGTAGGGGGAATCAGACGTGCTGAGACTGTTGTTGACTTCCCCTGGAAGCAGACCTCTGCCCACCCTCCCCTAAGTTTTTGTTGCTGAGCGTGATCTTGCATGGCCCTTTGGTCAGCTGTAGCTAGCTGTCCCAACTCTGTCCCCTCCCAGCTTCTTGCCCACCCCCTGCCCGCTCGCTGGAGCGGGGAGAAATGAAAGCGTGATGCTGTGCAAGCAACGCTCAGTGAAAGCCAAAGCACCGCGGTGTCACCAGTACTGTTCCAGCCACAAATCCAAAGCGAAGCACCTTGTGGGCTGCCATGAAGAAAGCTATCTCCGTACCAGCCAGACCTAGTACCTACAGTAAGAAGGCAGTGATTTTTTTTTTAAGCTTTTATTGTTGTTTTTATATTTCCTCTGCCTTTTCATGGAGGTCTCTCACTGAGTGTTTTCACTAGCTTACTGTATGACGCAACAAGCAAAGAGTCTCCCCCAGCCCCTCAGCGTGAGTTCCAGTTCATTCTGTACAGTTTAAATAACCTTCCTTGCTGTATATTATCTGTTAAACAAATGTATAGTATTCAAGATGTTCATGTTATTTTTTCCAATGTTCCCAAAATAAACACTTTAACATCTTTAATTTGGTTCTCTTTAGTTCTGTTGTTCTCTACGATTTTAAATTACCTTGGTTTAGAAGTGATCAAGTATGAGTTTGGGAGGATGGAAAGGATGCATTTTTGCTTCTGCTGGTTGTCTGACAGAAGAATAAAATCTTGCCATCGGTGTGGCGGGAATTAAATCTTGCCTGTGGGTGCTGAGGTGGATTGCCATTCCCTCCAGTGCCACAGAACCTGTCTCTGCTCAGGCTTTGGTAACTAACGCTTTATCACTAATTTTGGTACAGTGTTCACTTCCATTCTTTCACTGGTTTTGCCTCTTTAAACAGTTGCTCTGTATACAGTTTCTCAGGAATTTATATAAAAATGTTTCCTAGTTCCCCGATCTGTATGGCAAATAGTGTTCATGGAATAATGGTCGGGTTTCCTTTTTTTCTTAACTCCTGGGTAGCACTTTCTTAGTAGGCATTGTGTTTAATTTCATGTTTCTTCATCTGTCAGCTCCTGTCAAGTCTGAAGTATTATTCAAATGGCTGTCTTTGAAGAGTGATGGTCTGTGATAAGAGTGAGTTGATAGTGTGGAAATAAAACATGCTGATGGTTTTCCCTGGAGATAACTTTTGCAAAAATGATGGAGCTCTCCCTGCTGTCTCACAGCCCAGGCAGTGACATTCCTGGCTTCATAGAAAAGCATTTTTCTTCGGCACCTGCTACAGCACATGAAGGGCTGTCACGTATTCTAACAAAAGGGGGAGGAGGAACAGCCTTTCTTACGATTTCAGGGTGGTAAAGTACTGGGAGAGCCAAAATATGTTGAGACTATGGAATGGGTGCAGCATTGCTGGAGAATAGTTGTGTTTAAAGAGAAGGTTGAGTGAAAGCTGTGGAGTCACACACCCGTTAGCGTGTCACCTCAGAGCCACGGTTGTGGGTGTGAAAATGCAGCAACTGTGGTCAGGTTTATCTTACCCCATACTAAGCCTTAACCTTGCAGTGTAGGCTATAATTTAAACAAAATGTCAAGCTGGACACCTAATAATGTATAATTTTTACTTGCGCAGTTAAAGACAAGACTATTAATTCAATGAGACTGTTATGGACAGCAACCTTAAAGCTTAATAGACAATGCAAAAATCCCCGAACATTCCCTAGACTTCTCAGATTTATTTGACCTTTTTTTTTTT
>KZ505845.1:202933-222535 GCA_002844005.1 Limosa lapponica baueri
GATCCCACTGTCCACGTCTCCGACAAAGATGTTGAACAGCACTGGTCCCAGTACTGACCCCTGAGGAACACCACTCGTCACTGGCTTTCACTTGGACACGGAGCTGTTGACCACAACCTTTTGAGTGTGGCCATCCGGCCAGTTCCTGATCTACCGAGTAGCCCACCCATTGAATCCATGACTTTCCAATTTTGATACCAGGATGGCATGTGGCACAGTGTCAAAAAAAAAAAAGAAGAAAGTAGGGAAAGAGTGTAACTTAAGCCTGAGAGCCGTTACCTCTCTGCTAAGCTGTTTTTCTCAGAATTTCCTTTCATTCACAATCTATTTTCTCTTTCCTACTACTTTACACTTTTTATTTTAGTGGGTTTTGCTTGTTGGTTTTAGTAGTTAAGTACTATCTGAAAAGAAGAACAATCTCAGAAATGAAAAAATTAAAATGTGTGTTTACCTTTCCACAGACCAGAACTTCCAGTACTGAAAATTCAAGTGGGTCAGCTTTGAGAGTAATGTTGCTGGGTGTAATTTCCTTATGTCAAGAGAAATGTAGTAGACTGAAGCATGCTGGTTTAGGTTGTGCTGGATTGTACTTTTTGCCACTTCTGAAATCTTGGATTTGATGATGAGTCCATTAAGTTGTCTGCACCATGTCTTGCTTAATTGTTTTTTGATTATTAAGTAGACATATGGAAATAATTTTTTTAAAAGTCAATTTTATGTTTGAGTTTTTCTTACAGTATCCTTGTTTCAGATTCCTGTACATAGTTTTCATCATCTAACCTTTCAAAAAATCAGTGTGCCAAGCTGCATTTTCTTATTACTCCAAGGCTGTGCCTGAGGAGCAGCTGATGTAGTTGAAATGTCCCTGCTCGTTGCAGGGGAGGTAGGACTAGACGACCTTTAGAAGTCCCGTCCAACCCAAACCAGTCTATGCTTCTCTAAGTGGCTCTGGACTGCGTGCCAGTGTCTCGCAACCCTTGGATGCCCCAGCTGAGCTGCTGAACATGACGTTCTCTAGATTTGTAGCTGGTCCAGAAAGAAGTGGGAGAGACTCAGCCAGCATGTTCTTCTTCCCCTCCTTCTGAGTGTCAGGGGCCTAACGGGAACAGGGTGAAGAGGAAAAAAGATACTTTGAGAGGCAGTGATGGGAAGATGATGAGGGCAGGAGAGGGAGACAGTGAGGTTGGCAGCAATTGCACATGGCTATGCCCCCAGTTCCTGCCTCTCTCTGGGCTTCATCACCTTCAGTTTAGGGCTCTCATCAGCCAGCAGCTCTGATTGCCCTGTGCTTCAAAGTGTGAATCGGGAGGTTAGGTGGGTGGATGCTTTTCAAGGCTCACACGTGCTCTCCTCTAGCCTAACTCGGCTTGCTGTTGATTGACTGATTTATTCCTTCTGTTGGCCTGGTCCTAGAACAGCTACTTGGAGGACAGAGAGGAAGGAACACTTCTCAAAGTAGGTAGAGAGCGGCATTTCGTGACTGAATTATCATTATCTCCAGAATATCCCTAAAGCCAGGTTTCTGCTTGGTGACGCTTGACAGAATCCTCTGAGACCATTCCCCAAATGCTGCTTCACCTTAAAAGAAAGGCTCCCAATTCTGATAGCTCAAACAAAATCCAAAACCTATAAATCATTTATTTTAACGGCTTCATGTGGTTTATACTCAATCTCTGGCTGAGCAAACGCATTTAGTCTTTGTTGTGGCATCATTAAGGCTTTGGACTTGGCATGTGAGGATCAGATCAAATGTTTAAACATTTAAAAGTGTGTGTTGGCTCTCAAGCCCAGAGCTCTGTTTTGTAACTCCATGTCATCTTCACGTCTAGGTCTTCTTGTCATGGATCTGTGATTATGTGTGAGTTCAAGTGCATTTGTCCTCAACAATACACTTTAGTTATCAAAAAACCCCAATCTCTGCTTTCCTTTCTGATGCCGAGTTCCTACTACAGATATTAAAGGTCAGAGATAACAACAAAATTCTTTGTCCCGCTCTGACTCTTCATGGCTGCTCCAGGCCACGGTGAGGTGGTGAAGGCTGGGCAATGTGCAAGCAGTGGATGAGCCAAACCATCCATGAACGGGGGAAGCTGTGAAGGGAGGCAAAAGGGAACAGGTAGTGGGGAAACGATGGAGCACTGGTCAAAAAAGGCGTTTTCTTTTGCAAGTATTTGATGAGATTTGCTTTTGTATTTTGTTACATCCTGTCATCTTAAATAGAAATCAAGATACGCAGCTACAGTACATTGCCATGTCAAACATTCCCAGGTTGATTCACTTGCTGTATCAATAACAAGACTTACTGTTCATAGGAAGAGTGCCTGAAAATCACTAACTTTCCTGGCCTATCTTACAAAATTTACAAAGAAGCTATTTAGTGGTGTTTTATGTGAGCTTCCACAAAGCAGGAGGGGCAGAAGGTAAGACTGGACCTAGAGAAAGCTGCCAATGGATTTCAGCAGCTTAACAAGTTTATCGGTCTCCTGACGGAATGCGTCTACCATCAGTATGTATTATTAATCAAATGGAGTGACTTTTCTCTTGCTGATATAGCAATTGCTTCTGAACAAGAAAAAGTAATAGAGGGCAGAGTTTTTGAGCTGTCACTTTGAGTCAAGTGTTTGCGTGGCAGATAAATGGGTAATAGAGTAAGCAAAGTCACTTTCAGAACCATGTAAGCTTGAGTCTGTTTGTGTATTAACATGATGAAGTAAGATGCAGGATGAAGATAAAGTTATCTGCGGTCAGTCCAGAGATGTGGGGTTTTTTCTATTTTTTTAATTTTGACCTTCAGTCAAATCTGTGCAAGGAACTGTCAAGCAGCAGCACAGCAAAAAGCATTAGGAAATACTTAACTACCCCAGGTTGAGGTGGATTTTCCTAGCACTGTTTCTGTCACAGTTCCTGAGCTAACTGCATCACTGACCTGCATCTTAAGGGCAATCTTTCTTATACCCCTACCTGGCTTGAAATAGAGTCAGGCACTTGGTGTTCTCAGACCAGCCCTAGCTACTGATTTCTCATGCATGGTTCAGGAATCGCACACCCCCCTCCCCCACTCTTACCCTCGAGGAGAACGTCCTTCAGGCTCCCATTACTTCTTTTCCCTTTGTATGATCTGGGCATTTCTTAAAACCAGACGACCTCTTAAGTTCTCAGTCCTGGCAAATCAGGGTTTGCAACTTCTCAAGGTGGTGATTTCCAAGGTGATAATTTTGCCTGTTGTATTGCAGAAGTACCAAAGTTTTATTTGATGCTGCAGTCTTCTTGTATGTTCTTGAAGTTCCACTAATCTAGATCCCGACAGACTGAATTCAGATCAGTTAAGCACTGGACAAATGAATTGCAAATATTGCACTCCAGAGGTTACTGAAGAACCAAATTTGTCTCAAAGCTTGTTAAAAGATAGTGAGCAAATAATTTTTCAGAATGGAAAAAATAAGCCCTAGGGTGTTCCAGGGGTAGATGCTAGGACTCATCCTAATCAGCGTGTTGGTGACCTAGAGACAGGGATGTGCGGTGACATCGCCAAGTCTGCTGCTGATAATGCAGGACCAGGTGTGGCAAAGTTTGTGGCAAAACAGAGTAGGTGGGCAGATGAGCCTCAGTGTAGACAAATGCAAGAAACGCAGCTGAGGAAAAATACTGTGTGGGTCTGATGCTGAACTTGGACCTGGCACCTGCAGCTCAGGAGAAAGATCCAAATCATCGCTGCCAATTCTGTGAAATCATACGGAGGCCAAAAAACCCCTAACAGAATACTGAGTGACAGCAAGGCGATGAAGGGATGTCACTTTGATGCTACATGAAACTTCTCGCTTTATGAGGAGAGCCTGAAAGGCTGGAGCTCTCCAGACTTGATGGGGAGAGACTGAAGAGAGAAACATGAGTGAGGTTTACAGAAATCAAGCTGGTGGATAAGGTGAGCACAGAACTGTAACCCCGCATCACCGGAACTAGGACACACTCAATAAAAGTAGTAGGAGTTCAGTTTAAAACATATAAAGTCTTTCTGGAGCTGGCTGCTGTGGGGCTATGGAGGGCTGAAGGTTCAAAACGGAGCGATACAAATCCATGGACAGCTAGTCATCTTATGAAAGACTTACTGAAAGGACTTTGCAGACTCTGTGACATCATTAATAAAATTGTGGGTCTGGGACAGTACGAGAGGAATGGACTGCAGAGATTGCATCTTCTCCCTAAAAAGCAATTCCTTTTGCCCACTGACTTCTAATTAATTTTCTTTGCAAGCACTGAATAGCTTACATTAAAAAGCATGTTTTGTGGCAGAGCTGACACTTGCGACAGATCAGTGAAGAGCTTTGCTGCTTCATTTGAAGAGCACGTGGCCAGAGCCAGCAGAACCAAGGCTGCTTTCAGCCCCAGCTCATTTCTGGGAGGTGGGTTGCTGGTGCAGCTGTGCTTCTTCCACTGCAGTTACAAAGCAGGAGGAAGCACATGGGCATCTGCATGGCACCTTTTTGTCATGGTGGCATTTCTGGGCAAGCTGGTGAAGAGATGGCTCACTCATGCCTCCCCACAGATGCGATACCATGTGCAGAGTAGGCTCCTGCCAGAGCTTGTGGCCTGGAAAAGTATTTCCATCCTTCAGCACTCACCAATGGAGACCAGGTGCTGTGGACGAGGAGGGACAATGTTTTCCTGGGCTTTAGACTTCATGGTTGCAGTTATGTCACTCAGCTTTCCCTCAAGGGTGATTGTTTGTCTGATGGAGTTTTTGCAAAGGTCCAGATGTGAGCAGGACACATGTCCCCAGGCAAGGGCAACACTGGCCAAAGGGACCCTCGATCTGACCCAAGAGATAATATCTTGTATTTTGACGGCTGCTTCCCATTCCTATTTGAAGCCATTTGTGTAAGAATTGTAGATGATGCATTCTGTTGTGCAGACAGTCAGAGCTGATCTTAGCCTACGCATCTCTGAATAACACTAACTAATGAGAAACTTAAGCGAGCAGAAGTCAGTGCCTGAGACCAGGGAGCATTCTGCAAAACATAGAAGACTTCATAATCTGCTGTAACGCCTACCTTCTTTCCTGCATCATCTTTCCTGGTCTCTGGTTGTCACTTATTGCATCTATTTATTTGCTTGCTTGCTCTCATCTAATAATAAGAGCCTTGAAGTCCTTCCTGCTGCTGCAAGGACCTCTTATCTCCCATTTATGCCAACAGTTTGCTTCAGATCTTGAGAAATTTCCCATCATGACATACTCTGGTATGTTCATAGCTTCTACTTTTTAAGACATAAGCAATCCTTTCAGTTGTGCTGAACTTGAATTATCACAGAATCACAGAATCTTCATGGTTGGAAGGGACCTTTGAGATCATCAAGTCCAACCACCAAAAAAAAAAAAAACCCCAAAAAACCCACACCAAACAAACGCACAAACAGGCACAAACCAACAATCTCGGGCGCTAGAGCATGCCCTGAAGTACCATGTCTACATGTTTCTTAAATACCTGCCATGTATGTTCAAGAATTTAATCTCTGTTACACATAGGCCATTAATTTCTACAAGTTATGGTCTTCCATCTCTGCTGTTTTCCCATGGTGTTTTGCAGTTGACTGTCTCAGAGATGAGAGACTTCTTTTGCGACCAAGCCACATTTAGATGTTCTCATGCATATTTCTGCACTCTTGTCACACGTAACATGGCATGCAGCTTGCCCCATGATATGCAGCTTACTTTTTCCTGGTGAGAAAAGTGGCAGAGATCTGTGTAGAAATCCAGTTCAGAGCTACCCGCAGCACAGAGTGACTGGGTTTGACGTCCAGTAAACTCTTGTAATATGTGTTTCTAAAGCACATAGTGAGGCTGAGGCATTGCTTTTAAATTACTGGGAGACAGCACTGGTCTTACATGCCCTGTTGGTTTGACATGTGAGGTCCTGTTTCTGTGGAGGGTTAAAAAGCACATGGAGATGGGGGCCAGAGAAGCTCGTGTGTGCAAGGAGCTCTCCTGGGCTGGTGGCAAAGGAGTCTAGCAAACACTGTAACCAAAATCAAGTATCTCACTATTTTCAGAAATTTCAGTTTCACTTTGCACTTTTCTTTTTATTCGTTAATAGCATTAGAGGCACTTTCAGAAATCTCCTATCGGGACTAAGTTCTTACTTCTTAATATGCTGTTACACACATGGCAGTGGGAGCTTTATACCTGAATAACACAGAATAAAAACATTTAGAAAGGCATTTTTTAAAAAAGAGACTAAACATCTATCCTAGGGTAATAAACTCATGACTGGCTGTATGCTCTGATTAGCTCCTGCCTCTGCTGAAACAAACACTCCAGTTCAGGGCTCAGCTCCATCCTGGAAATTAAGTTGATTCACAGGAGACCAAAATTGTGAATTTGAGTAGGTGGGATCAGCTGGACTCTGACTTCTAAGGGACAAATACCTCCCGTATAACCAAATCATGAAGGTAGTTAGGATCCAAGCTAATTTCCAGTTTCCCTGTTACGAGAATTGGTTTGTTGCTGCCATTGCCATCTGTGAGAAAAACAAACGGATCAACATAGGAATATCTGCACGAGGCAGAACCCCTCAGCCATGACCACTGTTGTCATTGTTAAACATCCATGTTCTAGGAATATCAGAAACACCAGCTTCAACAGACTGTAACAGGCTTGATGTTGCCAAAATCACGGAATCATGGAATTGTCAGAGTTGGAAGGGACCTCTAGAGATCCTCTAGTCCAACTCCCCTGCCGAAGCAGGGCTGCCCAGAACACATCACTCAGGAGCATCCAGGCGGGTCTTGAAGATCTCCAGAGAAGGGGACTCCACACCCTCCCTGGGCAGCCTCTTCCAGGGCTCTGCCACCCTCACCACAAAGAAGTTCTTCCTCATATTTGAATGGAGCTTCCCATGTTCCAACTTGTGCCCGTTGCCCCTCGTCCTGTCACTGGGAACCACTGAAAAGAGTCTGGCTCCATCCTCCTTCAACCCACCCTTTAGATACTTGTAAACATAGATGAGGTCTCCCCTCAGCCTTCTCTTCTCCAGGCTAAAGAGTCCCAGCTCTCTCAGCCTTTCCTCATCAGGGAGATGCTCCAATCCCTCCATCATCTTTGTTGCCCTACGCTGGACTCTCTCCATCAGTTCCCTGTCTCTCTTGAACTGGGGAGCCCAGAACTGGACGCAGTATTCCAGTTGTGGCCTCACCAGTGCAGAGCAGAGGGGGAGAATGACTTCCCTCGACCTCCTGGCCACACTTCTCCCTATGCAGCCCAGGATCCCATTGGCCCTCTTGGCCACAAGGGCACATTGCTGGCTCATGGAGAGCCTGCCATCCACCAGGACTCCCAGATCCTTTTCCTCAGTGGTACTTTCCAGAAGATCCACCCCTAACCTATATTGGTGCCTGGGGTTCTTCCTCCCTACACTTGCCCTTGTTGAACCTCATTAGGTTCTTCTCTGCCCAGCTCTCCAGCCTGTTCAGCTCACGCTGGATGGCAGCACAGCCCTCTGGAGTGTCGGCCAGCCCTCCCAGTTTGGTATCATCAGCGAACTTGCTGAGGATACACTCTGTCCCCTCATCCAGGTCATTGATGAATATGTTGAACAGGACTGGGCCCAGTATTGACCCCTGGGGGACGCCGATGGTTACAGGCCTCCAGCTTGACCCTGCTCCATTAATGACAACCCTCTGAGTTCTGTCACACAGCCAGGACTCAATCCACCTCACTGTCCCCTCATCCAGCCCATGCTTCCTTAATTTTCTAATGAGGATGTTATGGGAGATGTGTCAAAAGCCTTGCTGAAGTCAAGGTAGATGACATCTGCTGCTCTCCCCTCATCCAGCCATCCAGTTAATTAATAAGAATTAATAATAATATGTTAATAAATTGTCCCCTACAGCTTATCACACACACACATAGACATCTATGTCATATTAAGATGATGTTTAAGGCTTAAACATGGGAACACAAAACTGACAAAGGAGAGTATTCAAGTCTACCCGGGTGCTGAGCTAGTCCCCTTATTAAAAGCTACCCAGGCTGATGATATTCCAAAACTGGCAATAAAATGGTTGGATGCAGAAAATCCTCTGGCACAAGGGGTTTTTTTTGCCTCAAAATTCAAAAGAGAAGAGTAAGGGATGGTATAAAGCCCTGTTCCTGGAGGGGCTCTGGAGAATCCCTCTTTCAGTGGGTTGATTTCCCGAGCCCAGCTGCTCTGGGCTGCAACACACTGGGGGGGTTTGCGTGGCTGGGTGTAAATGTTACTCCCCTTTTAGGTTCTGTAAGAGGCATGAAAACCCTAATCACCCAATTAGAACGTGTAATGACATTGTAGAAATCCCTATTGAACTGAGCAAAGGAATATTTAAAAAAGCTTTTAATAGTAGTGACTAGACATGATAGTAGAAGTGGGAGGATAGATACATGAGGTTTATTACATGCAGATAACATGGTACTTTCTAAATTGAACTTCAAAGGACTATGCCCAGTTTATTAATGTAATTACTTATACGAAAAATTATCAGAATATAATGAATAAATTAAAAATGTTATCTATACAGTATGTTATCAGTCTAGTTCTAGGACTGGAATTAAAAAGAACACAAAGAATTACAAGAATTTAGGCTCTCATTTTCACATTCATATGGCATTTAAAATACTTCTAGATCCTTTGTTAAAGTGAATAATATATATATCAGCTTTAGATAAGAGAAGATAGAAATATCTTTGCTTTCATTTGGAAGAATACACAAATTCAGTAATGTTTTCAGACATGTAATGCTGGATTTGGCAACTTAGACGCTGTGTTCCTTTCCCTCAGAGAATAAATCAAGAGTTTAGAAACTATTGGGGAGAGGTAAATAGATGAAACCCTTTGATTCCTTTTGCTTGCCTACATTCAAGGTAAGTTTTACCTTAGATGGTGTTCTCCTTTTGCCACTGTCTATATTGTTTAGTCTTAAACGACTCCAAGTTTATCAGCATGCCTATCAGTAACGAGCGTGCCCCTCTCTCTCCCCCACGTCAGCAGCAGGACAGGGGAAGGCCATGTGGTACGTCAGCGCAGAGACTTCATCTGGCTGAAAACTAACCACTTTGAGGGGAAGTCTTAATTTTGAGCAGACTCGGGTCCCTGCACTGGCCCATGGCGCAGACACACCAGCTTCAGGGACGGTTCCCAGTGGGGGAGCCGGAGCATGCCGCCCTGGCGGCTGGGGCTGCCTGGCGTGGCCTGGCTTCACCACCTGGGGAGCTACGCCGACCCTTTGAAGAAAAGCATGGTGCCGGTTTACTTTTAACTCACAAGGAAAAGATTTTTCTTTCAAAAGAAAAGATGTTTTTAACTTCGGAAAACATGAATATATAAACTCTGCAAGTATTCATAAATATATCAGGCAGAGAAGCTTAATTCAGCCTAGACATCACCAAATCTGGTATCAGACAGTCCTGTGGTGGACTTGGATCTTGGGTATGATGGAATTGTTCTACAATGTTGGTTTTAATAATTGCATTGGTTATTACTTTTCTTAAATGAGTATCACAAGGGAACTGTCATTTGAAGGAGTACATAGATTCGGATGCGAAGCAAAAAAAAAGGAGCCATAAACCTATGTCTTTCCTTCCTGATATTTTTTTCAGTACACCAAATAGACTAAAAAGATTTTCATTTTTTCCTTTTGTTGCCTATTTGTATCACCTGATAAACTCTTATTCTAAAATACAGACACATGACTGCAGTCAAATTAAGGCAAACAAAAATATACTTAATGAAGGAGCATACTGAAGCATCAAGGAGCATAACTTGGGAATTGGGACTTGTATTAGGTATCTTTTTAATTAATTTTGAACACAGTAAAGCAAGTCTTCTCTTCAAGTTATTCTCAGAAGATTTATGATACATTACTCTGCTCATTCACTTAATATGAAAGCTGCTTAGCTGGACAGAAGGCGAGATGCAGCCTGAGCTGTTTGTCATTCTGGGACCAATGTTCTTGTTGACATCAAACGCAGACCATGAAACACAACAGCTGAATTCTGTGTTTTAAAAGACAGATGATCTTCGGACATCACTGCACCACAGAAAGCCTGGCTAGGTCACTGGCTATCACTTTCCAAGGCCAACCTCTAATCCTCAGTATAAAAGGTGCTGTGGAATCAACCTGTTTCTAGTAAACAATTAAAAAAGCACGTTTAGACACCATAACCTGAAACTGAACTTGGTTAAATGAGACTATTGTCTATCGCTGTACAATATCTGGAGCTTCAGAGTCTGATGAACCCTCTGCGAGCAGCCGAAGGTCTGCGCGGCTGCTGTGCCTTGGAGAGCACTGGAGAAGGGTCTGGCTTGTAGTGGTGGTAGCGCGTAAGGCTGCCAGTTTGAGTCCAAAACAATCAACAACCTAGAGAGAGCCAGCACCAGGAGTATCTGTCACACAGTAGACAAATAGCAAGATGTTCCCCGAGAGGTGTCTATCACTGCTGAGGAGTTCTTTTCTTCACTCTGATGCAGCTGACTGTTTGCAGCTGAGGACATCTTCCTGCTCCTTGAGGTACCTCCTAATCTGTTTTATCCTGAAGAATGTCCGGAATATACTCCCTTCTGTTCTGCTTGATAGTCTTTTTTCTCTGCTGTTGCTCTGATACCAAGGAGCTTTTTGTGAGGATATGGGTTATTCTGATTTACCAGCTTTCCATGTTTCCTCTTCTTGTTCTCACTGGCAACTGAGAATTAAAAGTGTTAAATTTTCATACAATATAAGGTTCTTCTGTGGCAAAGTAGCTGCCTATGACCTGGAGGAACAAGGTGAAAAGGTGAGTCTAAGGCAATAGAAATTCTGTTTCATTTAATTGGTGTGGAGGAATGAGGGCTTAGTGTCACCTCCTTTGGGATGCTTGGAGCATGACATGCAATTATGAGAGCCTTGTTCTGTGAACTCAGGAAGCTAGAATTATCAGGGGCTTTCCTTAGGATTGTATAACCCACAAACTTTTTTTCTGAAAGACATTTTTCTTAGCAGGGACTCTGTCAAGTGAAGCTTTCACCAGAAAAAATTACCTTGCAGGCAATTTGTCTTGGGAATTGCTCCTCAGGGACGTTTTTTCCTGGGTATATGCATATATTGATATTGTGTATCACCTTTTATAAATCTCAGAGATGCATCCATTTTGGATGATCACAACTGCAAGCGGAATTTCAGACATATTGCAAATATTTTAGCAAGTAATGTGGGATTCCTTACTTTCTTATCTCTTACTATATTGAACTGAATCACACTGAAAGTCCTGTCCATTTTATCACATTTTATAGGTGTCTCATTATAAAGGAGACCCATAAAATACAAATTCTGGAAAATTCTATACAAATAAATGAAGTCCTGCTAGAGTACCTTGCGACTAGTGAATTTTTCTTAGATAAACTCACAAATAAAAATGGGAATTAGTCCCAAATCACCTACTTATTTGTATCAGTTAGGTACTTATTTCAAGCTTCAGGTTAGCTGACATGAATGTATGGCTTGAATATGTGGCTTGAAATCTGTGGGTTTTAAATTTGATCTTTACATTCTCAGTAGGACAAATAATCAAGTTAGAAACTTTGAATAAAGTTAGTTGCAATATTGCATGTGTTTTGGGATCAATTCATTACTGATGCAAGAAGACATAACTTGTAATATTCCATGTTTACATATACACCAACAACAATAATGAATTTGATAGGTCAGCAAGGTACTAAGACCTCTCAGTATCATTAAATTCTGAAGCTGCCATGCACTTCTGGCTAGCAGCTCTACAGGGATGGCTCATAGGTCTTCCTCTCTGTGCCCCACTGATTTCCTTCTGCTCAGATCTCCTCCCGCATCTCTGTTAACTCCTCTTGCATGCCCAGCCCAATGGTTCCAATCCACTGCCTTCCTCTTCCTGTCATCTTCTCACCCACCTCTCTCTGCCATGCCTCCTTGCCTTCAGCTCTGGCACCTCAAAAAGGCATGTTTTGAACAGACTGTTTGGCCCTTTGAGAGTGCTCCCTCCACCCAGCATGTCTCCACAGTATTTGTTCATGATCCTGTCCTTTCATCACCCATGGAGAGCTGGATGTTATGAGAGGTTCCTCCAAGAGGCAGTGGGATCCCAGTGGGGACTGTTGCTGGGCAGTACTGTTCAGCCAGTGCTCAGGCAATGGATGAAATGGTCTCTGGATAGCACAGGCTACCAGGAGTGAAATGAACTAAGACACCATTAAATCTAACGCAGATGCTCTGCTGTGACTTGTTTCTCGCTAGTTTGTACAAATGACACTTCATTAAAATAACTTGTGTTGTCACCTGGCTTATAGGTCAGCCACCTCGAGTTTTCACAGCACTGTCCTGACAAGACTGTCACAAGTGCTATAATTAGTTGGTATGCCTGAAATCGGTCACAAATTAAATACAAAAACTTGGGCTTTTCTCCTAATCTTGCAGGAGGTCTCACCTTTTAGCATTTACTCCATGCATTGCTTAAAAAAATACCAAGGCAATTGTCACATCTTATTTTTCAGAAAGGTCCAGGTTCTTTAAATCTGGCAGCTCTTTCTTGTGCAGTGTGGCGTTTCCTCTTCCTCCATGCAGCCAAAACCCTCTTCATCAGACAGACTGGCTGCCAGAAGCTCCTAGCCTTCAGTTTTGACAAAGGTTCTTTATCCTGCTTCCAAAACTTTTTTATAGGTCATCTTTCCAGCGTATCATCCTGAGTCTTTCTTTCCTGCTTTGTTTCTTTCTGCTGCCTCTCTATCTTCTACTGCATTAAACACCCACGCCTTTTCTTTCCTTTTAAAGCTCCTAATTACATAAATCTATGCACTTCTGAAGTTCTGCTGTGGCACCAACCCCTGCCTCTAATTAGTGTCACCAGCTCCTCTTCAGTCGAATTTTCCTCAGAATGTCTTTATACTTTCCCCCTAACTCCTGGAAGCAGGGCTTTAAACAAGCACAAAGCCTCTCTTTCATCTTCCTCAAAACCTCGTCTTTCCTGGGAAATGTACTCCATAGTGGCCAATTTGCTGTGCCTTGTGCTTCTGACTCATTTTGCAGCTGATGGGTACTACCATTCCCCGACTACCACATCTACCGCGTCAGCCCTCCATGGCACATTTTGACTGCAGCACTTCCGCGACAAGGCCCCTGCGCGCGGCCTGCACGGACACCGCTTCCCTAAGGCCCCTCATCCCTAGGCGAGCCCCCGGACGGCAGCCAGAGCCTACGCTGCTTCTGCCCCGTAAGAAGCACCTGGACTGAGAGACCTGGAGCACTGCTTTGTGCCAACTCTGTGAAGACCAAATATCCTGCAAGCTGATACTGAAGGAGAAGACTCAGTTGTGATTTTGTGGCACGTAATTTTGTGTGCCGTTTCATTACCACAGCCATAGGAACTAAATAAAACTTTAAGGCGCAGTTTCTGAAACCTTCCCTCAGCAGAGAGCGGCGTGTGGGCTGAACTGCTTTCAGCTGGCTTAGGTGCTGATTGGGAGATAAAGCTGAGTGGAAAGAACAAGCGACATTTGAATACATGCCTGAAGTCCATCTAGATTTTTGTGTTAAGAGGGCAGATCTCCATTTTGACAAAGCAGCCTTTCATGTATAACCCTTGCAAATGTTTTGTATTATTCTGGGGGGAGAGTTTCTCTCTCCGTGGGGAGGTACCATTCCCATTACACTCTGTCCTACAGATTAGAGTGGTCCAAAATGCCCTCTACACCTACCTGAAAGGAATTTGTAGCGAGGTGGGGGTCGGTCTCTTCTCCCAAGTCACAGGCGATAGGACAAGAGGAAATGGACTCAAGTTGCGCCAGGGGAGGTTCAGATTGGAGATTAGGAAAAATTTCTTCACTGAAAGGTTTGTCAAGTGCTGGAACAGGCTGCCCAGGGTTGAGTCCCCTTTCCTGGAGGTATTTAAAAGACGTGCAGATGCAGTGCTTGGGGACATGGCTTAGTGGTGACTTGGCAGTACTAGGTTAGCAGTTGGACTCGATGATTGTAAAGGTCTCTTCCAACCAAGACGATTCTATGACTCTATGAAAAAGGAACAGAGAGCTGAATAAATGGAGTCCATCCAATATGCTGCTTCTCTAATATATCTGGTCTAAATTATACACGAAACTGACTAAATGACTAGACTAGCTGAAAAATAGGAAAAAATCCAAACCCAAACTAACAAAAAGTTGGAGGGATCTTAGAAATAAAGTAGGGTTAATCTTTTAACCTTGCTTTCATGAGATAGCAGCATATGGGTTTATAATTTCGCATGTAGCACTTGAATATTCACACCCAGAATCAATTGAGTTTGCGTGTCTATGTATTTTCAAAATCATGGGTTACCTACGAAAGGACCCTTGCTCAAGAGAAACTTCCTTTGGTATGTATGTTAAGTGCCGCATTTTCCCATCCCCGTCAGTTGGGCTTTGTACGCTCACAGGCACACGCCTTCGAGTTCCACAAACACTGCTACAGTTTTGATGATAGCCAAGGATTTTGCCGCAAAGAAGAGCTGTGGTGTTAAACACCCCTCATTCAATATTTATGATAAAATGACATGATTCGCACATGCTTTTTGAGTGTATCTAAATGGATCAGCCTCAGTCCTCCTGCTGTTTCATTTAGCATCATTTTCTTTATGAGGGTATTTGTTGAACATTCCAGTGACTTCTGAACGCTGGGATCTGATACCACAATGGTTGAGGCCATTACATTTTAAATCCCATTTTCTCTATAACTAGACTTTTATCAAGAAAGTGAGCTTGTTAAAAGGTTTTTCCACTTATTTCACAGAAACAACATTCAGCATCAATGCTATGTTGCTAGGTAGCCAGGTGATCTTAAACAGGAAAGCATCTCGGGTCATAAATTCTTGCAAATCTGAGGTATGTATACCTGCCCAGCAGAATCTCTGTGATTACACAATTTATACAGCAGCATACTTCATAAAAGCTTTAGGTTTATAAATGATACTTATGTTACTTTACCAGTTTGAAGTATGTAGGTTTCTGATGTGTTGTCAATCCTGATTTTTTTTCTCTCCTCTCTGTATCCTCAGCGTGATTTCTCTCCACCTGTGTGTACCAGATCTGACTGGGATGGAGTTAATTTTCTTCATGGTGTCTGGCACGGTGCTGTGTTTTAGATTTGTGACCAAAACAATGCTGATAAGGCTCATGTTTTAGCTATTGCTGGGCAGTGTTTGTACAGCATCGAGACCACCTCTGTTTTTCACCCTGCCCCCCCAGTGAATAGAAGGACTGCACAAGAGGTTGGGAGGGGACACGACTAGGCAGATGACCCAAACTACCCAAAGAGATATTCCGTGCCATAGAACGGCATGCTCAGGAACGCAATGGAGAGGAGCAGGATTTAGGTAGGTAAGCCATCTCAGGAACAGGCCGGGTTTCGCTTTAAAGACCTGTGGGAGGTGGTAAGCGATTGCCTTTGCATTACTTTTGTTTACTGTTTTCTTTCTTCTTCCACTTCTCCTTTGCCTATAAAATTATCAACCCATGAGTTTTCTTGCATTTTCTCTTTTCTCTTCAGTTCTGGGGGTGTGGACGTGAGCGAGCAGCTGTGCAGTGCTCAGCTGCCTACTGGGGTTAACCCACACCTCTGTGTCACGGCCAAACCAGAAAGAGCTCACACTTCCCTAGAAATGGGTGCTCTTGTGTGCACCACGAGAAGCTGCCTAACAGGGACAGGAACTACAAGCATCAAAGTGAAAGATAGGGTGTTCCACCTGCAGCCATTTCACCACTGATGTGATGGTATCAATTAAGAACGAGACAGAAAACAAGTGACCCCACACGTTAGCACATGAAATAAAGCGACCACGAGAGGTCTGCAGAGGTAAAACCACGGGTGGTTCAGCAGGTCACCTCTAACCAGCAGCTGGCCATAAGGTACCAGGAAAACCACGCTCTTCCCATCGTGCCTTTGGAATGACACACGTGTGAGCCCTAACTCATCCCTTCCTACCCCATGGAGCAGGGTCTGCCAACAGCAGCCAGGCTGGGAGACAGCGCCTGAGCCTGTTTGCTCTCCGTTCATCCCCAGGGACGCACAGAATATCAACAGGGGAAATCTCCACAGGTTAATAAAAACTGGAATTTAATAACAATCACCAGTAAGGACATACATGGTACATCAGCTCTGAGAGCTTTTGGAGGGGACAAGTGATGATATGGACGTAGATTACATAGGTACTGTTCTCCTGTTATTGACAAAGTTTAATTTTTGTCACTAATGCATTTTGCTCGTAGAGCTTAAAGGTCACGTCCCTAAGGATACAGCACCGTTTGTGTTAGCAGAGCCCGGCTTTCTCTTCAGATAACAGTCATCTCAAATTGAGTATTACTAGAGGACAAGTGAAAGTGAGATTGTCAGGGGAGGGAGAGGAGGGGGGGGTGTTATGTGACTTCACATCATCCATCTTCATCACCACAGGGTCACAAAAGGATGGCTGTGTTAACAAGCAGCACAGCTCCCAGCACTCGGGTCCCAGAGGCTGCAGCAGAGAGAGGTCTTTTCAAGGCAAGCAGACTGGCCTAATGGAGAACATCTCCAGCCAGGGAGATTAATGAAGATCTACTTTATACTGGCATCAGGAGGCCTGCCAAGACGGTGTTCTCCCTGGAAGAGTTTCGCTGACTACTTCGTCCCCCCGGAGAGCCTTGCTGCTCTCCTTGGGCAAGCCTCTTGAGGCGAGGGCTCACTCTGCCCAGGTAATGCTCCAAACCAAGGGCATTCACTGCCTCTTCCACAAACACCGCTGCTTGTTTACGTGCTCCTAAGGGTTCGGAAATTCAAACACTTGGCCCAGGAATGTAACTTAAGTACACTGCCTTTCAAGAGCCCCTATGGAGAAATGAGGGGGGAACAGACATGAGGACACACAAACACTGGGGTTTAGAGAGAGCTCAGACCACATAAAATCACTTTGTAAAATCAACAGCAAATGCCCCGAGACCTGGAAAGCGCACGGCTCCGTGTTACACCCCGAGCCACCATCTGTACCATGCATCGCGGATTTATTTTTAGTCATCTCATCTTACCCTGCAAGAACTGGCCAGGGCAAGCGTGGCTGCTGTCTGCAGCCCTTGCTGCACAGCCTGCGCTGCGGGGCCACGACTGCGCTGCCGATAGCCTCAAACAATATGTTATTTTATACAATAATGAACAAACTGCCAGCCCTGCTGCCTCCCCTTCTTCAGAAATAACAAATCCGACCCATGGACCATTTAAATGATGAGGCTGGCTGGCTCGAAGGACGCACAGAGGCAAATGTTTCCCGCTGTCCAACTTGCAAGTGGTACCTCGGCAAATATTTTTCCCGCGCTTGGTAATCCCTACATTTGCAGAGGTCAGGATTTGTAGTGAACTCTTACCAAAGCTAGGCAAGGAGATGCTGGGGTCGTAAAGTAACTGTGAGCAGGTTTTTATTTAGGGTGTATCTTTGGGGAGTTGATGTGAGAAAGGACACTGTAAATAAAGTGCCTGGCTTTTTATAATCCAGATGCCCCATTAAATGCAAACGTGCTTTAACTTGGTAGAGGCTTGTGGAAGTCGGCAAACAGCAATATTATTTAGCATTTTTTTTCACGTTAATTTTCTTATGCCACAAATTGCAAGACTTAAACATAAAAAGCGTGCTGAAAGCCTGCCCCTACAAGGAAGAAAAACGTCATCATTACAACAGCAGCTATCTCTGTGGTTTGCTAATTGTGTGTTTCTGCTTTACTGGTTTCCTGAGATGGGTGATGGAGATACAGAGAAGAAAAATAAGAACCACCAGCTTACAAGCTTGATCAAAGCTACAAAAGTTATTACACAGTCTTGAATTCAATGAGTTTTCAACACTAGTGCCCATGGAAACAGAAGATGTTCGGGTGGGGGAGAGAACAAAGAAGGACTTCAACAGAAATACTTCTGTCAACTAAAAACCAATGAAGGAAGAACACCACAAACTGCAGCATGCAGTGTGAGGATCTGTGCACAGCCTCAAGCTCACACTTCCTCTGGTGGATGAAGTCCGTGTAGCATCTTTGTGGACTGAGGTTATACCATTTTGAGAAGATGAGGCCTGTGTTTTGCATCAGACCAAACTGATGTCCAATTTAGGCCAAATTTTCAATGATTTATAAGACTCTGACATACTCCCGTAGATCACTCCCAAGCAGCTGCAAAGCCAGATGCTTGTCAGAAATTCTGGGTTGCCTGACCTTCTGTCACAGAAAGGCGAACCTGCTGCAGCAGCCTGGCAGAGGCTTGTCCTCCACAAGTGATAAACTCATAGCTTACCTAGAAATAGGGGGCAAAACGAGAATATTGTTCCAAATACACTAGGTGCTAGTATCTAGGCTAATTCACGAGGTAACACAGCATCTATCAGTTAAGTGTAGTTAATTACAGGTTCCTCAGAAGCTCTCATAAATGATATCCCTAACTGCTGAAGGCAAGCCGCAGGTTGAACAGTAGCGGTGTTGGTGCAAGTCTCAGCGGGGCGGCGGGGCTGCCCAGCACCAATGGCATGCACGGGAAGTGCAAAGGGCTCACACGCTAAACGCAGCTTCAGTTCCTGGACCACAATATTTTATTTATGATGATGGCAGGAATATTCACCAATATTAATGTCAGAGTTAAACAAAGAGGAAACTATCAGCTATTACTAAGGACTTAAATGCCATTTTTTTGCACTGACTGAAAAAAATATCCTTAAGTGCTTGTGTCCTCACTCCCCTTTTCCTTCTAGCCCCCTTGTCTGTTTAGTCCTAATTTTATTTCTCCACTTTCTCCCTGCGTTGCTCTCTGCAATGTTTCAGTTTCCATCTTTTCTCAATTTCCTTCCATAATACGACACAGCCAACATTAAAAGTGCCATTTTAGCTCCTATTGCAAAGACGCTAACAGGGTCAACAGGATTCACACTTCTGAAAGCCTTTTCATCCAACTGTCTGTAGATTCAGGAGTTGGGCGTAGGACACATTACCAGCGTTACTGTACGGCTGCATCGCAGGACAATTCCCCATTACCGTGTATGCCGCCAGAGGCACATGCATAAGCACAGGCAGTTGTGGCAGGTAGGAGACAGCCTTCCACCTAGAGATGCTGCCCACTCGCTGCGGCTCGGTAACACCCGGGTCTGAGGGAGGGCTCAGCGCTGCAGATGGCCTGAACGCAACCCGCCTAAACACTTGTCTAGACAAACGTGCTTCTGAAATTGAGTTAACAACTTTTACCTTGGACACCATTTAATCCCAGTAAATTGCATTAGCTAGCCTCATTAAAACCCAAGTTCATTTTAACCAGATAACGTGCATTGAAATACAATTTGAACCGTGCAAACCTTGGCTTTAAAATGTGTTACCTAACGTGTATTGTTCTCAAAGAGTACCTATCTTACATTTTAGACCAGACACGGCCATCTATCTTGATGGGTTAAGCTGATTTATTTGTCAGTAGCGCTGGTTCAGTTGAGTTAAGGAGATCAAAAGCCCCCAGCGCTCGCTGGGCTGCAGGCGAAGGCAGGAGGCGGCATTGCCCGGCTCCGCTTTGGGGCAGCGAGGGGAGCGGAGCCCAGCTCCAGCTCCAGCTCCAGCT
>KZ505845.1:222865-268768 GCA_002844005.1 Limosa lapponica baueri
CTCCTCCTCCTCCTTTCTCTCCGCGCTCCCTCCCTCCCTCCTTCCCTCCCTCCTCCGCCGCCCTCCGCCGGTGCCCGCACCCTCCCGCCGGACTTTCCTTTCACTTCTCCATCGCTCCCCGCCGCCGCCCCGCACCCCTCGCCCTCCCCGCCGCGTCTGGCTCTGCCGGGGGGGGGCCGGGGACGGAGGGGGGGCCGGGACGGGGCTATGAGGCGGGCGGCGGGGAGCCGAGCAGCGGCAGCTGCCGCCGCGGCGTAGGGCTCCTTCCCCGGGCGGGGCCGGGGCCGGGGCCGTTCCGCTGCGCCCGGCGGCTCCCGGGACAAGGAGGGAGCCCCGGAGCCGGGGGAGAGGAGCGGGGCGCGCGGCTGGCGAGCGCGAAGGGGGGTGTGTGGGTCGCTCCCCCCGCGTCCTCCTCCCCCCCACCCATGTGTGACATGATCGACTCGCAGTCCGCCGAGAAGATCAGCAGGATGAAAAAGTTGCGGAGAACTTTGTCGGAGAGCTTCGGTCGAATCGGTGAGTCCCGCAGCCCGGCGGCGGGTGCCTGCGGGGCCGGGCAGAGCCGGAGCCGCGGGCGGGCGGGGGCCGGGGGCGGCGGGAGAGGGGCTGGCGGGGGGTGGGGTGAGCCCTGCGGGGCTGGAACGCTCGCCCTGGCCCCCAGAAAATGTTGCTTAGGAAGAAAGCTCGGGAAAATAACAGCTCTTTCCCGGCAGCGCTGCCTGGGTCTGTAATGGAGTTAGCCCAAAATAGGCTGGGGAAAACAGAACTACAGGCGAGAGCGGCCGAAGAGAAACGTTGGCAAAAAGCAAATGGTTATTTTCGTTTTGCTGCAGCTCTGGCAATTTATTTTTTGTTGAGGCTGTGCGATGTTTTAAGTTGAGGCACAAGACGCTGAAGCAGATTAACAGCGGCCCCGTGATTTAGGAGGCCAGACAAAAGAAGTCTCTGTCATTTGCTGCGAAATCTTGTTGTTCTTTCACTTCTGTAAAGCATCCTGAGGTAGCGTTATCTGAACGCTGCTGCCGAGCGGGTTCTCTCCCAGTGCCGCTGCAGCACGTTTGGTTTTGACGCCAGTTAATTTTGCAGTCAAGTTTGTGGCTGAGGACAATGCCAGAGAGTTCTTGTCTGCTCGGACTGGTGTTTCTTTTGATCTTTGGCACTACTTCGCTTAATTCAGTGTCTAGAGCTTTAATTCCCGCTGACAGCATCACCACGCAGCTGAGCAGGGAGAGAGGGCACCTTGGAGGAGATGTGGGGTGTCCCCGAGCTGGCTGGGCAGAGCAGCTGGAGGTACGGGTTTCCTGGGGCTTTGAGTAACCTGGTCTAGTGGAAGCTGTCCCTGCCTGTGGCAGGAAGGTTGGAACAAGATGATCTTTAAGGTTCCTTCTTCCAGCCCAAATCATTCTATGATTCTACTGCTGGAAGGCCAGGCGGTGGCCGGGATGGGCAAGCAGATGCAGCAGCCCCTGCCCATGTAGACCCATTGTAGCACCAACCCGATGAGGGCCCTTCCACAGCCTTCACCCGTCAGTCGTCCCATCGGGGCGTTCTCCCTTGCAGTCGGTCTGGCTGGTGGACGTGAGTCAACTTTCTGAGCTGCTTTGTCCCAGTGAGAGGATGTGACGTGCCTGCGCTGCAGCTGTGAGCTCTGGCATTGGGTTCTTCTCCAGTGCCCTACCAAGGAGGACCATGAAAGCACATGGGCATTATAATTTTTCATGTGTATGTATTCAGCATACACATACCTTTCAACATACCTTTAGCTTTTAAGAACTGCAAGCTTCAAGTGCAGGGTAGCATTTGAAATCCGGTATCTTCTATTGTCCTACTGAGAGATGAAAAAGACTGAGGAGAAGCTCGTTTATATTTGTAAATCAGAGCGTTTCAACGGTCAATGCCAAGTTTCAGTTGTGAAGTGAATGTCAAGTCACGGTTATAATGCATTTAACTTTTTTGATTAGAAAAAACCCAGTCAGTCAGGTGTTTGGTCTGTGCCGTGTGTGTGGGTATAGACACGTGTGTGTGGGTATAGACACGTGTGTGTGGGTATAGACACGAGACTCCTGCAGAGCTCTCGGAGGGTTTCAAGGTGGAAGTCATTAACAAAGAAAATATTTTGAAGGAGGATGCTGCTTTGTTGTAACAATGGCAGTCCTGTTAGTGCCTTTAAGGGAGCAAGGCCCCTCTGGCTGGTGATTTCTTTTAGTTGGCTCTGTTTGGGACATAACCCCTTTTTGTCATTTTTCGCAAATTAAACAACCTTTTCGTTTCCTTGGGAGCTCTGGCCGGGTTTTAGGTACACAGTTATGTTATGGCTATGTCCTCCAGCTCTTTGTGCGTGTGTGCAGCAGTGCAGGAGGGTGGTTGGGTGCCTGGCTGGTTGGTTGTAGTGGTTTTGTGATTAAAACTCAGCTGCTACCAGCAGGACTGTTGGATCTTCAGATATCGTAGTATTTTGACCATCATTCTGGTAACTGCACTTTGGGCAAAAAACCCTCTAATTTTTCAGTGTGAGATTTGAACATAGTCCGCTCCCCGATGCCCAGAGCCACAGATAAGCCCAAGCAAAGCAAGCCTATGTTTAAAAAACTCCTAACTTGCATACCAGGAAATCCTCAGTTAAAACACGTGCTGTATTTAACTCTTATATTGAAATGAATAAGAGAAACCCAAAACCTCATTTGAAAAAGTCTTTCTGGGTATTTGTCACTCTGCTTTTACAGATCTTTTTGGAAGAGGTGGTTCCTTGGTGAATAGCAAATTACTAATTTAATATGTATTTAATCTGGAATATGTCAGTCATCTGTTCAGTTGTGCTTTATTATAAATAACTATGATGATCTTTCAACTTTTCCTGTTCTGCTGCAATGTATGTGTTTTCATAGGTTTAAGTACACAATATAACATCAAGAGCTATGGAAATGATACAAGAGTGACATGGTATTTGAGTCAAATAATTAGCAAGCCAAACCTTTACATGCCACAGTAGGGGACATCTGATGGCCATTCCTGGAACGGCGAGGCACTGGTAGGCCCCCCTGTGTTGGTGGCATCCCAGCTGCCACCTACAATTCTTCCAATACTGCAAGACCCTTTCATTTTGACAGCAAAGTTTATGTTAGCTTGTTGGATAAGAGTTATGGAAACGTATCCTAATTGTCATGGGTCATGGGCAGTGGTTTTTTTTTTTTTTCCTTTGCTAGCTCAATAGGCTATCTTCAGGACCAGCTTGTCCCCACAAAGTGATCCTCTGTTTGAGAATTTATATCAGCAATGAATTTATAAGGCAATTTATTTTTTTTTTTTTGCACTGTGCCACAGTATGTTATGTTTGAAGCTATTTCCCCAGCATCTTTAGATAAAAAAGGAGATGTCCTTAAAACCAGCCTTAGTTATCCCTGGGGCACAGCAAAGGGCCATTGTTTAGTATCAACGGTAGCCTCAAGGAAACTTGGCCCATCTTCTGAACTGTGAACCACAGCCACTACACCCAGAGACGGGCAGAGGAGAAGAGACGAAGATCTAGCTGTATTATTCATCCTCATCCTGTAAAATTATGGTCCAGCCCATAACTGTTAGAGTATCTCGTACCCAGAGTGTTTGTTTTGCTGAGCTGAAAAATGTGATGTGGGAAACTGTCCATCCCTGAGCTGGCATCCCGAGCGTTCGCCTTGTGCTGTGTGCAGGTCTGGTAAAGGAGGGTACAGCACCATGGGGTGTTGGAGGAAATGCATGTGGCCTATGGTGCCAAACTGAAGTTAATATTCTAAAACAGAGAGGATGGCTTTTTACTGCAGAAATTATATACTCACAGTTTTAGAAAAATGAACTATCTTTGCAGCAAAGGCACCCTTTCTCCTGGCAGAAGTTTTCTGGTATTTCAAGGAGCGTCTCTCTTAAAATTTAGCTCACCATGAAGAATTTACATTACTAAGAATCTGCAAAATTTACAGAATTCTTTTTATTGATTGTTTTTTATCCATTTTTTATACAAACATCCAAATTGGTTTAAAAATTCTGATTTCATTGCTTACATTGGGCTGTCCGTGTAAACAAACACATCATACTGTATGTTTACCAGCTTCTAGAGATTCATTTGACTCATTGTTTATTTTAGCATTTAAACCTTTATTAGGTTTGGTTCTTAGCTTTATGCTTTGATAATTATGTAATTAAAATTAATAATGAGTAATTTCATAAAATTATCACCATCTTTCAGTTATGTAAGGAGTTCTTGGCTACGCATTTGTTGAAGTTCATACAGTACAAAAATCGTATTTGGTATCTCTTCAGCTCACACTGCTTAACTTCTGTTTTCTTATGCAATCTCTTTAGTCAAAAACTAACACCAGGGTGGAAAGAAAAGAAGGAAGAAAGGAAGAAATAGAGAGAAAACATTGCTGAGGCTGCTCACAGCGCGCTGAAAGCAGTCTGGCCCTTCTGAGCATCCCTGGGCTTTGTTACTAGCTCCTCACTAATACAAAGGTTATCTCCACTGATCTCCTCTAATGTACACTCGCATAGCTCACATACCTGAGATAATGAGAAGTTCATTTGTAAACAGTTTATTTTTTTTTAAGTTCAGTAAAGCTTTTTTTTAGTGACTTAAAAGGATTGCATTGATGAAAAAAAATGTTGTTAATGTACTTTGTTGTATAAAATATGCTGGTTTGATGATTTCTTTTGAAGATGCTCTGTAGTGAATTGGTGGAGAGCGAAGTTATTATTAAACAAAATCTGATGAAATGAGTGGCCAAAACTGTCGTATTCTTATTTTTTGAGATTAAGAAACCTCTTTTAGTCAAAGGTAGAAGTTAAATACCAACCAAAAATACCAGAAAAGGGATCACAGATTCCCTTTTCTTGTTGTTCTGTTACCTTGTGAATTTTGCTTGGCTGTCTGTTGTTTGGCTATTTCTGGAATGTTTTGGTCATGTGAAAATCTTGTGCTTTGGTAAGGGAGAAAAGCTTGTCAGTGTGACCTGGGTGCATCATATACTAATTTATAGCTCCTGTGTCATTGTGACTTGAAAGGTAAATGAAAAGGTTAAAAGTGTGTTCTTTAAAAGTGTTCCACACGTCGGGTTTTTTCTTTTTTTTTTAGTGTCCTGACTCATGGTTCTGGATACTTGGGGTTGGCAGTCTGAAAACATTTTGTCTGGCCTTCAAAACCATAAAAATGGATTTCATGATAAAAATGCATAATGTGTGCCTCAGATCTCAGCAAAACCCCAGGGTTTGTTTTTTTGTTTTGTTACTGAGCATGGAATCTAGATGAGTAATTGTAAAACAGTAATCTGCAAAGATTTGAGGGAAGACGTATTTCATGTCCCAGAGAAATGGGGATTTGGAAGCAAAGGAAGGCTGGACCATCCCTGCTTCTCTGTACAGGGAGAACTGGGATTTGTGCCTTGCTGCCCACGGTGGAGGTTGTGGAGCTGCAGCACTTCAGGCAGTGATGTCCTGCCTCTGTTACGCCTGTGATACACCTAAATTACAGGTGGTGGTTTTTTTTTTTTGTTTTGTTTTTTGTTTTTGTTTTTTTTTTTTAAGCTAGTAAGGCTCTTGCTTCTGAAGATGGGTTTTGGGAGAGGTGGTGGTTTAGAAACTACTAGCGGTGTGAAGGCAGAAAGAGCATCTAAAGAGCAGAGAAGCTACTGGAGTCTAGATCCTCAACTGTGCTAGGTGCTGCAGAAAAAAATGCATTTTAAGTGTAAGAAACATAATGCTGCTTAAATCACGAAGAGGGAGCCTTATGGGGCAGCTCTGCACGAACTGTGCTCTGCACAATTCAGGTGACATCCCTCAGATTGCACACCTTTGTGATTTAAACTGAAAAGAAATAGTGCAATCATCTGTGCAGTGGTTTGTCTTATTTTAGCTTTCCGAGAGAAGTAAATGAAGAGCACTTTCAGGTCACAGCATGCAGCACACGGTCCCTGGTGGGTCTGGTTGTGGTGTACAGAGAAAAGGAACCAGTCTCTTACCCTCAGACTGACACTGCACCATGGAGATTTGGAGAAGCCAATTGTCTTTGCATTTCAATAAAGATACCCGGTTTGCTAAAGGAAGAAGTTTCATCAGATTAATCTTTGCTACAATTTCAGAACTATTCATGTCTTTATTTTCACGCTTTACCAGTTCACATGATTTCTGTACTGTTTCCCTTTTCCTTTTTGGTTGATTAATTGCTAGTTAACAGTGTGAGAAAAACAGAAATCTCTTCTGCTTTAGTAAGTCATAGTGTGGAAAAAAAAAGGGGGGGGGCAAAAAAGCATGCTACAATGCATACTGTTTCATAAAGGTTTAGTACTTGGCAAACTGAACACATGGTTCCTTTACCTTTTTGAAGTTCAGTCAGGCTCTCCATAAAGTGTTTTCATGCTCACTAGGAATTAAAGTAAAAGAAACTTGTGAACTCCTATTTTCTTTAACCTGAGAAGATAATATTTTTCATAAATATTTAAACTTAGTTTCTTGGAAACATGCTGTGCAGTCTTATATTCCATTTACAGATTCAGATTTTGAGTATAAAATTGTTATTCATACCAGCCTGTTCTTTCCTATTATAACGGAAAAATGCTGCTCTCTTTTTCTCTTTTCTGGTGTTAATTACTTTGTGCTCATTGAAATGCAGTACAGATAACTGTTTCTTTTTTCCTTTTATTTTAAAGCCTTGAAGAAAGAAGATAGCAGCTTTGATGAGGTAGGTTAAATATCTTTATATCTTTGTACCTTAGGTAGTCCAGGTATGCCTTAGCATTTCTCACTAGTGCTGAAAGAAACCCATAGATAATGGTGTTACGATGTGCTATGTGTTAATACATGCATATTGCTGCAACAGATTCTCATTTTCTGAATAACTGCCAGATGAATTTTGTTGGTAGAGGGCTCTGAATGGACTATTCATTTTTTTTTTTTAATATAATAAAACTGAATGTTATATGAAAAGTCGTTTAAACATGTTTCATGCAGAGAAATGTTGTATGCAGAGAAAATACTTTGCAGAACTTTACCCACAGTAGTTCTCATAATTATAGGTCTGTACTGTAACAGACAGTTAACACCATCCCTCTTGAGAGAACACCTTACGTAAAGCGCTGCTGCATTGGCTTCTTGCTGAATATCTCAGCTGAGAGAGATACTTTTTATGAAATAAAAAACCCCCACAACCACAAAACCAGCAGCTAGAGATACTGGTAAAAGTGATTCTCGATTATTCGGTGTAACCGGTTTGGTGTCCTGACCTATCTGCAATATGGTGTCATGTGAATTTGTAAAATACGCTGCTCGCGATTTGTGCTTCCTTTTACTTGTGCTGGGCTTTGAGAGGTCTGGGTCAGCGCCAGCTGTCCTGCAGCGCAGGCTGGAAGAGCTGTAGGTTTGGTGTGATGAGCTGTCGTCTTGTAGTCAGTGCTTGCCCGTGCTTCCCTCTGCCACCGTAGCTGGAAGGAAATGGTCGTATTTTCATGTGTTGCTCTTACACTTCGGGCATTTTTGTGTTTTCTTCTTCATTGCATGCTGTAAGCTTAAATTCTTGGCTGATTAGAGTGAGATAGCTGCTGTGTAATGCCAGATTCTAGAATGAATAAATGATGATGTAATGTCCTTGATACTGGATCAGATCAGACTTCATCTCTTTCTGAACAGATCGCACTGAGTTTTACACCCCTCTGCTCAAATTCAGCTGCAGTAATAGGAATGTTTTGCGCTTTTCTGACGTGTGTTGCAGAAAGCTGTAACTTGGCTGGACCTCTCTGGCGTATGGAGAGAAGGTCCTGGGGTCAGACTCTGTTTTCAGGAGCTCTTACTGGGTCATGCAGTGGTCCTGACTGTTGTATTTCTCTCATAACACTGGTAGAACTTAATTCCTCCCTAAAAGTTAACGCCCATGGGCAGTTGTGGTTGTTAGATTCTGAATCCTTGTTTTACAAATCTGGTCTGGTTTTGTCCAGTACCTTCTTCTGAAGGCTGCAGTGGTGCATCTGTGTAAAAACCTACCCAGGAAGTACCTTGTATTAAATTTGATACAGAATTTGAAAGGATCTACTAAAAAATGCTGTCTTATGAAGATGGCAATTTTTCATTCCCTCCCCTTCCCGAGGATTGTTCATCTGCGAGTTTTATGCATTTTCGTTAAACCTGGCTTTCTGTTTGAGCAGGCAACAACTTCCACAAATTTCTATTTAAGTTCAAGAAGTTTGGGGAAAAAAATAATCTTTCAAATATGTTTTTAATGTAATCTGACAGATTGTTGATGTGAGCTGCTGCAGAGGCAGTAAGAGAAGGCTAGTGGGAAGGGTACACAAAAGAATTTTCTTCCATCTCCTGTAAACAGGGAAGAGCTTGATGTGACGCTAGCATCAATTGGTTCCATAGTTTTAGGTGACACTTCTTAGAAGAAAGAAAAGTGTGCTGAGATTTTATGTTGTCCTTGTTATCTTTTCAAACTGAAGGCAGTGGTTCTTGGCAATTATCTAGCCTAAAGTGTGAATCAGAGGATGGGCTGTACCGCATATAACTCGATTCCTTTCTTTTCAAACATCCTTCACATCGGCAGATAAAGCAGTCCTTAGTAACAATAGTGTACCTGACTGTAATGACACATACCTCTCAGGGAGACAATATCTGCGAGCAGAGGAGTGGGCGCATTTGTTGGCCGCAGAAGGATGTCCTGAAAAACACTATTAAGACCATACCTTGGTATAAAAGGAAAGCATCTGGTGTGCTGGCTAGTGAGGTAGTACTGATACAGCAGGGATGCAGTTATGAAGAGAGTTATGATGACAATAAGGGGGAATATCAGACGAGAAGGAAAGAGAGAATGTAGTTGTCCAAGCGCTGTTTTACTTCAACTTTGTAAAATGTTGAGTAAAACATGCTACAAGAAATGATATAGGCAACTATTGAAACATAAATTGAGTTTAAAACAGCAGGTTCTCCTTGTACAGTTAGTGAAAAGATACTCTTTCTCCTTTTATAATGCTGAAAGATGCTGTTTATCTCTTCTTGATGTGTGTTTCCCCTTTTCCTGGAGGGGGGTCGACCTGTATAGCGGAGCTTGAACAGGTAGCAATGAACTTTTGGGGCAGGACACTCTGTTCCTGACACCTTGGTAGAGGAGGACGGCTCGTGTTGTAGCCTTTCAAGTTGCAACCACGGCACCAGTAGCAGAAGCTGGCCAGCAGGAACCTGAAGTCTCTAAGGGTGGAGGGAAAGTGGTATGAAGAAGTGGAAGATCACTCTAAAGCCACAAGGTTTGGGTTTGCAGCCAAGTTGTCAGCTTATTCTGCACGTTGTCGGCGCTACGTCAGGAGCTTACTCGTTGGTCCTTCAGGAATCAAGGCGGGGGGAAATGAGCTGGGAGGTGAGTGTTGCTCTACCTACTTTACACTTGCACACAGTAGCTCAGAGATGTACAGTACTGCAGGAAGTCATCTTTTGAAGAGAAACGGCTAAAAATTAGTATACCAAACATGAGAGACAAGTGTATCATAATTGCTTAGCCAGACGAGCACATAATTGCTTTCTGAGGGTTAGGAAATGAATCCCTCTAGTAAATCAGGACCAAAAGAATCATGAACAGCAAAGCCTGTGAATAAGTTGCGTGTCAGAAAATACTTTTAGTTGTTCCAGAAGCATTTCAGGAATCTTTGTGGTGCTTTAGTCATGCCCATAAGCTCAGAGCACAACGATAGCATGAAGGAGTAGTTTAGCATTTGTCACTTTTTTTGTACCTGCTGTTATGTTCCTTTGATTAAATTTTGAATGAAAAAACTCTTTTCTGTAGAGGCTGCTGGCCTGTTCTTCACTCCATGAGAACACTCAAATTAATCCATTTAAAACCATTGACAGCCTTCCTAGCCTATACCTTCCTAAGATGACATCTTCCAGAGACTCAGGGGAATAAAGGAGTAGGATACGGACCACGTTTTGTATAGTCTTTCATTCAAAGCAGCAAAGTAATACTGTGCTTTTTTATTTATTTATTTTTTAACTTTAGCTTTTTCCTTTTTTGTCATACCAGTGTTTACTGGTCACATTGTGGGAACTGGAACGTGAGCCTGCTCCAGTACCTACTGACATCGGTGTCTTTCAGTGGTTTGTGGATTGGTTTCTTCTATCATGAAATACCATAATTTGGGGGGCCCGTTTTCAAAGTTAGTTTACTTGAGTGGGGGAGAATAAGGCATCTTTTCCATGAGTCCTGAAAGGTTGTTATATTGTTACCCTCTCTCTGAAGAGGGAAAACTGCAAAAAAAACCCCCCCAAAACAAAAATCCCCAACAACAGAAAGAGTTGCCCTCCTTTACAGAGCAACCTAAATTTCACTCTCTGAGTGTAGGTTCCGGCTCCCAACGCATCTATCAATCTTTCAGGCAGAGCACTGGTGCCTGCTGTGGGTACCAAAGCATGAGGTACGTCTGAGGAGCAGTGGCACGTGCGAGGAGCGGTCTGTAAACACGTTTGGCCCTTGACGGAACATTTTGTCTGTGCACCAGTAGTTTTGCTCTGACAAAGTTTAGAGTAATAACTTCCAGCTGTGTGAGATTGCTTTGATGTCTTTGGACCATTAGTGTAACAGGAACTACAGAATTCGTCCGCTCTTGCAACGGCGGAACTATTTTCTTTTTAACTCAGATGAATGTGATCGAGGCCAGTATCACGTGGCCGAACTGCAGCGTGTTGGTCGGCATGATAGCCAGCGTTGGTGTGGTGACTGACCTCATTGCAAGGCTGGGAACCTATTCCTTTGGTTAGCTGCTTGCTTGTGTGATTGATTTCCCAGTTATTGTTAGTCAGTCTTCAGCTGTTGGTTCTTGTCCTGTTGTCAGTGGTTTCTCTAAGCACTTACGGTTTAAGACTTTCAGTGATACATATACACACTAGATAAATTAGTATCAATGTCACAATGAAATCAAACCAAAATAATCTTAAGACTCAAAATCAATATGAATTGCTGTGGTTATTGCTTGTTGTACTGTTGTTGTTTAGCTATATTTTAGTGTTAATTTTGCCCAATATCAAGACTTTTTTTTTTTTTTTGAAGGCCACCTTCCTTAGGAAATTCGGATATTGTGATTGTGCTTGCTGTGTCTGTAATATTTTCTGACTCCCCCCAGCAACCTTGAAGCTGGCTGACACTAGATGTCGGGATGCTTGGTGAAAAAGCCTGTGGGCTGGCTGAGGGATAGAGATAAGCATGTCCTCTGATGGAAAAGCTGGAATGCAAGTTCTTGTGAGCAGAGGAGAATCTGGTTGGAGGTGTTATGAACACTGACCTCAGCCAAATCCTTAATACTTATCTAGTCCTTACTACATTTAGAGTCTCCAACTCTGAGGAAGCCAAATTTCATTTATTTCACTCATCGAATAACTTCTGTGTGTTTGAAGTGGAAGTGTGTGAAAGGGGAGGGAGTTTTGCCAAGTTTTTTCTTGATTCTGTAATGTGCTTTGCTCCCACAGTCTCTCAAAAAATGTCTTGGTTTCAAGGACACCCATCTCTGAACCACAGCTCTTGTGTAGGCAATATTTTGAATTTGAAAAGTTAAAGGGAAGGGTGTAGTTGGAAAGAAGTAGAGCTCTGTAAAGAATGAACAAGAGGAATTCGAATGCCGTAATGCAGGAGGCACATAATAAACTGAATAACATTTGTGCATTTTTTAAAAATTTTATTTATAGCAAGTAGCCTGAGAGAGAAGTGCCTGTAGGAAGTATCGATATGGAACTGTGTCTTTACCTTCTCCTCCTGCCACAGGGGATCTAGATTATGGGATGTGGAGCAGAGAGGAACCTAGCTCTCTTGAGACCCAGTGTTACTTTTTGTAGGATCCTGTGACACAAGGAATTTTGGGAGCCTGCTCCTTGTCCCCCCTTCTTGGGTGCGGTAGTTCTTTGTTGATCTCGGTACAGTGACATCGTTAGGAGCCATGGCTGAGCTCTCTGCTTCTTGATGACTTTGTTTAGAGTCCAGAAGCAGGAGACAGGTGACTGCTGTGCTGCTTTATAGTGTGACGTGTGGTGTGTTGCGACGGAGAACTTCCAGAGAAGTGGTTAGAGTAAGTGTTGTATGGGTAATGTTTATAAAGGGCCTGAATACTTTTGGGGGTGGGGGTGTCACCAGTACCTTGGGTTTGACTTCAGGTGCATGTTGACTTTGATGCAGTTCTCACCTGCTTAATGCTGGGACAGGCGGGCAGTGTGTGGTTGTAGGTTGTGACGTGGCTGGAGGCTGATGGGGAAGAGGTGTAGGAAGTGATCCTAGAGGAGTAAAAAAAAAGCTGAATTTGGAAAAAAAACCACATAGAAGTATAAGTGTCAAAACAGTTTCTAAATAGTATCAGGGGACGGGGTCAGAAAATCTTCAGCTGGTGGTTTAAGTTACTTTGCCAAATGGGTACAAAAGGTGGGTCAAGTCTCTTGAGAAATGGGTCCGTTCAGACACATGGCACAATGCAAATGAGAGGAAACATCATTCCAGGCAGAGGGTAACAACTGAGTATTGGAAGCTGCTGCTTGTAAAGTGTTGCTTGAGACATGATGCAGGCAAACTTTTTTTGGGAAAGAGGGAGGCAAAAGCTCAATAACAAAACCTGATGCCTCCTGCAGAAGGCCCATCTTCATTTATGCAGTTCTCGGATTCGCAAAGCCTTTGCGTGTTGGATAGAGATCTTTCCAGTCTGCCGCCTTTAAGAGGGAAGACAGGTGGGGATGATGTTGTCTCATGAGCTTTTCCGTTACAGAGGAGACCTCCTGGGAGATGGTTTGGTGGGTTTGTGTTCCTACCTCTCCTAACTCCACTTCTTCCTCCCCCCAGTACTGTTCACTTACACTACTGAGGATCCGGTGTTGGTCCAGCAGTTCCCTAGCAGCAGATGGCTTAGACATCAGCTTGCCCAACAGACTTACCGGTCTTTGCTGCCATGTGCCATGTCTTTGAGGCCATTTCAACAAACTATGAATCCAAATTGTGTCACTAGTATTTGGGACTGGGGTGTGATGCCGTAGTTCGACTTCATGCCCCAGCCACCAATGTGTTCAGTTACACATTCTTCTGCCTGGCATATCTGGTGGCGGTGCATCCACTTATCTTTCAGAAGTGCATATTATTGTCATGAGATAAGAAAAATGGTTAAGTCAACTGTGAAACTGCTTACTCTCCTTCTCTGCCTTCTCCTATAGACACTGGATGGAAGAAGGGTTCATGTTTCTAGCTTATATGGTTGTGTCCTTTGCTTATTTTTTCTTTGAAAATGGATGGAGCAAAGGAGCAGCACTTGGTCTGAATCCGTGTCCACAGCAGTGACTTGTGAGGGTCCGACCAAAACGCTGATGTATAAAACTGTGTTCTGATCTGTGGGCAAGTGCTTTAGCTGTCAGAGAAGCATTTCAAAATGAAGGTGAATTTCCAGGCCTGCTTCTCTCACTTGTGCATGTGTATTTTTGTGTTGGATGTTTCTGTTGATCCGATGAGGGGATATACGCACGCCAGAGATGTGGAGTCGAGTGCCAGCTATTATTATTTCAATGAAGCATGCTTATGTGTAAATCCAGCTTTTTATTTTCTTTGGGGTAAATGAGATGTAGTAATTCATTGATAGATTAAATATACTTAAAGTAGAGTAACAAACACAGTATGTTACCTATAGGATCAGTAGCTTATTGTTCTTGGCTTTGCTGGGCAATCTCCCAGTTGCGAGGCAAGAAATAATTGTGTGACTTCCTTGCTGGGTCTGTCTCTTCCATCCTCTTTGTACTTGGACTTTATTGTATTTTTTTTTTTCTTTCTTCCAAGCCATACTACTAACAGACATTCAAAATTCAAACTGGAAACTTGAGTATTACAGGTTATTTAAATGTGAAATACAGGCAGTAATTTAATAACTAAAGAAAAAAAAGATTGAATGCTGTTGAAAACTTAATGATAAATGATGGAGGCAAGGCCACTGAGAGAGCACGGAGTGCGTTATCAACAATTCCAAGTACAACTGGAATTACTTTTATTTGCGCTTTCCTGAGACAGTTACTCAAGCTGAGTTAAGTTTCTCAGTAAGATTCATGTGTTCACCTTTTTCAGTGCTGAGAAAAAAAGCAATGTTGCTACCTTCAGAAGCCTTTCACTGCTGTGCTGGCCCAGGAAAACCAGCACCTTACGTGGCAGCAGGAAAAATACTGTGCTTGGCAGCGCGTTTCCTTGTAGGTGAACTACTTCTTAGTCTGATAGCTCAGATATACAAAGAGATGTTCTTCCTACTTACATGTTTGAGGCGTCTCTCTGTTTCTTTTAGTGAGAGTAAAATTAATTTCCTGTTACCAGTGGATTCTTACTTGTACGTGATCACACTCAGCACTATTTTGTTTTAATGGATCTTTGTCTTCCTCTTCCTCCACTGAAGCTGCACGTACGGACTCAGGCGTGGGTTGTGGCCACGGTGATCCTGAAACTGTACCCGAGTCTGGCTTCATGCTGTTCTTGAACATGTGTTCTGACTTCCGCCTTGAAAATTGAACACTCCGAAGGAATTTGTCTGAGGTCACTTGCTGTGATTAGTTGGGTCAGATATGCCCTTCAGCTTCGAAATCTGGAAGACTTTCTGTTATCCCAACTATGTTGCAAGAAGTAGTGCAGAGGCTAGGATGCATGTTTTGGTTCGTAATATTTTTCTTAATACCCTCTCAGCTGAAATATTTTTTCCATGCTGTAATGTTACAGTTACAGAAAGCAGTTAGAAGGAGAATGTATTGGAATCCATATGGAGCTTAATCACTGTCTCCTTGTTTTTATCTCAATCTCCCCATTAATATACAGTGACTGTTGCTTTCTGACAGAGAAACAAGATTTTCATGTTATTTTTTGGAAATCCTTTTATTTTGTTTCATTGTTTGTTGTTTTGGGGTGGTTTTTTTTTTGGAAACCAGCCATACACACGTCCCCTCTGTCCCCCCACGGGACTGGTTTTTCCAACGTCTTCTGTATCTTTTGGAATTAGTCGCCCTCATTATAATATGTTAGCTATTTCCTTTTATCCATTACTGTGACAAAAACTGCATCATCGTCCAAATATGGTGTCAGTAGCTGTGGATTAACTCTTACACATAAATACAGTTTTTTGATTTCTTCTTTTTTTTTCTTCTTTTTGGTCCTGTTTTGTGCCTGTTTTTGTTTATAAAAAAATTAGTTACTTATAGTCGCCATTTATCTTTCTTCTGTTTGTCTTGAC
This sequence comes from Limosa lapponica baueri, assembly GCA_002844005.1. Lineage (NCBI taxonomy): Eukaryota > Metazoa > Chordata > Aves > Charadriiformes > Scolopacidae > Limosa > Limosa lapponica. Next base: position 238,087 of record KZ505845.1, read on the forward strand.
CTTAAGCTGGTGTTGTTTCCTTGTCTGTGGTGCCAAGGGCCCAGTTTTGGAGGCAGCTGAGAGGCCGTGAGAGCACAGCCCTGGTGGGAGCTGGTGTCCTGAGTGGAGTGGGCAGGGAGAGGAGGGAGCACCTACAGGCTAGGCACCTACTGGCAGAAGCAATGGGAATTGTGGTTTGGTGGCTTTTATTGATTTATTGGCCTTCTAGACAGCCAGACTTATTAAAGGATCTCTAACCTGCTCTGCTTTGCTGATGCCAATTACTGATGCAGTTTTACAGTTAAAATAGCAATCAACGCTTGCTCAGAAAAAGTTAGGTTTTTACCTTTTCCATGCAAAGAATGATGGTGGTTCCATTACTCAATTTATTATCATTCTTCCCATGCCTCGGCTTGTTTAGATGTTGGAAGTCTCTCATGACTGCAAGTTTGCTCAGTTTGGAGGGAAAAAAGTTTTCTGTTTTATAAAAAAAGGGGGGAGGGGTGAAGCTGTGATTTATCTTGGCTCCTCATGCACAGAGAGGAACCAGCTAGAAACAGCATGTTTGTTACAGGCATCTCCTGCTGACCTCGGAGATGCACAGAATTCCAGAAACTAGAGGACAGCATCTGGAGAAATACTTGAGGTTTTTTTATTTAGTTAGTTAGTTATTAGTGTGGTATGGCTCAGTTAAACGCGATGTGTCTGGCCATCATCAAATCATGACAGAAGCTCCGAGTAGATGAAGGGGTATGCTTAATTTGCTCGCCCTTCAAAAAGGCATGTTGTAGCACTTTAATACTTTTTCTGTTCAAATCATTAAGAAAATGGTATTTTTATCTTTGAAGGTAAGTTTCCAGTAACTAAGCAGTTATGAGTTAATTTAAGTATGTGTATTTTTTTTTTATATCTCAAGAATAGGTATTTTCAGTGGCGTGGAAAGAATGCTTAATTGTGTGTTTGATATGGACATTAAGACAATGTTAAAGCTCAGAGTTTGAACCCCAAGTGATATTATTCAGGAACGAAAAAAAGTTCTAACATATTTAAACAAATGCTGACAGGGAAGTTGGGACTCTTTTTCTAGAAGTTCTGTCTTCTGCATTCATTTCAGTAAAGTTCTAATTGAGGTACTCTGGTAGGTTTATTGCTAGCGCTAATTATTTCATTCTTCCAGAAGTGCAGTGGAGATGATGTCGGTTTTTACAGCTAAAGTGATGTTCATTTTGGTGTCACCACTTAAGCTTCACAGAGGACACCTGTGTGAATCTTATGCCCATAGGACCTAGCAGAGCTTATGATGAAGACTTTGGAGCAGGAGTTCTACTGTGAGCAGATCCTCATCTTGGAAAATTGTGTGAATTTGGTTTATTTTACTGTTAAAGTTTGGAAGAATGCCATGGCTATCTTCCTTGCTCAGTCTCTCTCTCTTGTGAAAAATGTAGAGAGGAAGGTGAAAAAAAATGAAAATGTAATTCTTTTTTCCTTTTGCAAAGAACACAGGTGGAATTGGAGATGTTCAGTGGGAATCTATTGATTATACTTTGAGTTTGCTTCTAGCTTTCTTCAGAATTTCCGATGTGGATAGCAAATCAGGCGGGAGTTAGACTGAACTTTCACAACCTCGCTCTTTAACCACAGGCCCATATAACTTGCTGTCGTGGTCAGTCGGTGATGGCATGAGCCACTCCAAGAGACAACATCCAGAGTAAATCCTGGGTCATCCACCACAGCCTTTATTTGTGTACCAGATGAAATTCGGCCTGGGGAAAAAAACCAGGAGACTCAGTCTCTAAGTTCAGGCAACACTGTTTTCTAAAACTTACTATGCTGAGGCTGACCAGCTGGAGAGCAGCTTTGCAGAAAAGGACCTGGGGGTCCTGGTGGACACCCAAGTTGAACATGAGCCAGCAATGGGCCCTTGCTGCAAAGGTGGCTAATGGTTTCCTGGGCTGCCTTAGGAGGAGTGTTGCCAGCAGATCAAGGGAGGTGATCCTTCCCCTCTGCTCAGCACTGGTGAGGCCACACGCATAGTGCTGTGTTCCGTCGTGGGCTCCCTGGTACCAGAGAGACATAGATGTGCTGGAGAGAGTCCAGCGGAGAGCCACTGAAGTGATGGAGGGACTGGAGCATCTCTCCCATGAGGAAAGGCTGAGAGAACTGGGACTATTTAGCCTAGAGAAGAGAACGCGAGGAGGGGAACTTACCAGTATCTATAAATGCCTGAAGGGAGGGTGTACAGAAGATGGAGCCAGGCTCTTTTCAGTGGTGCCCAGTGAGAGGACCAGAGGCAGTGGGCACGAACTGAAACACAGGATGTTCCCTCTGAACATCAGGAAATGTTTTTTAACTGTGAGGGTGACCAAGCACTGACAGAAGTTGCCCAATAAGGTTGTGGAGTCACCATCCATAGAGATAACTCAAAAGCCTACAGGACAACCCGTTCATCCTGTGCAATGTGGTCTAGGCGGCCCTGCTTGAGCCAGGCGTTGGACCAGCTGACCTCCAGAGATGCCTCCCAACCCTCACCATTCTGTGATTCACACACTTCATTGCAGGCTGCTTTCTTTCTACAATCCATTTGAAGCTTTTTGTGTCATTTGTGTCACAAGCACTTACTGTTAGTTACATCATATATGAACACCAATAATATTTTAAGTGTTTCTGTAAGGAGAGGTGGTTTGCTTCATTTGCAATTCCATACAGCACATTGCAAATAATTGTGGTCCAAGTTCTATAAAGACTTCAATAAGTAGTGTTTCAAACCACTTGTTTATAAAAGCTTAGAAGGAATCCAAATGTGAAGATTCTCTAGAAACATCTGTAATAAAAAGCTTATTTTTTAGAAGCTCATTGCTATCCACCCCTCACCTGCCAAAGACACTTCTGAAGAAGTCCTTCTGTTTCTTTCCCTCCCCAAACCCCAACACTTGGTACTCCAGAGCAAGCAGCACAGAGCTTATTGCTAGGGTTTGAACTTTTTCTTCTTATAGAAATCCTTAACTTTGCCTCTTATCTCCTGTTTCCACGAGGAATTAAATAAAAAAGGGCTCTCATGCCCTTTTATTAATATGCATAATATGTGTGTTTCAGCTTCTCCCCTCCCTGCTCTTCCATGAGATTGGTTTGAAAAGCAAGAGTCTCTGAGGGAGCAACCTGTAGATGGAACCCACCTGTATTTATGAACCTCTAAAAGAACTACATGCTTCCAATAGAAATAAAGGTGCTTTCGCTTGGAATTACTCCTTTGTAGCAAACTTGTGCAGACGTTTTGGGGCTCCTGATTGATTTATCCAGAAAGAGGAATCATACTGCCAAAGGCATAAGAGCAAAAGGAAACTTTGTCAAATGAAGGAAGTTCTGCACTACGTCTTGAGTTTTTCCTTTTAAAAGGACACGAGTGAAGTTGGGGGAACGACAGCGTTAGAGAAAAGTGAAGAACTTTCTTCTTTTTGTGCCTCGATTAGTAGTGTTTTTAGGCAGTAGGGTGGGAGGGGAGATACTGATTTTAACGTGTGGTTCTTCCTCCATAAACCTAGGGGAAGGGGGAATATCCCGTCGCACTTACTACCTGCTGCTCATGTTTGTTTTCCTTGGTTTTCTCATTTAGTTATTCTTCAGATATGTTTCAACCTCTTCCTAAATACACATCACATGGAGTTGTGTGGAGCAAGTCCAGGATAATTGAAACCTCTCAATTCTAGACCTAAAGTGTGTCCTTTAAGTGCTGCTTATGGTGAATTGCTCTGCTTATGGGCTTGTTCCTGAAATGTTTCCAGTTCTGGAATTGGCAATAGCATTAAGAAATACCATGTGGAAAAAATAGATGGGGAACCAGAGTCTAACCAGAATTACTAATTTCATCTTACTGGCTGTCAACAGAGCTCCTGGTTGTAGTTCTGGCTTTAACACTTTGGGGTCTAGCCCTTGATTTCTGGGAAAGAGTCTGTGAGTTGATGATGATCGTAGGACTTAATTTGAAAAGGCTGTGTTGTACCTGTAACTTTTTTTGGTTATGCATAAAGCAGCCATCAACATCAAGAAAGCACAGCTGAATTATCTCTGTTTTTGAAAGTGTGCCATGCCCTTATTTCAGTTTTCTGCCTAAGATTGGCACATGATCACATATGTTAACCCCCTTACATGATCGTAGTTCTTACCCCTTTTTTCAAACAAAGTTTATCATTTACTTTAAGAGGTAAATGCTTTATATTAGCTTACATTTGTGTGGAATTGCCCCTTACACGCTCTTCCTGTGGAGCTGCTGCCATTTTGTCCCAGCAGGATGGCTTGCATCCTGCAGCCTGGTTCAGGGAAGCTCTGTCCAAACTTCTTCGATAAAAGAGTTCAGAAGATTGTGCTCATTACACTAAAAAATGGTACCCTTAGGCTCCTGCTTGATCAGACTTTGGGATGCTTTAAAAGTGGGCCACAGTTAATTGTGCAGTGAAACAGAATTATTATTAATTTATGTTTTTAAGAGAAGGGACTAAATTATGGTCACTCTCACTGTACAGTTTTGGAAAAGAATAATATGCGTTAATAAACAACGTGTCTGTGACTAATTTATGATCCCCTGGAGAGGGTTTGCTCCCAAACTAGCTAATTGCTGTGTAAAATACTAAAAAAATTAATCCCCAAATACATAATGAAAAACCAGCTATGGGTTAGTGAGTTGTGGTGATTAAAACAGATTTTTATTTTTCTCTTGTCTTAATGGCTAAAGTTAACAACAGAGACAAATGATAAAATGCAAAACAAAACTCCAGTGTTGAGGTGCATTTTGGCATCTAATTAATGAGCTCTCTACTGTGCCCCTAAAAATATCATAAAGTTCTCACTAGAATTGGTGTGAGCTGTAAACATACTCTGGATTGATTTGAAAAAGAGAATTGACTACTGGGTTTGTTTTTTTATTACTACATAGGAAGATCTAGGCAGGGTCTAAATATTAGAGTCCTCAAATTTGTCATTCCCTACCTTTTCTGTTATCCCTCTTTAATCTTCTGCTGTCTGTTATTTTTCTCCCTTTTCAGATAGGCTTCTAGATCGCTTGAATTAGATCCAAGAAATACATTTCAGAAACTTACTGTTCTGTTAACCTAGATGCAGTCAGCAGCTTAAGTACCTTTTAATAAACAGGTCACCGTGTATTTCTGAGTTGGATTCATATTATTGGTAACTGAGGTAGATTTTAGTATTTGGTTCCTGAATTCTTAGTGAAGGTTTTGCAAAGCATGAGATGCAGTGTGTGTTGTGCGCCGAGAGCCTCGCTGCCTTCTGGGGAAGTACATGAAGGCATCAGAAATTTGTGTGCTTGTAGAATCAAAGCCTTGATTTGTAAAGTGATACTTAATAAGAAAAATGGGCACAAGCTGGTAATTTTCTTGTTGAAAACAATGCTTATTGCTCAGGTAAATGTTAGCAGCATCGATTGCTGACAAGAGGTGTAGAAGTGATTAAAGTGGCAATGTACAAATCATGTAATAAATATTTTTGTCCCTTGCAACTACAGCAGTCGTATAAACTAGGCTTCCAGGTTTCTAGTTTTTTGGAAGAAAAAAATAGTGTGTTACAGAAAACTTGAGAGAGAAAATTAAAATTCTTCCATACTTAAACTTTCCTTATGAAGTCTCTGTGCTTCATAAGCAAATGTCCTCTGCTTCAGCCGAACTGGTATCTATTTCTTTTTATACTATTTTAAGTGAAGCTTTGCATGCATAGGTACCTCCCCCCATACTCACTCTGCATAAGTCTTTGACTATATATAATATTTAAAAAAAGGCTGGTTTTAAGTAAGTGTATGTTTAAGAAGTAACTAAAGGACATCAGAAATATGCATAGTATGAGTTTCAATCTTTAAAGATAATGAGATAGAAAGGATTACAATTCTGTTTTCAAATATAAGTGAAAATTTTGTATTGGTTCTAAGCCAATTCAAACCAGTTTTATCTAAAAATGAATGCAAGTACACAATAAATTAATTGCTGTTTCTGAAATGATATATTCAAACTACAGATGTCCTTGTTAGGCAGCTTGGGTCTTCTCTTGCTCATTTAATCCTGTCTTTATCTGTTATATGTATTGTATATAAACTTCACCATCTTCACTTGACGTCAGTCATTTCCCTCATGTTAACTGGAGGGATTTGGGAGGGGAAGTTGGCAGCTGTGTTGCTCGGGTGTTCTCAGCCGTTATAGAGGGTGGACATCTGCCCTGCTCCTTCTCTGATTTTAACTTCAGGCTTTGAAGAGATTGGGGAGGTGACAGCAGAGGGAGTCAAGGATGTTTCTTCCTTTGTGTGCTTTTACAGAAGGGGTCACCACTTTCTTCTTTGCTCTCTCTTTGGTAATCTGTCAAGGTGCCTTCTGGAGTGTCTTTTGGAAAGGCTTTGCTAGAACTGGAGAAGCTAAGTAGGGCAGCTTTGGGGATACGGAAGAGCTGTGCTGTAAGGAGAAATCCCATAGACTAGGATTGGTAAGACTGGAAAGACCAGTGAGGGGGGGACTATGACAAATATGCAAAACTATGAATGATGTGGATGAGGGGAGTGAAAAAAAATGAATTAGATGAAGAGAACTTTCCTGTGGGGAGCTTGATTGAATTGCCTTATGTTGCTTCACTCCCTTCCTGCAGTGAAGGTGCTCTGAGGCTGGTTCTGAAGGTAAAAGCCTTCCCAGGACTTGGGATGGGGGCCATTTTTTGCCAAGTCTGGGGAGACTGAAGCATGTCTGAGCAACAGAACAGATGTTGGGGAAGGGGACAGATGAAAAGGATCTGGAGGTGACTCTCACTGGAGGGGTATGTGCATTCTCTCAACAGAGACCACAGAGCTTATCTGTTGAGTGTCAGAGGAACGGTACCAGGAGGAGTGGTTTCATCCAGTACTGGCATTCTCATATTTAGGTTTTATTGCTCAGAGCTAGGGGCACATAAAAATACCAATGGCATGGTAACATTTTTTAGGGATAATTTTGTTAATACTACTTCTGCTGGCAAAACCCCAGGCGTAATCACAGCTTTGTATTTGTTCATCTCTTGCAGTTCATGATTTCTCTTACTCAGATGCCTGGCATAAATGAAGAGAAGAAAATAATTCTTTTTGCTGAAATGAGTTGTCTCTTAGAAGTCCACCTAATCTCTAGAGCTGCTGGCAAATCCATTGTAGAACAGCTTGGAGCCAAGAAAGGAGAATAAAGAGAAGAACAGTGAAATAAAACTGGAGTACAGTGAAGGCATCTGGGTGTTTTCAAGGGAGGGGAAGATGTCTTATTGCTTACGTAGGATTCAAAATGTGGCTTTATTCTCTAGAGATTTTACAAACTTCACAAAAACACTAATGAAAAGCAAGGAGGCAGGTGTTCTATTATGAAGTTGTCTTCTTTCTGCCTTCTTAATAATTCTTCAAAAACTTAAAACCGTTTTCCTCCAGCTCCTGCTAACATTTAGTTTCTGTTTCCATTCCTAGTTGAAATAGTTTCAACTTAAAACTTGGGTTTCCTGTGCAGTATTTTCAAATGGGACCACAGGGACCTGTTGCTTTAACTTGTTTGTATTGTTTCCTTCAAGCGTGGGTATCTCTGCGGGCATTTTTCTTGTGTGTGTGCACATGTGCTTTTGTGTTTAACACCAGCGAGGAGTTGTGAGTAAAGGCGCCTTTGCTGTACAAGTGTAGTTAGCCTTACTCTTGGAGCTGGGAAATACACATTTTATCTATCCTTCAAAGTACTGAGATTTCAGATGCTTTTTTTTAGTCTGTAACAGGATCGAAAACCTCCTCTGTGCTTTTCTTAAAGAAGATCCAGCTCACAGTGGAAAAGCTGATAGTGTTTCAGCGTGTGTATCTTACAGCCCAGCTGAGCTTTATGATCACCAGATAATAGTCTGTTTTATGGAAATGAGGAAGCAGATCTAGCTCTGATTTTTAATCCTGAAAAATCCTTTCTTAATGGCAACTTTCCTGAAACCATTATGCTTCTGCAAAAAATTGGAAATTTTTTGTCCAGCCTAATTTTCTGTATTTTCCTATTTCTTGTCTTGAGATATAATAGTGCTTTATATGTAGTAAAGATTATGTATAAGTTTTGACCTCTCTCTTACTGTTGTGCTTCTTCTCTGTATTTTAAAATCTTTTGTGTAGAAGAGTTCAATCATCTTGCTTGTAGCTGTCCTAGCAGTATAGCCACAGGCTATTGCATATGTCAATTTAGATTTTATCCTATGTATGACTGATTTTGTGGAATCACTTCCATTTCCTTTTCTCTTTATGTTGGTTCTTATGCTTCAGAGTACTGCTTGTCTCAAATTAGCATTTATTTTTTTTTCAAATGGGAATATTAGCTTTTATTTTCACTCTGGAGTGTTAGAATTTTTGCAGTGTTGGTGCTGTTTGCACTCCTGTTGTTAGGGGTCTGGCAGCCCAGCTGTTAATTTCATCATTTGCATGAATTCGTAAGTATGCAATAAAATATCTCTGTGTAGGACAGTGGCATACTAAAATTTCATCTGAGAGGAAGTAATAGAATAATTTAGGTTGGAAGGGATGTCAGTAGGTCATTTTGTCTAGTCTCCCACTTGAATAATTTAGAAGAAACCCTGTAGAAAATAAGGGAGGCTAGAGGGGTTGTAGTTCTGCTCTGAATTTAAAGAAATACAGAACCCCAAAATACAGGCAAAGATTCACTTTATAAGTGCTCTTTTTTTCCTCTCTTCTTCCCCAGAAAAGCGGAAAAAATAGGATGTGCATTTCTGTTGGCATCCAGCCTCTTTCCACAAAAACATTATTATTTACAGTAGTTGCCCATATTTATATAACACACAAAACAAGAGATCTGAACCCTAAAAGATGGGGATCCTGAAAGTACTTGACAATACAGAGTCTCTTTTTATTCTTCGGGATGCCCACAGGACCTGGCAGCTATGTGTTAAATGCTTTTTCATATTTGGATTTTGAGTATATAGTACTTCTACTATTTCATTCCAGGAAATCATGAGTGTTTAAACTATCAGAGAATATGGACTGTTGTCTGTAACAGACACAGATTTTCAGCAGCGTAATAACTTCATGTTGCACATGTATTTACATTATAGCTTTTTAGAGGAAACCTTATGTGGTTTATCCCAGCCATCAACTGAGCACCCACCGTGCACTCGCTCCCTTCCCTGTGCAGTGGGATGGGACAGAGAGTTGGAAGAGCAAAAGTGAGAAAAACTCATGGGTTGAGATAAAGACAGTTTAATAAGTGAAGGGAAGGAAAAAAACCCACCCAAGTGATTCGAAGGCGATCACTCGTCACCTCCCACCAGTAAAGCGATGCCCAGCCGCTCTCCGAGCAATGGCTGCCTTGGAAAGACCAAATTCTCAGTTTGTGTTGCTGACCATGATGTTCTGTCTCCCAGAATATCCCTTTGGTCAGCTGTCCTGGCTGTGTCCGCTCCCAAGCTCTTGCCCACCCTCAGCCTACCCGCTGCGGGGGTGGCGCGGGAAGCGGGGGAGGTCCTGAGGCTGTGCAAACCCCGCTCAGCAGCGGCTGGGGGTTTTCCCAGCGCGGTTTTGGTCACAAATGCAGAGAGCAGCACCATATGGGCTGCGATGAAGGAAGCTCCCCGCATCCAGCCAGGGGCAGCACACCTCACCTTGTTTACAGGCTACAAAGAGCTGCACTTGAGGGCTTTGGAAGGACATTAACCCTGGCTGGGCAGGGCGCTGGGGATGGAGCTCCTGCTCTGACAGCTCTAAGGACACCGCGTTTCCCAGAACTGCTGGGTTTCACGAAGGAAATGTTTGCTGCTGCTAATGTCAAGTGAATAGTGATACCAAATGGTATTAACTGTCTGGTGGCATCTGAAAACTTCTGCTAATAACTGCTGTTTCTTAATATATTTTATATTAAATTTAAAAGGAAAAGGGTGTAACTTTACTAATGTGATGACAGATGTTGTATGCATGATTTTTTATATCCTGATAACACTGCTATGGTGAGTTTCATGATGTGACTGAAGTTTGTTGGTTATTATCTTTGTGTACCCTTATTTGTTGGCATGAGTGCTATGTGCTAACTCTAAAGCCTTGTGGGATTTCCTTGGTGGGAGAGGACAGTCTGGAGCTCTGGAGGAAGGGTCTCAGAACGCTGAAAAAATGGGAGCACAGCATCCTATTTCCCTCTCATTTGTCTAGCAAAGCCACGTTGTCGGGGACCTCTGTAGCTGTTCGCAGATCAAAAGAGAAACAGTTGACCCATTGGTGCCTTCTGGCATAACAGTGTCTTGTGTCTGGACTGTCATCTCCCCTGTTTTCCCAGGAGGTTTTAATGTGCTGAGTGACTCGCGTTCAAGAGAGAACAACTAGAGAACAGAGTGTTGCACATAGCTGTTGGTGTGGAGGCTGTGGTCAAGGGGAAAAGAAAGTATATCGTGTAGAAACATCTGTCAAAGGCGTAGAAGAAAGAAGGGTGACTGGAAGTGAGTACACCCCATCTTTTATCAGTGTAAGTGCTGGGGAGAGAACGGGGAAGGCTACAGGTGTCTCCGGGTACTTGTTGAAGGATCAGGGTTGGTGATGGTCCAGTTGGCAGAGGAGACATTTGGAGAGATAGACTGCCTCCACTTCAGACAATGAACTGAAACACAAGGAGATGAAGTAATGTAAGCAGACCCAAGGTTTGATCTAGTCTGCTGAAATACCTGTTTCTTGAAAATAAGTCTTTCAGATTAAGTGAACCAGAATTTCATTATCCCCAGGGCAAAAAGTGGGAAAAAGAGAGGAAGCTAGGATTGGTTCTGTGAGTGCACTTAGCTTGAAAAGTGATCAAGTACTTCAGGAGTGTCATTTGGTCTAGGAGTGGGGTTTTTGACATGAAGCTCTGAATGTGGCATAACAACATCCATACTCCAGCTGCTAGGGTGAATGGTTCCTTGAATTGTTTTATCTTTGGGAGTCGTGTCATTTGGGAGCTGCAGTTGACAAGAGACAAATTCCTGTTCAGTGCACTGGGAAGAAGAGCAGGGATTCTCGCCTCTTTATATAGTCTCTCATTTCCCATGCATTTCAACATTTACTATTCAAATAATAACGAAGTAAAAAATAACTCGCATTAATTAATGAGTTGACTGTGTTTGAAGGACCTTTGCCCAGAAGGGGATTTAAACAAATTTTAAAACATGCATGAATAATCCATGTGTTAAAGCTGCACATAAGCCATTGTAGCAGGGCTGTTTCTCTAGGTTCTTTGGTATCTTTATTCAGTAATGTTTAGGTAGTGCAGGTGTGAGTAGGCATCTGAATGAGTTAATGTCAGGGTGCATAAGGACACTGAAGGAAAAAAAAAAAAGACATATTGGCTCTTAGAAATTAAATCTGAACCAATGGGGAGCTTACTAACAGGGCAGGAAAGGCTGACTTCCCTTTCAAGATCAAAACAAAGTTGAGAAGGGCTCATGTGTTAGTGGTTTCCAGGCAGTTTCAGTGTCCAGTGTTACAGAAACAGGTCTTCATAGACAACAAGTGGAAAAAGGTTACCAGTTTTCAAAATGTGATGTGAGGCAGGAGTTAACCGACTTGCTGCCGGTAGGTTAGTGTATGAACATGGGCTATACATGACATCAGCAATTTGACGGATTATCAGTGCTGTCTGTGTTTTCTTAGCAGATCATTTTGTCAATATAAATAGCAAATGCCTTCATTAGTTTTTTTTTTTTGGGTGAGGTTCAGGCAAAAGAGAGTGACAATATGTCACTTCACCAGTCTCATTTCCTACCAGTTGTGGACCTGAGACCTTGTCTCTGGTAGATCTGGTGAGGGAAGGCACTGAGTTTGCGTTTCTGAACTCTTTCATGCTTGAAGTGCTTCATGCAGGAGGATATAATTTTCTATTTCACTCCTACCCGTAGCTTTTTTTATGCAGAAAGCAAGAAATAGGAAGGAAAGGAACTACATAGTTACAAAATGGAGATTTTAAAAGGGATACTTAAAATTCTTCTTGAAATATTTTGCTGTTTTTTTTGTCATAGGGTTTAGGTAGCAGTCTTACAGATAAACCCTGCTGCTTTAGCATTTTTGTGAGTGTGTTACCAAGATTCTTCTGGTTGTATTTTAAGGCTGATTACTTTTTCAAGCTCTCATCAGTCATTGAAAAGCATGAATTTTCTTGTCCAGTACTTTTCACGTACTAATATCTGTCTCCCTGGTGTTTTTTTGTTTTGTTGTTTGTTCTTTAATCAAAGGATGCAAGTCGTTTTATGAATTGTCATACTTTAAAATACAAGATGAAATGAAAGCTTGCTAAAGTTTTGTGGAGGATATGCCAGTGAACGGGATGGGTAGTCTGCTTGCTCTCAGTCTTTCTTCCTCTCTAAGCACAAACACCAGTCTTTTTTTGAGCTGGGGAGGCACATTGGAGCACTTTTTGGTCACTGGAAAGTACACAGAATATAGTGGTTATGTATGTTTGAGGTCAGTAGGGGTAGGACGGAGCCTTGCTGAGTGGGAGTCCAAAGATGCTTCTTTTTCTTTCTTCCTCTGGCTTTTCTTATAGGGAGTGTCAGCCATATGAAGTGAACTCCGCGTGCTCAGAAAATATAACATTTGCCAAAGTCATTCTGCAAACTGTACAAATAAACTCTTTGTGGCAGAAGGATGCCAGAGAAAATGTATGGCTGGATATATTTACTACCACTTCCTTCAGTTTTTTAGCACTATCAAGACCTCTCTAAGATGTATGAATGCTTTATTTTTCAAGGTAAAGACTCTGTTTTGTGTTACTAAGGAATAACGCATGGGAAAGAAAGAGTAAGACACACTGTCGTTTATTTCTCCCATCAGCGAACAATACTTTGAGGCATTAAGCACGTTCTCCTATAGCTGTGCTCTGCATGTTGGAAAACAAATAGGGAAAAAAAGATGCCCTTCTAGCACAGAAGGCAGAAAGGGGAGTGAAAGGAATTAAAAAAAAAAAAGGTATGTAGACTGGCAGTGTTGCCAGAGTAAGAGAACCAGTGGGGAACGATGGAGAACACGGGGAAAAAAATTGGAAGCTGAGGTACTAGCTGGGAATGTGTAGAGAGGCTTTTAATGGTGTGTCTCTTGTGTTTTCCTTTCTGAATTGTGTTGTATCATTCATGGAGAAGTCTGTGAGGAAAAATATCCTCCAACCTTTTGTGGTTTACATGTGAATGGAGGCAGCTGGTGGGAGTGATGCCAGAGGTTGCTGTTCTGCTGTCCAAGGCAATTGCCACTGAATTGCTTGCAAAATGGAGCTGGTATTGCTGTATGAAAAGAAGTTGCTCTGAAAAAGGTGTTCTTGAGATTCTGTTGTTGTGAGTCTGGCAAGCAAATGTTGTGTCAAATCGGTGCCTTTTTTTGAAGACTAAAGAAAAATATTGAGACTATGTTATTAAGGGAAGTAGAATCAAACCAGGTGTCTTTCCTAAGAAAACAACAGTTGCCGTGTTACATTCGCCATACGTGGGAATAGTTCTGAACTCTGTCCTACCATGTGGTGTGGGCTGGAGGTCACGGGGTTGTGTACAGCGTGTCCCTCGTGCGCAGCGTGTCCCTCGTTGCCCACACCAAGCTAATCCAACCATCTGCCTCTTGTTGCGAGTGGGGGCGCAGTGCGTTCCAGCAGCACTGAGAAGCACACGGTGTTTTGACGGGGGCCACCGACTGTCTCTACCAGTCATCGCTAGGAAAAGTAGTTTACGTTGATGCTGGATTTGCAGTCCCATGCCCCTGAGCTGCCTTCGGCTGATAAGCCAAATAATTGGTGCAGAAGAACTGTGCCAAGGCTCTTGCCGCATCGCACTGTGAGCATCTTTGGAAGTGGAGGTGAATCCAGTGTGTAATCCTAAACAATCCCCTCGTTGCTGGATCTGTGTCAACCCGGAGCAGCTGCTGGCTTTGAACTCAGACACATTTAGACTTGATTGATTAACTAATAAAATGGCATTAGCAGTAGGATTGGGATGTGCATTGAGCACCTGGTGGAACACATTACAAATGTACGCAGCTGCAAACTGTCGTCTGGTCTCAGCGGGGCTGAGATGAACGAGAGAGACTCCAAATGAAATCAAGTGGAGCATCCCTTCTCTAATAGCTGCACGGATGAGTCATATTCGTAGGTATTTGATAAACTTGTGGTCAGAGCTGTAAGATAGAAGACCCTCTAAGATGAGTGTTGGGCAGAATCTAAATGTCAGTGTGGAAATGTGATGGGTTACAGTCCATGCACATGCACACCTTTGCGTCCTTACTTCATGTGCATCTACGCAGTGTCGGTGGTGCCACAGCTTCAGAAGCATTTGACTAATTCTAAGTCCAGATAATTATTTTTTTTTCTTGTATTTCACTGCTGCAGCATTCATACGATATTAGAAGGTACTTTCTCCCATTGAGGCGTCTGGAATAGCAGCCAGCCAAAGACATTACTTTGTTGGCTGAAGAGGTGAGGGCTTTCAAACAAAAGTCCTGCCTTCAAACCTGGGCAACAAATGCTCTGTGCATTCCAAATGCGTGTTGTTTGTGCTTTTTGTTCTCAGATGTGGTAATTTAAAATTCAGTGAAGTGAAGGATTGTACTTATTTTACTCATGTATTGCTAATCTGTGTAATTTAACAGCAAGTAGGGACATAAACTTCATTAAGATACAGCTGATAAAAAAAAGAATAAAATTGGCTGAGTTCCCTCTTCTTATTCTAATAATATTGAGAGCAAGAAGTGGTATGGGGAAGCACGAAACTATGATTACAAAAGCTGTTATTTTTTGCTGTTTACTGCATTATGACCCCGGATGGAGCAGTGGTGTTAGAAACATCTTCCATTTCTGCAGTTTGTATCCCTCAGTGCTTGTCTGCTATGTACTTAGTTTGATTTATTTGGTTGGTTTGTTTGTACTGGCACTTAGGACAAAAATTAGTTCCTAGGATGGCCGTGTGCCTTGTGCCTGCCGGCGGGAGAGGAGCTGCCCGCTGGGGCTGCGGCAGGCGAGCACCTCCTGCAGCAGGGGCAGGAGGTCGAAGAAGCCAGTTGCATTCTTTGAATCCTCAAAGAAATGAGAAAACCCTGTTTTTTGCGTATACTCTCATACTTTCTTTTGATGCCAGGTGTAATCCGTGCAGAGAGTTCCCCTAAGCTATGGTCTTTGGATTTGGTGGTATTTATTTGAAATTTTTGCTACTTATTAAAATACGTTTAATATAGTGTTTGTTTGAATGAATTGATAAAATTTTATTCCAGCTGCTTTTACCAGATGACTTGGGAGGAGGACTGAAAGAAACTAATTTTACCTGCCAGTTCCAAGACTTAAGTGCTTTGAAGCTGGCTCTTAAATTCCTTATATTTTTTGACAATTTAGCTACCTTAGAGGGTCTCTGCACAACCGTAGCTTGATGTACAGTATTTCTTACCGCAAAGTCTATTCTATAATAGTGGGAGTTCAAAATGTATTTAGAGCTGATAAATACGTCATGTGTATCTTTTAACTTTATCCTTTAAGATTGGTCTCAGGTACTGTAACTACATGATATTAAAGTGATATTGATGATTCTTCAGCATGGTGCTTCAGTGGGCTATTATGCTGCTGTTGAATTTGAGGATAGGTACCAAAGGTACCATCAAAATTTGTTTCTCGTTTTTAGTTCTCCCAAACCTATTTCTGCCAAATTTGTGCCTAGCTTGTATAATAGATAGATCTTTGGTTTCAGTGTTACACGTTTTGACTACTTAGATAGGAGATCTAGGTTGAGAATAAATAAACACATATACACATGTGTAGTAAAGCTTACTATGGTGTAGACAAACAATACCTGTGAATACCTAAGATACCACCACTGGCATAGAAAACTTTTAAAAAAGAAGTTAATTTACATCAGAGTAAAAATCAGGTTCTCATGGTGTAAGTCACAGTTACAGAAATGTGTAGCTGCCTGTGTTCTGTAGAAATGAATGCATTAATTTTGGGGAGCAGGCTACATAGTCTCTAAGGAGAAAATGTGCTAATCTTTTTTGAAGAAATTATTCTGCTGCTTTTTTTTTTTTTAATAAGCAGTACCTAATACATAACAAATACTGCATTTTGTTTGTGATAATGAAACACACTTTTTCTTAAAAAATAGGAGTAACGGATATGTGAAAATGCAAATAAAAGGAGTGGAAGTTGGTATGAAAATGAGGACACTTTAATTTGCTTTATGTTTAGAAGTAGAGGACACTACCTCTTCAGCAGGAAAAGAATAGAAGGCCAAGGAATGAAGAGGCCTGGAATGTTTTTGGCATAAGGGCCATTTGTGGAAGTAATCGTTTATGCACTGAGTAGGTTCCTGTTTGTGTAATTTCATGCTCCTTTTTTTCTAAGCTTAATTTTGTATAATTTTGTGCTTGTTTTGAAATCAGACTTCTAAATACCACCACCCCCACAGATCAACACCACGTCCCAGGGCAAAGCTCACTGCAAAGGATGGAGCAGGCGGAACCTGGGAGCTGTGAGCCTGGGGGACGGAACCAGACCAGCAACAACCCCTGCAGGTTTTTGACACAACTTCTCTTGATGTTTAAAACTTCTTGGAAGTGGCTTTGTCAGTCTTGCAAGAAGTCTCCTGGGCTGAGGAGTTTAGGACTGGATGGATAGCCTTGAGTGTCAAACCACCTGAATACATCTGGTTCCACATTCAGATCATGGCTTTTGAGACCATGAAATGTATTCACTACAAGCACGTATTTAATGTCCCGAGGAGATAAAACTGAAGCCTCTCCAGTCTGCATACATCTCTGCTTTTCTTCTCTTTTCTGTGCAGATAGGTAAGACTGAAGTCGGTTAGACCAGAACTAAAGTGTAAAAGCTAAAGAACAACAGTATATCTAATTGTGATTGTGTGTCACACATTCTATGAGGAAATTATTTAGCTCAAACAGTTCAAGATTTCTAGCTCTACAAGTCAGGTTTTGAGCTGTTGCATCCAATTTCAGTAACTGGTATTTTTTGTTTGTCTGGGCAAGAATGTTTCATTTGCTTTCTGGTTGACTGCAGCAGTTTGGATGAATGAATTCAAAAAATATATCAAGTTCACAATTTAATGAATTAGTATATTTAAGAAGTTTCAGTATGGAAAACAAATATTAAGTGGTCTGTATTTGTTGTCAGTAAAGGCTGTTCAAATGAACTGGGCTGGTGAGATAGATTTGGTATGAGAGTGACATATTTTCTTTATAATAAAATTATTTTTTTCTTTTTGGCAATGCATGTATTTGGCTGACTGTGTGTGAGTTTAGGGTGAGTCAAAACCTACACTGTGCCAGAGAAAGCTGGGAAATTCTTGGTTGTGTCCCATGTACATTGATTTAATTAGTTAAGTATGGCCTTTTGATGTTTGAAAGTCTGATAGACAGTGAGTATATTATACTGAGGGAACTGCCTTTAAAAACAAAAGAATTAGCCATGGAAATCCTTGTTGAAAATGAATGCTTTCGTTTCTGCTTTATAAAATAGTTGTAGTCTCTGGGGCAGTTCTTTCTTCCTGCTTGTATCCCCTTTGGATTTAAAATGCTGTCATGGCAGTAAGTTGTAGGCAAAAGGCCCATTTTGTTTCTGTACATTCTGTTCTTGATTGTGCAAGTTTCTTCAAAAAAAAAAAGACAACTAATTCACGGAGAATGTGAGACGCGGTATGGGTTAAAGCATTTGACAGTCTATTTGATTAAGCTGTTTTTGGCAGGATTATTCATACAGCATTTGATGACCAGACTACATTTTGGCTTTTGATCAGTAGCTGTGTTTCACCAAGCTTGTTTGATACGGGCATCCACACTGTGTGGCTTTGGACTCTGCCGGCTTCTGAGTGGTCAGGCTCTCTGGGGCTGTGTATGTAGCCCGAGTTTTGCGCTGAAGATTTTGCCAAGCTTACTCGCTTTTATTTTTTACTGAGCAGTTTAATGTTGAGTATCCCCTTTTTTGAAAGGGCTCCTTTGCATTAAATTTCATGGTCACAACCTCCCTTCATGTTTTGTTACCATAGGTGTCTTAAAGTATTAAACTTCACAAAGACATCTTGGTAATAAAAATACAGTAAATAAGTCAGAAGAAAATTTCAAAGGCTGTTTCACTCTTAGTCTGATTTAAAACAAACTGAGAGAGTTCTTTTGATGAATCAACTTTCACTTGTACTGGGCTTCTTCAGGGCAGTGGAATAAATTATCATGTGTAAGAAGTTATGTGACTTCAGGTTGGAGGATATTGAATTAAAATGTGGGCAAGCAAATGGGTTCTCTTTGAGTTTTGTTTTTGATATTGAAGTCTGTGGCTTCTGCTGCAAAATACAGAGGCCTTCATTGCTGTACTTCTGAGGGAACTGCTGCCTAAAGTCAATGCTTCTGTTTAGTCTTTTGTCCAAAGAGAACATTATCTTCTGTTTTACAAATTGCCCTAAAGTCTTTGTTTTCCTTTATAAAGCTGTTCCTTCTGTGTTCAGCACCAGCAAGAGGCTGAAGGGAGATACGGCTCTGTGTTCAATACAGGGGTATCGAGCTCAGCAAACGTTTGAAGACCCCTGTGTACGGCGTGTGAAGCCAGGAGAGGTAGAGCAATACCGAGCAAGCTGTTTCCTGCAAAGTTTTTTTACACATCTAGTTCAAGTGGATGTGGAATACAGCATCTCTGCTCCCACACAGGAGCAGAGAGAATTGCTGCCTACACAGTAATTCTGAGAACCAGTTGTGTCACGATCATCGCCATCACATTCATCTGATACACATCGACAGCTTACCTACCGGATCACTGTTAAAACCTGACATCACTGCAGCTGGATAAGGGATTTCAAAGTTGTAAAGCGAACTAGGACCCTCTAAAATATTTTTTTTTTCTCCATGGTGTATTGGCAAGTATAAAGATGGTCTGTTCCTCACAGTTACGTTGCTGTTTGAGAGTTCGCAGGTGACACAGAGGCAGTAACCTGCCGTGACCAACAAACCTCCCCTTGCCTCCAGCCACTTGGCGCTGGTAGGAAGCAACAGCTGGATTCTAAAGATTTTTATACGAACTGGAAAACCAGAAAAGCTTAATTTCCCCTAGTGGTCAGTCTGGGTACGAGGGTGATGCTGTAAAATTGTGATTAGTGGGGATGTGAAGGGCTCTGCTGGTCCTTCTTCAGGCAGGCCCCTCGTTCAGCTGTTGAGGCATGACATCTAGTCTAGTGAGAAATCTTTCTCTCTCAATTTTGTATATTTTGACATGGTAAAATATAATATACTTGATACTGCCAGTAATTATTTTGGCAAGGATAATTTAGGAGTACAGTGAGTCTAAATGCTTTTGGAAAAACTCTTTGTTTCCAATAGTTGAATCCCACCCAAAACTGATTCCAGAACTGGGAGTCTGCACTGTATGAAGATGTGGCCAAAATTTTAACAGAGGATACAACAGCTACTGTTTCATCCATTCATTTTCTTCACTTGACTATGTATGCAAAATAAATTTTAGCAGTATACTGAATAAAAAAAGAAAATTCAGATAAAATGGATGTGTGAAAACCTGTCTTCATTACTGTGACTGAATTAAATATTGGTGCAACAGTTCTTCAGAGTGTCTTGTAGTATAAATTAATTAATGCAAGTAAAATGTACCTTATAGCACAAGATTTGCCAATGTGTTTTCAGCTGTCTTGTCTTTTTTCCAGTTTTGCCAAAAGAATGCAGCGTTCTTTCTCTGCCAGCAGCACGTATGTATCTGTAGCTGTGTGAAATGGGATCAGGTTGAGATCTCATAATAAACAGCTCCAAGCGTTTATTCAGTCATAAATAACTGCAGGATGCAATATTTAAAACCACATATAATTCTATATATGTTAAAGTGACTGAACCAATATGTCTTATGCGCATCTTCTTATTCTGTTTCTGTTTCTCCATCCTCTCATCCCCATGCAAATCCTAATTCTCTTACTCCCCAACTGCCCTTTGTCTTCCCCTCGATGCACATCTGGTTATCCTGCTCTCCCCCTTCCCCCTCCAGCTTGATAGTCTCATTTTTAAAGCTTTGTTCCACAAAGTACATAATTAAGCAGTAAGACACGACAGGGCATGAATATTGTTGTATTAATTGAGGGGGGAGAGAGAGGGAAGCCAAAGGAAAACTACAGAGAAGCAATACCAGCTGGTGCTCCGTGGGTACGTAATACGCAGTTCGTTTAGGAGAAAGCTTGTCTGTGGGGTGGAATTTTCCTTGGAAAGAGATGGCCAAGCCCATGCCCCAACTAGATGCTTCTCAGCCAGAGAGCTTTGCTTTGCTCTGGGGCAGGTTAGTGCCACGGCTTTGCTCTGAGCTCTGCTGCTGGCCTGTCCTCTGCAGCCAGGACCCCGTTACCTGCTGTATGGAGATAGACGGCTTCTTCTGAAGGAAGGCTATTGCTGTGCAAGTGACATTTTTGTGCTGAGAAATAGGTGTTAATAATACCATTCTGTAGCTAGCCAGAGTGACTATAACATCTGTCCTGGTGGCAGTAATTGTTACAGCTATTTCCAGTTGAAAATGAGCAAAGAAAATACCATTGAGTGGTTGGTAAGGCCCTGCCAGTGTGAAGTCTCTACTGCCCGTTCGCCCGAGTGGCACCCAGTAAAGCCTCCTCTCTGAGGAGGAGGAAGGAGGACAAATAAAAAACTCTCTCTCAAGGAAAGGGCAAGTTGGTGGCAGTCCCAGTGCGGGACTGGGAGTAGTGACTGTACGCACCGGACAACCAGCTCTGCTGCTCTGGAACTCTTTATTTTTCTGTAAATTTAATGGTATTCCAGTAATTTATACACTCTTTCCAAAGCTGTCGTGGCTTTTGTGCAGTTGGGTAGGGTCAGGCTGGAAACTTTTAAAAGAAAAATTCTGAATTAATCCAAATCCCGTCCCTAGTTTCATGGCTTTGCTCTGCTTTGCATTTCAAATGCAGTCCCGAGCTGAAGTGAAGCTATGGAACGTGCCGACGGATATCCGAAGCAACAAGGCTTCTGTATGTTCTGCTGAACAGCTTTTGAGAAAGTAATTTTCAATGTATGTGGTTTTTTAAAACAAGTTATGATACTGGAGCATCAGAACCGTAGTAAGACCAAAATTCTTGTGGGCAGTTGTGTTGTTCAGAAGAAATTCCAGATAAAACATTCCAGCTGCTTCTTACTAATTATCCTGGGCCAGAATAGGGACTGGGACTGACTGTGCTTTGATGCCTTTTTTTCTGGCCACTGGAAAAGACAGCCTTGTTCTAATTTTGTATCTAAAACAAATATAATCCTGTTAACTCCCCATTCCTCCTGTAGACCACCTTGCTTCAAGAAGTGATTTTGGTCTTCCAGAGTTCCCTGTGTTATACTGATTTGTTTTGCCTTTTGTCTTGTAGGGAGGATAATACTTTCATCTTCTGTCCCGATGTCTGGGGGCTGGAGGTTGTGTGCTGTAAGGTGTATGTGCTCGCACTTGATGTGCTCGTTCTTGTTCCGTGTGAGCTGGGCTTCATTCACGGTTCGGGTTTGTAGAGGCTGGTGATTAGCACGTGTGGGCAGCACCTGCTGATGTTACTGAGAATTGACTGTGGGTATGTGTGGGCAGAACATGGATCTGCTTTAAAAACTGTTGAAGTGAATTTGTTAATTTATTCATCCTGTATTATACTAGAGCAGCTTTTAGAGGTTTGTCTTGGTCTCTTGGGAGAAATTCCCTCATAAAGATAAATGAATAAATAATGAAGACTCAGTGAGTCATCTTCTCTCTACAGCAAAAAAAGAACTTAAGGAGACTAGGATAAAAGAAATACCTTAAAATGTTAAAATGTACTGAATGAGGATGAGGGAAAAACATTTTTCTCTTCCCTTTGTGGTGTTTCCTCTGTCTGGGTTCTGTCACTGCTGCTTTATAAAGTATCTTGCTTCCATATTTGCATCAAAATTGAGCTTGACCTTTCTGAATCAGAGTATTTTTTTAAAAAAATTAAATACTTATGTTTTCCCCAAAGGCTTAACTGTGTCCACAGCACCATCAAAGGCATGGATACTGTGGCTTTTGACTGAATTTTTCATAGAAGTAGAGAGGGAGCAAGATGCATTCATCTGGCTTTGTGGCTTCTGCTGCAAAATAAAGTTGCAGAGCCCTGTGTGTGAACCTGTCTTTCAATTAAGTGTACTTAAACCTTGTGAGGGTCTTGCTGCCACTGTTTCTTGTTGCAATAGCTCCAGTTTCCCCCTTTAGACATTGTTTTTCACCACACTAGGGTGATGATACCTTAGTATCTTCACCTGTACAAAGGAGAGTATACTAGGCATCTTAGGAAACTGCACAACTCCTTATTGCTGTAAGTAACAGAAAATCAAGTTGTTAGATATTTGTCCTTCAGCTTCTGGTAACTCTCCTTCTCGTGTCCTCCTTTCCGTCCTGAGCTCTGCCGCGTGGTAACAGATACCAGTTTGATTTCTGTCATGTTTTCCATGTTTTGGCTCACCTGTTTTGAATACGTTACAGGAATTCAATAATTCTGTACTTTATTCTCCCTGTACATTTTAAAACATTATATCCTAGACTTCAGGCTTTGTGGCTTCTCCTTTATAATGGAGCATTAAAGTATTTTTTTCACTTTAATATAGTCTTGGCTTGCATCAGGAAGGTTCCTGTCCAGGTTTTCCAACAGAGTGTAATGAATAGCTTGCCCCGGTCTCATGACTGCAGGAAAAATCCCCATTCTTACTTGTTTCTTATTGCTATAAGAGTAATTCCTTAAGTTTGTTATATGGTGGCACTTCATTTTTTCAGAGAGTAATGGCAATGGAAGCTCTTTCTGCCCACTTGTCTCTTCTGATTCATTTATTTCTGGTTTTCATCTCATGATTTTCATGTACTCAGTGTATATATTTGTTTTATGTATTACACAATAGGAGAACATTTCTTGTTTGAGAACATGATCTTCATTGAAATAACAAAATCAAGAAACCCAAACTCTGGTTATTTATGCTGGTAGTAAAATGGCTAGACTTGGTAATTCTGTTGCAGTATTCTTTAGTGTGTGAAGATTTTGATAGGCAAGAAGGATTTCAGAGCCCAGTAGTAAATAATGAAATATTATTAGGACCGCAAAAACCTATGGCAAATTTGACTGCCTTGGGATGGATATGGAAGGATAACTGTGCAAAATAGTAATAAATATTTAAATGTTTGAAGTTAAAGATGGAAAGAACCATACAGCCAATGTAAATGCTGCAACTAGAGGGAATTCTTACCTGTCTACACAATCTGAATGATAAACAATATTTTCCCAAATTACAGATTTTGGAAGTACCAG
This sequence comes from Limosa lapponica baueri, assembly GCA_002844005.1. Lineage (NCBI taxonomy): Eukaryota > Metazoa > Chordata > Aves > Charadriiformes > Scolopacidae > Limosa > Limosa lapponica. The sequence continues at coordinate 261,355 of KZ505845.1, forward strand.
TGCGGTGTTAACCCCAAGTTAATGGGCAGTTGCTGCATGGGGATTAGATCTTAGGTGCCCTGTACGGCCCTTTCCTGGGCTACCAAGTCTGTTTCGGACTCCAACATGATGCACTACAATAGGAAAATATGTTGTGGGAATGCTACACACAGTGGTAGCAGAAAGGATGGGTGGGGGATAGAAAAAGTAGAGCAAGGGGAGCACAATGTTGTACTATCTAAGTAGAAATGTTTTGGGAATGAAAACTAGAAAGACTTTAATGTTGATTTTTTTCTACTGAAAAACCAGCCTTTTTTTCGTAAGAACAGAACAACTTAGAAAAAATCTGCAACTAGTTTTAATTAAAAAAGGATTTGACTGGAATTGTTTTCTTCTTTTTTGTGTGTGTTTGTGGGGTGAGGTTGAGGTTGGCTATGTTAGATTTGTGAGTTGTTTTTTTTTTTTTTTCCCCAATCAGCAAGGAAGAATAATGAAGTTCTGGAGTCAGTTTTCTGACAATACTGTAGAATATTTATTATTTTAAAAAAGTTTAAGAACTGGTTGAGATGGAACAGTTGTCAGAAATGGTTTCAATTTAGGCACTTCTTCCCTGGGAACGCCCTGCTTTCTAAGATGTTGGAGAACCAATGTAGATGCTTTCCAACCAATGGAAAAAAACTGAAGGTCCTGCAAGTCTCCAAAGCTGGGAACTATTCCCAGTCCATGTAACTTCACAGTAACGTAGTGGGCAGAAATTTATTCCTTATCTCAGCTGGTTATAAGTCTGTGCCCTGGAGTGTGAAGATTGAGGTTCTTGCAATTTTTAGTCTAGTTACAGAGGTTATTAATCATCAATCCCTTCAATCCCTTCTTGAATGTTGCTAAGCTTTTTGTTCAATATGTTCTGAGCTATTGAACCTCACAGGTCAATTACACGGTGTTTATAAAACTAATTCTAGATTTTGACCAGGAGTGAAAACACAACCCTCAGTGGGACCACGTATTGCTTTTAAGTCAACTGTTGTTTCCTACCTTACATAGATGAGGGGAAAAAACAACAAACTGATGAAGATACTCAGATTTCACAGTGAGGGAAAGGTGGCTAAATGCAGATGAGCTTTTGAAACTTCTGGAATTTTATCTCTGGTTCTGTTCAGGTTTCTCAATGGTAATTTTGGGGTTAATGCTAACTCTTAACAGATTGTTGACCTTCCCTGTTGTAGTGGGTGGTTTACTCCAGTGGATGGATGTCTGCTACCGCTGCAGTGCTGGGATTTGATTCCCTCCATCTGGAATAGAGTGATGCTCAGCATGTTTAGGTAGTGTGAAATTTCATTCCTCACTCCCCAAAACGAGAGGGAGATACAGATCTGGGATATGATTGCTCTGTTTTTCTTCTTTTTCCTCAAATCAGTGGTTATTTCACTGGCCTAATTCTGGTGATGTAATTAAAAAAAATCCTAAAAAAAAAAAAAAGACAAAAAACCCACCAGAACACCCACAAATGAAAATAACTGCCCCCCAGTATTTTGTTATATATTCTGGAGAAATGTCAGGAAATCATGGTTACTGTTAGGATAGCTTTCAATTTATAAAAGGACATCAATGTCCCAGCCAATTTTGTGGACTTGGGAGAAGACCATCTGGAGGAGAAACGAAGCATATCCAATGATTGCAGAAGAGAATCATCACTGGTATCGTACTCAATTAATGCAAATGCTCAGCTGCCGAATGGCTGCATAAAAAGCTGACACAACAGCACCTTGATTTTTCCTTGGGGGAAATTTTAATAAAACATTACCCTATTGTGGGAATGAAAATTGCCTAGCATTAAGAGCATAAGCCAAAAGTTATAGATTTCTTTCTCTTCTAGGATGTAGTTGCTGGCTAATTTGTGTGCTATAAAATGAAAACTTTCTCATGAGCCTGCAGTAGTGTAACATGCATTTCATCATAGTGGGATGAATAATCTGGGAAGTTTCCTCCTCATATTAAAGCTACTTTTTTTAGAAGATATTTTTCCAGCTTGAACAGGCAAATATTATGTTCCTTTTGAAATGCTGAATGTTGACCACCTCTGAATTAGTGCCTCCACGTGTGGGAAGGGACCTTCCCTTTCTCCTGCATTCATTTACCCTGGTCAGCCTCTGCAGTGAAGCTCTTCTGGAACTGGCCCATGTCTGTTTGCTAGGTATGAAAGGTTGCAGGTGCTTTGGTTTGTAGATACTAAAACGTTTTACAAATTCAAGAGTAAGTTGTACACCACCTTTTAACCTAACAGGGATTGCTTGAGTTGCTTTGTGATTTTCTAAGCAAAACAAGTGTATTCATTCAGCTGACTAAGAACTAGTATGTTTGGGGTTTTTTTCTGCTAGACTCCAAACCTTGTTTAGAGGTCTTTCAAGTATGAGTAGATGAGTTGGACTGATTAGTCCCGTTAGTATCATCACCTTACTTAATAGTGTGTCATTTCAGCTTCTCAATCAGCGAGTTACCAGGACCCACCTTACTGCATTCAGCAGTAGAAGGAATCCTATATAACGGTAGAATAATTCAGGTCAGAAAGGCAGTCTTTTGTCCAACTACCTGCTCAAGGCAGGGTCCCTATGAAGTTGGGCCAGGCTACTCAAGAGATTTATCCAGTTGTATCTTGACAACCTCCAAGAATGGAGACTGCACAACCTCTCTGGGTAACATGTTCCGCTGCTTAACTGTCAATAGGGTGGAAGAGTTTCTCCTTAGGTCCTGTCTGACTCTCCTCTTTCAATTTATGCTTGTTGTTTCTTTTCCTCCCACCATATGCTATCATAAAGAGCTTCTCTGTCTTCTCATTAACCTCCTTATAGGTACTGGGGAGCTGCTACTAGATTCCCATGAAATTGTCCCTCCCCCAGGCTGAACAAACCTTGGACCTTCAGCCCTTTTTTGCAGGACAAGTTCTCTAGCCCCTGACCATCACCTCTGTTGAACTCCTGGGTTTGTTGGTGCCTGTCTGCTACTGAAGGGCCCCAAACTGGCCTCAGTATAATCCAGGTGTGATCTAATGAGTGCTGAGCAGAGGGGGCTGGTCACTTCCCTGGATGCGGTACCTCTGCTCCCGTTCCAGCTGTTGGCCCCCGCTGCTGTGGGGGCCACAGGGGCTCTGATGTGGCTGCTCTCTGCCAGGTCTCTCAGGGCTGTGTCTGCAGAGCTGCCTCGTGCAGTCATCCCCAGCCTGTAGCATTGCCGCAAGGGGACTTTATTCCCAGGTGATGGACTTCATGGACTTCACGTATGTCCTTGCTGAACTGCATTAGAGCTTCTGTCAGGCCACTTCTCCAGCCTGTCTAGGTCTTTCTGGGTGGCAGCCCTGGTATATCAGTATCCCCACCCCATCAACTGTAGACTTGGTAAGAGTGCACTCCATCGTCTCCTCCAGGTTGTGGATAGGGCTGTTGAACAGGATGTGTCCCTGGGTGGACCCTGCAGTATTTCATTTGTTACCAGCCTCCAGGTAGAGTACACCCCATTAACCACACAATTCTTTTTTTTTTTTTTTTTTTCCTTTTCTTTTTTTAAAACCAACTAGTTGTCCACCCATCCACAGTGTAACATCCTAACTTGAGTACATGAGTGCTGTGGGAGACTGTCAAAAGCCAGATGTTCACCACTCTTGTTGCCCAGAAGGCCAGTCACGGTATGACAGAAGGCAGTTCGGTTGGTCAGTCAAGATCTGCCCCTGTGAAACCCACGCCGACTGTTCCCAGTCACCACCATTTTCATGTGCCTGGAGATGTGCTCCAAGAGGGTTTGCTCCACAGTTTTCCCAAGGATCTAAGCAAGGGTGACCAGTCTGTAGTTCTCCAATTGTCCTTTTGGTCTTTTTCTGAAGATGGGTACAACATTGGCCTTTGGTATCAGGGCCTTCTGCAATCTCAGTTCCTAAGGGATCCCTATGTCTCACGAAGTCGACTTCAGGCAGATTTCAGTATTTAGTTGTCTGCTTTGCAAGCCTGAATTCTTACTCTCAGGCTGTCAGATAATAGGTGAAAGAGAAAAAAGTCCTTTCAATGTTTGTTCTAGAATTTAAAATATTTTTAATTTCTTTCACATGTGCCCTTTTTTCCTGCCCTGATACTCTGTTCCCTGTAGAAAATGAAGTTTATGGTTATTATGGGTGGTTTCAAATACAGTGAGGGCATTTCCAAGTTTGTAATAAGATTGATGATCTTCCTCTGCATCTAACCACTTAATGACCTGGAAGCTTCAGAAACTGTTCTGCAGCGTGCCTCAGTCTGTTTGCTATAGCTAGACTTTGTCAGAGGCGCTGTGGTTGCCATGACCTGTTTAGATGAGGACGCCAAGTGCTAATGCAGGATCACAGTGCCAAGGAAAATTGTGGATTTCAGTGTTTGACAGCACTCCCTGTTCTTGCCCTAGAAGGGGAGGTTGGCCAAGATTCTGGGAAAAATGGTGGTAGCTTTATTTTTGATGGAGGATACTGTTACGGAAACGCCCATTATCAAAGGTGTATATGCGTTTGAAAATATTGGGGTGTGTTGGATTTTTTCATCACTGTCTGATCTCTCTCCGGTATCACCTGGATCTCGAGCACTGGTAGCTCGTGTTGTGACACAGCTTATTGTGAAGCATGAATCAGAGCTCTTCATGTTTTGTGTGTCTGAAAGAGTGACCCAGTAGTGTCTGAGCCTGCCCGGCTGTTTGCGTGACTCCCAGCATTACTCACCGGACTGAGCACTTGTTTCACTGACCCTTTTGCTCTTAGTAGACTGTGGGCAGGATCCTGGAATGCCTGAGCAAATACTGTGGAGATCTTAATCTGTGTTTTGACTAATACAAGCAGTGGCCTTCAGGTATCCCAGGAAAGGCTCCGAGTGTTGTACAAAAACGGAACTGTTGGCATTTGAGGTAAGAAGTTTGTAAGACACATGGATTTGTCATTACCCAAGTAACACCTCTGGTTTGCCTGGGAAGGGTGGCTCTGGTCCTGTTTGCTATTTGGTCTGATCTGATGGTTGATCTGGTGGTCACCTGCACCGAGGATGCCAGTAAGCCCCATGGTGGTGGTACAGCAGTGCTGCTCAAGGAGATGTGGGCTGCCTCCATGCACGCCTGCTCATCCCAACCCACTCGTGGGTCATTTGTGCTCAGAATCACCTTTTTGTGCCTCTGATATGTATCAGTAGCGGTTGTGTATGGGTAGAATAAAAGTAAAATATGAAATCTAGAATGTCTTGTTTGCCCGGCTGTTATAAATGGCTGGAAATACGCTGCTATTCCAGATTTATTAGCTGGTAAAATGATGTGGTAGGACTTCAACAGTAGTGTTTTTACTGTTCTGAGGAGCAGACATTTAACCATAAATCATACGTTCTTGTGCAGGCTATTAAATATGTAGCATTTTGTGGTGTGCATGCACACTGTGTCCTTACACCTACCAACCTGTGTTGTATTGCAACCAAAGAGATGATGTGGTTATTGTGCAATGCGGATACAAACACTGACATCCGTATTGGTGCTTAGCGTGCTGCAAATGGGTAGTGGGGCCTTATATTCAGCTAATAGTGCACTGAATTAATAACTTGTTTTCCTGTACTTTCTTAGAGAATAAGAGAATTATTATAGAGCATTCAGTGATAATGATTTGCATTGGGATAAATGTTGCATTATAGAAGCACAGTTGGAAACAAGGTCATTAACTACGCTTTTTATTGGACAGTCTTCTTAAAATACTGCCTGCAGTGTGGTTGATGCAAAAATGAAAGTTGTTTCATAATAATATATCCTACAAAAACTATTTCAAGAAATGTCTGTGAAGAAAATTGGAGACATTTTAAAGAAAAGTATCTTTTTTTCTGTTGCGTATAAAACTTTTAGAATTAATTAATCCTAATCAGTCAAGTATTTTGCCTTCTGGGCAGTATTTCATTTGCTAAAATTTATTTAGCATAAGGCTAACCTATTTATTTAAAGGCTATATGTCAGTGAAAAGCATATTTTTCTTCTTTAGTTCTCAGTTATGTGACAGAAACTATTTTTTTAAAGTGTTTAGAATGCCTTTTGTTTTAAGGGTTTGCAGTGTGTCATTCTCAACTTCTTCTCAGCTACCAGGGAATGGTTTAATGTGTTAATTTCAAGGTATAAATGTGGAAAATCTCCGGACCTTTTACACGAGAAGTTTCTTTGCTATTTGTATCCTGTAGCCACAGCCATTTTCTGGGTTGTTTTCATGCAGTTCCTGGGGTCAAAACCATTATGGCGTCCACAGCAAAGCCCTTGTGATTGCTGAATCCACTGAAATCAGAGGCTCAAAAGCTACGGAGCATAGTTCAACGAATCATTCATTGAAGAATGATCCTTAAATATTTGTGTGAAGGCATGAAGTGTAATGTTCCTGCTTTTTCCTCCTCTTCCCCAGAAAAATAATAGAAAACAAGGTGTCCCCAAATTCTAACCTTGAGGGGAAATGTCATTGCAAGGTAGTTTTCAGTCTCAGCTGACAGTTTTTTCTGCTGGTCTGCGTGTCTTAAACCCAGGCTGCCTTTTGTGTAGTGACTGTTAGTTGCACCAGTGTGTTTTGAAGTCTGAAGTCTTGCAGCTAAAGAGAGTTTTTATTTTTTTTATTTTGGCATTTTACCTTCTCTGCTTGTGTCCCTTGAACTTGCCCTCAGTAAATAGCTGCTGAAATGGCTTCAACCCTTTTTAATCGATCCTGCTTTTTTTGCTGCCATCCCTCTCCCCGTGTCCATCCAGAGAAATGCAGACCACTCTTGTCACATGTTAGTCCCTTTAAGTAAATAGATGTTTATTATGGTTTTCTTACGGCAGGCCACATCAAATGGCGGGTCTCAGTAATGTGTTTCTGGGCAGAAGACTAGATTAGCTACTTGAGTCAGTGATTTGGAAGGTAACTGAGTGCCAGGTCTTTGTAAAATTGGTGTCTGCTCTGCGCACAGAACAGCGTAGTCCGTTGGGACGCCGGCCATCTGAGTGGGCAAGATGCCGGCAGCGGGTTTGGGCTGCGCCAGCCGTGCCATGGGCCAGCAGCTGGAGCAGTGGCGGAGGGGAGCTGAGGCGCTGGGCAGTGACAGGGGGCTTCGGATCAGATAGGAATGTAAACCCGTGTCTAGCTGAAGTGATCAGAGGAAGTATTTTTATACTGACAGTATACCACCAGATGGGATCCACCTGAGGGTAGTGAGGCAGATGACACCAAGTTGGGTGGGAGTGTTGACCTGCTGGAGGGTAGGAAGGCTTTGCAGAGGGATTGGGACAGGCTGGATGGATGGACCGAGTCCAATGGGATGAGGTTCACCAAGGCCAAGTGCCGGGTCCTGCCCTTGGGTCACACCAACCCCCTGCAGCGCTCCAGGCTGGGGGCAGAGTGGCTGGAGCTGCCTGGCAGAGAAGGACCTGGGGGTGTTGGTGGACTGTG